>JAAALK010000287.1:31625803-31987081 GCA_019279435.1 Zizania palustris | reverse complement strand
GATCTGGTCGCCACTGCCTGGATATGCCTGCCCCGCCACCAACCTTTACTGTTGGTCGCCACAGATGGTGTGGCGTCCTGTGGCAAATTGCAAAATACCGCCACAGCGATATGGCGTCGATATATCGACGATATCTCGACGCCATAACAACTATGGCAATTTGGTTCGGTTGGATGGAAATGTGCACCACCATGAATATCCAGTAAATTGCCAGGAAATGTGTCTAATAATGACAAAGTTAAATTCTGTCATGCCTGATGAATCATGAGTGTCCACAAAGTTCTCGGCAAATACAATGCACCAACATGCAGCATATCTTCCCCCTAACATGGTATCAGAGCCTATTGATATTCTCTACCTCAACTTATCTTCTCACACCTGCAACCTTAAGTTACAAAGCTTCCATTCCATTATGCCAGCACCAAAACCCACATACCTAGCACTTTTGACCATGAAGGTTCTAATTAGTCTGAATACAACGAGTACATATTCATCACACTTGGCAAATGCCTAGAAGAGCCACATTAACAGGACTGTTTCCAACTAATATATGACATTTGGCTATTGGGTTTTGATACTAGATGCTATGGCAATTCTCTATGTGAATGGAGGCCTTTACACTCATGATTGCAGATACAAGGAGGTAGATGGAACAAGAGCAATTAGCCAATAAGCTCTAATACCATGAGAGAGGAAAAACATGGCACACACTAACACATTGTATTGGATAAATATTTCATGGAATATATATACAAGTACAAATAGTCAAATTTGTTGAACAGAAAATTAGGAAAATAAGGATATTTAGGCATGTCATCTGGGCATTTACTATATTTGATAAAAATATCCTAAAAACATTACACGCATACACAGCGCCATGCAACAAATCAGATAGTCTCTAAAAGTGTGAAAATAAAATTACCAATACTCACAATTTTTACATGAAAAAGTTCAAGTACCTAGAAGTGAAAATAGAATTATAAAACAAAGTTTATGACTTCACGCTATGCAATAAATTAATACTGGTCTTCAAGGTCATTGTCCATTGGCCACAACTATGCACCTCTGCTGTTGTCACGGGTAGGAAGTGGGCTAGGCCCAAGCCCTCCAGCACGTGAACAGTACCGCGGTAGTGTGGTACTATAGCAGATAAAATAGTTAAATATCAGATTTTGGTTAGGATTCTTAATGGCTAAGTATTGTAATTAGATTAGAGTTGGATTGGTTTGTTAGTTGTTAGATCCGAGGACTTTGTATTATATAAACAGAGCCTGAAAGAGGGTTTATGTCATCAAGTATTCAGTTGGGCTATTGCCTTCTTGTATCCCTGCCTCTTTGTCGCGTCGCCGCAACGGCGCTGCCACGACGGAGAGGTCCAGACCCTCGACCAGCTACCTATTTCAATATAATCTACAAAGATTAGTTACTACCAATCCCGTGGAAACCCCTGCCGATGACAACTTGGTATCAGACGGCTCAGGTTCACCATCCACTACGATGAATTCCCAATCTGGCACCGGTTTGGGGAGTACCATCAATGACATGCTGAAGGCTATTATGCAACGCCTAGATGCCATCGAAAGGTGCCTAAATACCCTTGTAGCAGAAGCGGTTCCCATGGATCTACAAGGGGGAGGGAAGGGAGACGCAGCCACTAGCCAAGCCCTAGCCAAGCTCCCTCTGCTGCAGGCAGCCTCTGCCTTCGCCTCCGAGATGCACCCCACAACGTCAGAGTTAAAGCAACTGAAGCAGACGCCAGAGATCCAGCACCTCGGTGTGCGGAAGCAACCGCCAGGGCACTACGCCGCAATGATTCAAGTCCCGACGAAGACGACCCCGATCTGGTTGGCCCACGCCTACAACGTCGCCGCCCAATCCCTCTGTGGGTCCACCGCAGGCCCCTGCACGCCACACCACTATCGTCGGTTGTCGCTGCCCTGCACGGCGTGGCACCACGGCTAGACACTGCGCGGGCTGCTGCTTCCCCGCGTGGAGCGGTGCTGCCGACCGGCATGGTCACCGCCGCCGTCTGCATCTCCTCTGCGACGTTATCATCGCAGTGGTCGGCGACAGCAGGGACAACGACTCAGCAGCTCGAGGATGAGCTGCATTTTTAGGGGGGGTGAAGTGTCATGGGTAGGAAGTGGGCTAGGCCCAAGCTCTCCAGCCCATGAACAGAACAGTACTACGGTACTGTAGCAGATAAAATAGTTAAATATCATATTTTGGTTAGGAGTCTTAATGGCTAAGTATTGTAATCAGATTAGGATTGGTTTGTTAGTTGTTATAAGTATTGTAATCAGATTAGAGTTGGATTGGTTTGTTAGTCGTTAGATCCGAGGACTCTGTACTATATAAACAGAGCCTGAAAGAGGGTTTAGGTCGTCGAGTATTCAATTGGGCTATTGCCTTCTTGTATCCCTGCCTCTTTATCGCGTCACCACAACGGCGCCGCCACGACGGAGAGGTACAGGCCCTCGACCAGCTACCTATTTCAATATAATCTACGAAGATTAGTTACTACCAAACCCGTGGAAACCCCTGCCGGTGACAGTTGTATGGTTTATAAATTTACGAGCGAAACAGTACAAAAATATTTTCGTGACCAACATAATGTGCAATAAAACAACAAATAGTCATCTGGATTGATTTGTCATCTGTGAAACATGACTTTGAGAGATAGCCACCTTACTCTTGATTATCATCTCAGAGTGAGGTAGCTTGACTTGATGGGTGCCATCAGACATGAGTAATCAACCACATTATATATTTCCTTGAATTTTAATATTTACATGGAGAAGCTGGTCAGGTAAGTGGTACGTACCTAAGAAGGTTGAACATGCTTTTGTTGGGGTGCACTTACACAGTAACAACTGGGAATTCTCACGTGCTTGCAGAACATAGTGATGGCTGACTGCTTGGCCTATCTTGCCTACAACCAGAATAAAATATACAATAAATCATATAATCGCAGTAGAGATTTCTGGTGACATCAAAGTAAATTCCAAGGAGAATAATACAGTATGATATCAATGGGAACAAGCAATTGATGTCCTAATGTCATGAAAACCCTTGGCTTGCAGTATTCATCCATTTTTAAAGTAGCTAGTTAGCTACTACATAAGGGAAATACCCACAATATTTTATGGGCATATGTTCACCTCATTGGACTGTTCCATGTTCACAATTATTCCAACTTATGATTAACTACCAAAGTTAAATTACATAGCATTTTTATTATGTGTTATATTCAACATGACATCGCTGCAATCAAACTTCTCTAAAGATTTGTTTGAAGATTCTATTAAATGCTTATTACAGAAATCAGAGGTGAACATTATGTCTTGGAGAGTATGCACTGTCAAAAATGTGGCATGCATTTAACAATTATACAAAGTGCCAAAAGATATATCAAAATGATTCATATGAAAGGGAATTTTCTAACCAATGTCATATTCTACATGGATGCTAATTAGATTCATGCTAAAAAGCCAAAAAGGAACACTTTTTAACTGAAATCCAACTGATGGAAACCAACACAATAAAGACGAAAAGGATGTAGATACATTTTCCTGACTTTTGCTGTGTTTCTGGAAAATAAGACATAAATGTTATCAGCATGTGACCACATACAACATCTGGTTCCATAGTGTAGTGGTTAGCACTCCAGACTTTGAATCTGGAAACCTGGGTTCAAATCCCAGTGGGACCTTTTCTTTTTTTGGTATTGCAAAACTCCCAAATGGATCTGCACTTCTGCAGTTAATTGCTTGTAGGGCCAATACATGATATTGATGCATGTGTAGTTTGTTCTTAATATAATAATTTAGTTGTGGATTGTGAGAGACTGAGTACACATGTTACAAGAGGTCTGCATATATGTGCATAGCTAGTTGAGCTCTGCAATGCACACGCGCAAGGAATAAGGGGTTAATTCATTCTTGAAAACCATTTCCTTAACAAGTGAATGTGAACTTGATTTGTACTGTTCATACTTCATACTGTTTTGTGTACTGTTTTTATTTATTTTCCCTCAGTTTGCGTGCTAATTAGAAGTCGATGCTGTCGAGGAGCAACCTTCACACTTTGAGGAGCAATACCAGTACTGTGAGGAGTCAGGCAAGTCACACCCCATCCCTTGAGCATGTTTGAACCAATGTTTTCATATAATCGCTATAACACATAGGTTATACTTGTATGTTAGATCAAACGAATAGCTATATAGTTAATGTTAGCTTTATTCATTGATGTGTAACCCAAGCCATGCTTTGTACCATGTCTCCATTGTCGCCTGTTACTGTCTATTAGTTAGTGCTCTATTGTAGAGGCACAATTGCTTAGTATCGCTTTAATACTACACTATTAGACAGGTTGAACTCTTTATATCTTTGGTATCACTTGTCTCGTTGATATTCTGAGATGTGAATCATGAATCTTGGAGGATGGTAATGTTATGAGCATAGTGGGTTCCGGGTGCAAGCTCGGGCATTGGGTTAGTCGCACCCGGGGCACTATAAGGACCAGTCTATGGGATCTGTTGCGAAACAATGTCGTGCTAACCACGAGTCTAATGGGTGAGACCTAATCTAAAGTATGAGTCGATTCAACATGATGCACCGAGCGAGGGAGACAAGTTCATCAATCAGAAGTTTTCTGGTGATGGCTTGGTCTGACGAGGCACGAATGGAGGTCTACGTCTACCAATCGGGGTCTGCCCATGACATTACAGGTGAGATCTCAGTGGAGCGTCGACAAAACCTGATGTGGTTGTCCTCTTGTTGAGTTGATTCATATGATGGGTTTTGGCATGAGTTCCTTTGGAGTGACATGGTGTCATCTCGACACACTGTTGTGTGCGGGAGCGAGTGTCTTGTGGGTAAAGTAGTACACCTTTGGCCAGAGTTTAATCTTTTCGAAAAGTTGTGCCCACGGTTACGGGCAGCCCAGTGATGTTCTCTGCAGTTAGATGGTTGCTATTGTATGAATGCTATGATTATGTTGGGATGGTATGAAAGAGCGAGTTGGCACAGGTGTGCAACTCGAGGTAGTGGGGATCAGTACTTATTTACTTCAACATTTACATTCATGCTTTAATACTACTCACTAAAACTTAACAACACTTAGCATGCTTCTTTATGTAAATCAAGCCTAGATTATACTCTTTGATATTAAGCCTTCATTATGTACATATTTGTGGCTTATTGAGTAAGTCTGCGCTCATCTCCATTGACTCAATCTTTTAGATGTTGCGTATTAAGAGGATGAAGGTCTAAAGTAGCATCCCATTCGAGGAGTTGGATTTTGGGTCAAGATGTTCGCATAGTCGCCTTTGCTTTATTTCAGTTTTGCTTTCAGCTTGTAATAAGTGTAGCCTATGAGCTACGTACTCTGTTTCGCTTTCGTTATTGCGTCGTCGTGTTGTGAACATCTTGTAATATTGACATTTCTATTGAGATTCAATAAAAGCCGACTTCGTGAGAACTCGGGCTGTCACATTAATTGCATTGAAATTAACAAGAACTGTTTGATCACATTTATGTGCTACACCTAATAACTTCAATCTAAACCTCAAATTCTTGAGAGCCTCAGCCTCAGCCTCAACTAATTTTATATTACTGAGTAGTAGCTAGTAGACTTGCCTTACCGCTGTAATACATTATTGTATTAAGGATTAGCTTTCACATTCATTTGTCTCTAAAATTCAACCTGCTGTATGACATCATTGAGATACAAAGTTTACCATTATCCCTAAAAATGTTTTGAGTTCTTACTTCTTAGAAATAAATACCACTTGATCTTAAAAAGTCACCGTCAGCGTTAAGGCACACCCACAATCGTCCAACAGTCCAAGGCACAAGGCAGTATAAATGTGCTTTCCAGGTCCACAACCCAAACAGACTTACATATAGATCTGAGCAGCATGGTTAATACAGACTGAAAACATCACATCTATGCCAAGCTAAAGAAGGAAATCAACAACACCAATTGCATGTTCCAATTCACGAATAGGGAAAACCATAACCTAGCTCAGATCACTTTACTTCCTCCATCAGATCTACAATGTTATTGTACGACTATCATACAGGACCTAGAAAATAAGCAGATCTACCATTACAAGGCAGAGAAAAATTACTGAAGAATGCATGAACATATGAGAAAAACAAATGCAAGCAAACGACTGTCATCTAAGTTAATCTTTCAAAAGAAAACAACACCCATTAGAAGGATCTAATCGTTGCAACTTTAACAAAACAGTTGGTATAAGTAATCTAATCACCTGTGTTTACACAAAAGCATCCGCGGATCGAGAAGGCGCACAAAGCAGTACGTCCAAAAATTCACACGTGTAATCGATTTATCGTAATGCTACCAAATCTCTCCAAAAAGGAAAGGGCACTCCGAGAAAGCGAACGTCTACATAAGCGACATGCGCGGAGAGATCGATACCTGCATCAGCCAGGAGCGGAGCAGCGGAAGAGATCCACGCGCATCGATCAGAGGCGCCATTAGAAGCCGCAGGAGGGGGAGGCTCGAAGACTGCGACGCTATGGTGGCTACTGGCTAAGGCGCGACAAATGGAGAGATGTCCATCGCGCTGGTTAGGGTTTGCAAGCGTCGGCCATGGCCGAATGGAGGAGAGCCAGAGCGGACGGCGAAGGCGGAGGCGGCGGAAGGCGGATTTTGGCAGGCGACAGGCGAGGCGAGGAGGCCATGTCTTGGGTAATGGGCTTCATGGGCCATAGTATTTGGGCCGACGAGCTTCTGCTCGGCGCGTCGGCACGGATTCGCCGGAAATGGCGGCGTCCCAGTCCACGCGTGCGCCTCTCGCCGGGAAATGACGGCGCTCCTATCTGACGAGCACGCACACGTGCCACCCGCATGCACACGTGTCACGCACGCGCGAACCCGAACCGCTCAAGCCCAGTATTTTAAGCCTCCCGCCACGTCGCTGCCGGATCAGGGAGCAGCAACCACTCGATCACTAGCTGCAATGGCGTCGCAGCAGCAGCCAAGGAAGGCGAATTGCAGGACGAAGGCCAGACCCAGCGCGGCCAGCAGGCGGCGGCGGGTTTGGAGGAGATCGGCAAGTATCGGGCCCAGGCACAGCAGAACTCGGCGGACGCCATCCGCGCCGCCGAGGAGCGGCACGCCAAGGCCAACCAGCGGCTGACGCACGGCGCGAGGGCCGCGGTCACCGTGCTGCAGACTCCCGGCGCCACCGTGGTCTCGTACGTGGAGACCAAGAAGCAGCCGCCACACGGGAAGCACAAAGCGGAGGGCCGCGACAAGGCCACCACCGGCCTTGGCGCCGGTCTGGAGGAGACTGGCAAACACCGCGGTGAGGAGTGGCAGCACGAGGAGTGGGGCACCGGCAGCGCTGCCCACGAGAAGACTCAGAAGTCAGAAGAGTAACCAAGCGAAGGGGGCAGCTGCTCACGCGCCGGTGGGCGCCACGGCGGTGTCGCATCAAGAAGCGAAGAAGTCGGCAACGAGGCATAAGGAGATCTGGAGGAAACTCACCGGCCAGGCCGAGGAGAGGTACGGGGCCAGCGAGTACGCGAAGCAGGCAGCAGTGAAAGGCAACAAGGACGTCACGCTCTGCACCGGTAGGACGGCGGCGGAGTACGCCAAGACGGCAGCAGAGAAGGCCATGGATGTCACGCTGAGCACTGGCCAGACGGCCAGCGAATACGCAAAGCAGGCGGCGGTGAAGGCCAAAGACGTCACGCTCAGCACCGGCGGGACGACGGTGGAGTACGCCAAGACGGCCACGGAGAAGGCCAAGGATGTCACACTGAGCACCGGCCAGCTACGTTGCACGGATACGCGATACGGGTACGGCGATACGGATACGGCGATACGGCGATACGTAATTTTCAAAAAACATGAATACGGCGATACGGCGAGTATATACATATTAAAAAAATAAAATACACAAGTTAAGGCATAACTTCAACCACATAACATAAGTTCAACATTACAAGATAAGTTCATCACAAGCAAAGTTCAACATTACAAGATAAGTTCAACACAAGCAAAGTTCAATATTACAAGATAAGTTTAACACAAGCAAAGTTCAACACTACCACATAAATTCATTAAAAGCTAATCAATAAAAGTTGATGACAAACAAGCTCATGCTACTCTGTAAGCAATAAAAAACCAGAAAGTAAAAGCTAGCTGTGTGAAACAAAACCTGAGTGAGCAGCTAGGAGGAGCAGCAGGCAGCAGGTCAGGCGAGAGGAGCAGCGGCCACTCGGCCAGCGGGGTGCGGGCGTCGTGTCCAGGCGGGAGGAGGCGTCGTGTCAGGCGGGAGGAGTAGCCATCGAGCCGACTAGCCGGCGTCCAGGCGGGAGGAGCAGAGAGAAGGGGCCGGGCGGCCGGCGGCCAGCGACCTGGCGGCTGGCGGGCGACGGCCGACGGCGATCTGGCGACTGTGAGGCTGGCGGCTGCGACTGGCGGTCTTGCGGGCGACGGCCGACGGCGATCTGGCGAGTGGCGACACGCCGGAGCAGCGGGGCGGCGGCCGGCAACAGCGGCGGCCGACGACGGGAGGCGGCCGGCGATTCTGCGAGGGAGCGGAGGGAGCGGGGGGAGCGGCCGAGAGGGATACGGCTGTGATGGGGGAGTGGTGAGAGAGATTTAGATTTAGGGTTTGTTATTGGGCCATATTTTCAATGGGTCGAGGAAGTATCGGAGTATCGCAGAAGTATCGGAAAAGTATCGGGAATTATTTTGATTTATTTTTAATTCTTATTATCCGATACTCCGCCGATACGCGTATCGGAGCCGTATCGCCGTATCGCCGTATCGGATACGTATCGGATACGGGAACGTGAGTTTTGAGAAGTATCGGTGCATCAGAGCCGGCCAGACGGCCAGCGAGTACGCGAAACAGGCGGCGGTGAAGGCCAAGGATGTGACGCTCTCCACCGGCGCGATCGTATCGCTGAAGGCGAAGGAGGAGACGGCCGACACGGCGCACAAGGTGGCGGAGTACACGAGGGAGAAGGCAGAGCAAGGGAAGGCTGCGGCCGCCGAGGCCCAGGAGAAGGCCAAGGAGACCGCTGCCCACGCCGCCGACAGCGCGGAGGAGCCGGTCTCGGACAAGGCGGACAAGGCGAAGCGATCAGACGCGGAGACGGCGGACAAAGCGAAACGATCAGACGAGGAGACGGAGAACAAGGCCAGCGAAATGGCCGCACAAACCAAAGACAGTGCCAAGGACACCCCCAGAGGCATGGCGCACAAGGCCGGAGCCAATGCAGCGCAGACCAAGGACACCGTGGAGGACGCAGCCGGAGCCATGGCGCAGAAGACTAGGGACACGCTTCCTCAGGCTGGACACAAGGCAGAGGAAGCAAAGAACAGAGCGGCAGAGACCGGCAAGAGCACAGCAGCGACCCCCGGCGGCGCCGGCGCGATCGCAAAGGCAAAGGTACATACGCGTGCACAGTGCACACGTGGGCCGTGGCCCATCCGCAAGCTCCCGACACAGTGCCTCCCCAGGTGTAACTTGTAAGTGACCGCTCAGTTGTGAACGCAGGAGACGGCCAACGCCGGCGACGACACGACGATCGTGGGCGACGTCCTGGAGGCGGTGAGCGCGACCGTGTCCGGAATAGTGCAGCACACCAAGGGAATCGTGGCCGGCGAGGATGAGCTCGTCCCCGTCAGCAAGGAAGACAAGGGCAAGCTTGAGGCGTAGTGACAGTGTGACACGCTCACGGAGGCGGGAGGCAATCACGTACAATATAGTTAGGATTTACATAATGTTTCCAATAATGTTCTTGCATGAATCACGAATCCACTACTGTGTATATTGCAATCTGCAGCTCCAGCATGAAATTAATAAGTGTTTTTTGAATGTACTGTGCTTTATAACTTTGCTACTACAATTCATTTATTTGAATATATGTTATGTCAGAATTACAGCTTTCACAAAATCTTTCACAAAATCTAATGATATATTTCAGATTTCTCGGAAACTATAATGGCATATTTCAGAATTCTCTAAATTTGTAATGGTATAATTTGGAGTTCTTTAAATTTGTAATGGCATGAATATAAATACGTGAATTGTAATGATATTTCTTTAAAATCGCAAAATTGTAATGTCACGAATCTAACTTTTCTAATTAATAATCTTATCACGTTTGTTAATTAATCTATCCGTTTGGCTCGTGATAGTTCTGGAACGATATTTCGTTGTTCCCAAAACAAGATAAAATTTAAAAAACAGTATTAAAAAGTATTGAAATAATAAATATTTTAGTTTGCGAAAAAAGATAAAATTAATAAACTAGTGTTAAAAAGTATTGAAATGATAAATAATTAATTTGCGAATTAATATATAATTTTTTAAACGAAGTCGAAGATTTAAAAATGAATTTTTTTGACACAGTGAGTTCATTCCGAGCAGGTTACAATGACAATTTCATTTTAGACATTAAATCATTTTGCTGACCTAGGTAAGAACGTATAAATATTTTTTTTACAAAAAGTTGAAGAGTTAAAAATGGATTTTTTTGGCACCGCGAGTTCATTTCGAGTAGATTACAACGACAAATTCATGTTAAACATTTGAATTAGATATCAGGATGGTATAATAGAGATTTCAAATTTGGGATGCGCACGTTCAGACGAAGATTCGTTTTAAACAACCACAGTTTGGATACAATTTGGAGGCTATGCATTTCCATTTTTCAATTTGCAGAGAACTTATTGTGTTCAAGCCTTGCTAGTAGAAAGGCTAACAGAGTCAGTTCCAGATAAATGTCATTACCTTCTTAATTAATTGTTCTGTGCTAAAATCAATATTTAATGAAGATTTTACCAGGTCAAATCAATATCTGGTTTTTATTTAGGATCCCGACTCTTAGAGCATCTAAAGATTGACTATCTGTGTAGCTTTTTTGGATTTAATTTTAGGATGTAAATCATTTTAAATATGTTTATCTTCAATAGAATTCTTAAATTAGAGTAGGTAAGTATGCTCACTAAAAGTGGGGAACGAAATGATTAATTTTGTGGATCCTTTATTTTTAGGAGTCATTTAGAGTATCTGTTGGAGGTAATTTTTTAATTTTAATCCAAAATTTTTTAAAAAAACTCTTTAGATCTTTTATTGGAGATGCTCTTAGAGCAGATATCCTATCCGCTTTCCTATAGTCAAATTTAAGGTATTTATTGTAAAAACTAAAGTCTAACATATTTTCTATTTCATTCTCTACCGTATTTCATTACTACTCATCTCTCCTCGTCATCTCAAATGTAGGAAACAAAATGCATTCCCTATCTTAAATTTTGAATTGACATATTACTCTATGCTTCCCAATACACTGGTTATTATGCATTTAGCATTATTTTATCAATTGCAATTAAAATTTTTGCAAACATATGATAAGAAAATGACTCAAACAAATCATTTAGTTTAGTTTTTTTTTGTAATATTTGAGGGTTGAACTACAGCCTATACCAAACATGTTTATGTTTTATCTTTTATTCACTTTTGCTCTTAAACAAACTTATATATATTGTGATTAGATTTATAATTTAACTATTGTTTTAAATAAAAAAGAGGATTTGAAAATATAAGTAATGGGTTTTAGGGAAGCTACCAGAGATCGAAGTTATATATGGATAGAATTTTTTGGGTCATTCCTTATGCTCTTAGGCGACATTTGGTTTAAGGGATAGGGATGAGACGGGACAATCCTTGTTTTTGTAGTATTTGGTTTGAAGTCGTATCACAAAAAATATTCTTGTAATATCCGGAACTAACTTGTTCAAAAAAAGGTGGACGAGCTTGTTCCACCTCATACACAGAAGTTCTATGGACCGGTCAGAGTTTTTGGGGCGGGCCAGAGGTTACAAGACAAAGGCTCTAGGGATGGACTGGTTCTGAGTTGGGCTAGAAGTTTCGAGGTGGGGTCCCATTTCTAACTCACCAACCAAACAAGAGATAAGAAAATCACATCTTAAAAATCTAGAACATAACAATCTCATCTTATTTTATTTATGAACTAAACGGTAAAGTCATGTTTGTTTCAGCTTTAGATTATAATAATCCAGTTTTTTTCATAAAACAGAAATAAATAGGTTAACTTATTCTGCCAGCTTATTCACAGTTTATAACAGTCTAGTAATTTGGTGGAACCCAGATTCCAAAGCTGAAACAAACAATTCTTTAGACTCAGGAGTCAGGAGACAGTTATGCTTAATTCATTTCTGATTTTGCATGTTCTGAGCTTTTGAGCTTAATGCTCCATTCTTTACGGGTTATGGATAATAGATTATGGACCGATTCGTGTTATGAAAAGTAGGATTTTTAGAAAAGCTTTCTACATTAACATTTCTTATACAACCTTTTTCCGAGTGGTATCTATTATCCATAATCTTTAATTTTATATATAGTATTTAGTTCATTCATATAAGCCCTTGTTTATCTCAATAATAAATCAACCATTCTGTATGTGCACAACTGCGTGGCGATGTAACTAATGGGGTGTTTGTTTCCCTTAATCTAAAATTTTGTCCCATCGTATCGAATGTTTAGATACTATTTTGAAGTATTAAATGTAGACTATTTACAAAATTCATTCATAATTGGTGGATTATTCGTGAGACGAATATAATGAGACTAATTACGCCATGATTTGACAATGTGATTCTACATTAAACATTTATTAATCATGCATTAATTAAGCTTAATAAATTTGTCTTGCGAATAATCCTTCGATTCTACAATTATTTTTATAATTAATTTAAATTGATGTTTAAACATACGACGTGACACGAACTAAAATTTAGTCCATGAAACCAAACACCCTCTAAAATGCTTGCTTCGATTAAAAAGTCATGGCACACACTCGTCAACTTTCACTACTGCAGTACATGATTTGAGCTGAGATCCGGGACGAAACCGTATGCTTATACTGTGATGAAATACTGCGATGAAATTTCTGAAATTCCTTATTTATAGGTGAGATCCGAAAATATTATACCGGTAATTTTTTTCACTCAAATTCGTTTTTCTACCCAAACCGCGTCAATCGAATCAAATGAGAAAATTGGGTATTTGTGGCTTTCAAGAGTGAGCTTCATAGAAATGCTATTTTCGTCGTTCGATTTGTAAAATTGCCATCCAACTCAACGCATTTTTATTTTCCATACCATTCCACGTATTTAAATTTCTTTTTAAGTTTTGTGGATAGTAAAAAGACCATTATACCCTTGTTGATTTGCACTGAACAACCCAGGCGCGTGCTTCGTCTAGGCGAGACCTAGGCGCCCTAGGCACCGGCGCCGCCAAAGCCACCGCCCTCCACGCGCCCAGCAGCCCTCCGCTCGTCGTCACCGCCAGCAACCGCCGCTCGCCACCACCACTACCGCCAAGAGCTTCCGCTCGTTGCTACTGTCTGTTTCAGTATATTTTCAACAGCAAACCTCCGCAACAGCCGTTCGGTGCCCTCTCCATTTGACACCCTCTGCAGCAGCTATATTTTCAACTATTGATGGGTATAATGTGTTGGATCAACTCACGATCTCACACCACTTGCATGATTCTACCATGCACACCACTAATGACCCCTCCACTAATTAACTACATGCAAGACACACACCTGCATGCGTAACTCCACAACGTTACCTCTCAAGTAACGTACACATGCATGCACTCACTTACATGCTATTAGTCATGTAATTACCTCCACTTACTAATGCACATGCGGTAATTAACCTCTACTAACTCACTTCAATTTCTGCATGCAAACACAAATTGCACTTAACTAGCCCACTTACTGCAAGCAAGCTAGCTGCACTCACAGACTCACCGCCACGTTGAAAATAGGATTAACGCTAAGACACAAGATTAATATTACTCTAACATAATGGTCTGTTTATTATCCAACGAAATTTAAATGGGTTGAATGGTATGGAAAATAAAGATGTGATGACAATTTTACGAATTGAACAAAGAAAGTGACATTTCTGCAAAGTCCACTCTTGAAATTGGCTAATACTCAATTTTCTATTCAAATTCTCATTTCCCACATGCCCAAGTAAGATATTACCCAACTAAACTCAAGTAAACTGCTCTACATCAGCGAGGACCAGTAGGACAGTAATGCCCACGGTGTTCTTACGGTACACCGTACACACGTGCCATACAAAATTACAAACTGTGTTGATCTATGATTTTATTTTAGCCGGATCGCAAGTAGCATCTGCACATAGTACGACCATGTGCGATTCCGAACAAGGAAGATCTGGAGTTAAATAGTAAGTAACCCTTCTGGAATCTGGAGTTTGTCCCTTTGTCTCTCTCTCTCTCTCTCACACACTCTTGTTTTGTCTCCATGCTGAATTGCTCATCTTGCACCCACTGTTCAAACGAATCTTTTTTTTTGCTCCAGAAGTACAATGCAGTGCAAATGCGACCTGGATTTTGATCAGTAAACTTGCAGTACTTGCTGCAGTAGCAAGTGGCATATATCAAAAGATTTCCTTTTTTCTTTTCAAGCTAGTTTCACACTTGAAAACAAGTAGCAGGGATATGCTGACAAAAAAACTAGGGTTCATGGGCTGCTCATAAGTGCCAATCGCATGGCAAGTAGGTGTGCAGCACAATTATAGAATAGATTGTATAGATCAGATCATTAATTTCGACTCCCACATGCATGAACCGTTCTGAATTCTCCATCCATCAGCGTCAGTTTTGTAAACAGAGGACTCTTCTCCAGTAATCTAGCCATGTTCAATCAATTCTTCAATTAAGAGTAGACTTTATTTTTTAGGTAACATGCACTATAAAGAAATTTTCAGAAAGGTATAGAGTTCATCTCTGAACAAGGATGCACACACATGTCCAGACAAAAGCTGCAGTTCAGAAATATTTTCATGTAGAAACTTTTATGTTTGTATTCGTAATGGACGAAAAAAAGGAAAAACTAATCTAATATTCAAAATTAGATTGTAAAGTTCAAATTTTGCTTAAAAACTGAGCCTATAGGATCATAAACCAGGGAGACAAGATATTAAAAAACACAACCTGTATCATATTTCCTGGAGGCAATATACATATCATGTTTCTGTTACATTTCATAGTTGTGTACCGGCTGATGAACAAACAAATCAAGCTTTTCACAGCCCTATCCCCCCTCTATACCCGGCTGCAATGAATTTAATCAAGTGAAAATATACATGTGTGCAAACCTCGGAACCATATGGAAGAACTACTTTCCCAGTTTCCCTGCTCCAGTTCAGTGCACTATGTGACACACTCTACAATTACAGAAGAACATGTGGCTTGCTCATGAAGATTGGACTATCGGTTGGTCGGCAAAAGGGCCATATAGCCAGCCTCTAGCGATATGACCGTAAGCCGCCTCCGTCAGGTGAATGCCATCCCAGCTCCAATGTGTTGTTGGATCAGCACAGGCAGTCGCGCCAGGCTCGCCACATTTCGCCGTGACGTTGAAGTTGTAAGCGGCTTTCGCAACAGACCCAGGAGCCCCGCAGCAAGCCCTTGGTAGCTGCTTGTAAAATCCTGAATTTGAAAGCCATGCATCAGTTTGGTAGCTGCTTAAGAATAAATATTTCTTTCATTTTTATGACCAATAATGCATCTCTCCACCAGATGAGACAAACAGTCTATATTAGCATAATTAGGTGGGCCAATGATGTGCTTGCAGCTACAAGACACCAATGAAATAGAAATTCTAGCAACTGGTACATGTGATCTAGAGATGGCAAGAACACTGGCCCGCGATCCCAACATGACCATTAAACTACATAGAAGATTTCATAGCTCCACCCCTTGATGCTTCCTATCTCACACACACATTAAAAAACTACTGATTAGAAAGCGTAAAATTGTCAATGCTTACAAGGTAAGTAATCCATACAAAAAACAAGTGGATCACCAAAAAGGATGGCACAGCTAACTGAGATACTCTTACATGTGTGCACTTCCCACAACAAGGAGGACATGTCGAAATTTGTGATACACCAATGGTTAGAAAAAGCGAGATTGTTAGGTAGTTTTTTAGAGAGTAATGGTTAGGTAGTGAAAACATGCCATTTTATTTATGATGGAGAAAATCAAAAAACAGTTTAACTACCTGACAGAAAAAGTTGGGTTGGATGTGTAAATAGCTAGCATATTAATCTCATGGTGGAATCTCATTATTGTTCACAACAGCCCCCTGAAGAAAACAATTACAATTGGGCAAGTTTTGAACAAAGAGCACTAACAAGAGTGATAGCCAGTACTACTTTACAGAATAGTTCAAGGATTCTAATGAGCATAGCATTACTAACTTTGCTTCCAATATACTCTGAACATAGATGAAGCTACTCCCATTGATTTCAGATCATAAATTGTGCCCCATCATTACTGTGTTTTGAAATATTCTCATTCTGCAATGCACTAATAGAGAAAGATAAGGAACATATCTAACTAGATCTGAACCATCTAATTATAATATGTTGTGTCTCTCAAGGAGAACAAGAGGACAAGTTGACTCTAGGTGGAGTTTGACTCGATCTGTCTACGTAAATTAGAGCACTAACTCACTAAGAATTTCAAAGCAGATCTCATATATAGCTAAGAAAAGCCAATATAGTAGCTTCCTGAGATAGCTAGGAAGAGTTTGTGAACTTACCAAACTTCTCGGGCTGAAGCATGAACTGGATAACAGGCGTGTAATAATCGCCATACATGATCCTCACATTGGGGTGCTTCGGCCGAAGCTTCTCAAGCGCGCGCTTGAGATGTGCATTATGCACCCATGAGAATGTGTTATACCGACGGACACAGCCGCTTCGGGACCCATACCCATCAGCTGGCTCATCCAGCATGTTCAAGTACACAGGAAAGCACCCAGTGGGCATCACACCTGGTATAATCAGCTCCCTGGCACCCTCTGCAATCAATTGCTGTACCAAACACCAACAGTTGCAGTTGAAATCATATTCTGCGGGGCAATGAACAAATTGTGGACCAAAAGAAGCAGTATCTACCTCAACACCATCCGAGATAGACTGGATGACATCCGGCATGAACTTGTAGGCCTGCACCAGGCCTTGCCCGGCAAAAAGCGGCGCATTGTAGTCGTTGCCACCAAACTCACCGACGACGAAGAGCGAATTCGCGTAAAATTCGTCGCATTCCTCTGAGAAACATCAAAAGAAGCAGAGGATCAGATAAAATTCCCCAATTCACATGGTAGCTGGAAGCCTGCAAAGGTGGAGTTTTGGTGTTTAGTTTAGTTTACCCTTGGTGGAGTTGCAGAAGAAGGGCTTGAGATCACGGAACCACTGGATTTGAGTGAGGAGGGCGCCGGAGTTCCAGACGACGGCGCCGAGCCCCCTCGCCTCGAAGTAGGGCGTGTCGAGCGCCGTGGCGCCGGTGATGGCGAAGTTGGCGCCGTGGGCGAAGCTGGCGTTCTTCACCTTGGACGGCGGCAGCAACGGCAGCCCGAATTCTTGCGCTGCAGCCGACAAAACCAAGCCAAATCATCAGCCACAAGAAGACCGAACCTTGCGAGGAGCCAAGAAACGAAGGAGGAGGAGGAGGTACCCACCGAGGTGGTCGACGACGAGGCGGCCATCGGAACACCTCCCCGTGGGACGCCCAAAGTAGGTCTGTCCGTACGGAAGCTGTGCGGTGGCCAGCCGGAAGTCGACGCCGTTCGCGAGGAGGTTCCCGGCGTCGGCGAGAGAGTCCCCAAAGTTGAACAGCGCCCGGTATTTCCCCTTCGCCTCCCCCGCCTCCGCCCCGGCCCCCGCAAGGACTGCCGCAACCGCAAGAACCGCGAGCACCATCCCCCGAGCTCCCACCATCGCCGGTTGCCCGCACCTCCGCCGCTACTATACACCGCCGGAGCTAGCAGAACAGAACGGAGAGAAGAGCCAGCTGCCCCGCGTCGTCAGCGTCGGGTGAGGGGTTCTTGTAGGAGCAGAGGCGTGGGTTAGTTTGGTGGCGCCCGCTCGTTGCCGCCGCGGTCGCGACTAGCCGCTAGCTAGCTGCGACTGACTAGTTCACTCGCGCGCGCGGGCGTGGGAGGCGCGTAATTGTGGGGTGGGGTGGGAGACGGGAGGAAGAGGAGGATGTGGCTGAGTCTGGGAGAGGAGAAGCGAAGCGAGGACGAAGGTGAGGTGAGAGAGAGAGAGAGAGACGGCTAGTCCGGTGGCCGGACGGGGAGGGGACGGAGGTGACGCGGTTGGACTTTGGGCGATTTTCTGGCAGTAATGGTTTGACTCAAGCTTGCATTACACCCACTGGTTCCAAAAATATTAATAATATTTATAGTACACAGTAGTACAGTACTAAGCTATACAGTAAATTAAATATATCTTTTATGATAGATATTTGATATTAAAATCAGACCCTGTTACGTTGAGATTTAGATTATAACAATCTAATGCCATGTTTGGATCTTTAGTCCAGAATTTTAGTCATGTCACATCGAATGTTTATAGATGTTATTTTGGAGTATTAAATGTAGACTATTTATAAAACTCATTCATAATCGGTGGATTATTCGCGAGACGAATCTAATGAGCCTAATTATGCCATGATTTGACAATGTGATGCTACAAAACATTTGCTAATTATGGATTAATTAGGCTTAAAAAATTTGTCTCTTGATTTAGTCTCCAATTCTGCATTTTTTTATAATCAGTTCACGTTTAGTCCTTCAAATTAATATCAAAACATCCGATGTGACACGGACTAAACTTTAGTCCACAGAACCAAACACCCCCTAACTTTACGAAAACAAAATAATTTATTACGCCGATTTATTATAATTTAGAGGACATATTATAATAATTCAGTAAACTGGTAGAACTCGGTTTTTTTTATAAGCTAGATTTTTATAATCTAAAGTTAAAACAAACACACCTTTAAGGGTCTGTTTGGAATAGCTTTTGACAGCTACAGGTACTTCTAGAATATGAAGTTGAAATAAACGGTTTAGATTCTGATTTAGATTGTGAGAATCAGTAGTTGTGAAATCTAGAAATTAACTAGAATTTAAAAACTGAAAAATACTAGTTTCTCTAAATTTTCATCAGCTAAATAGTTAAACTAACTACTAAGAATCTCAAGTTACCGAGGAGTACTAAATCATTACCGCTTTTTACGGTATCACTCTTCAATTAACTCTTCGAGAGTTAAAAAATATAATTAATCTTAGCCGTTTGTTATATTTAAATTATAAAATAATAGTAGTTGATTAATCGGTAGATTTTGGTTTATATTTTGACTTAAAAACATTGGCTTTAGAAAATAGAATTGCTAATGATTACCAACATGACAATTAAATACATAAATTATTAGTGATGAAATAAATTGTTATAATTAATTTATATTTATGTAATTATGAAAATAAAAATGAGGATGACATATTACGTCGATCTATAAAAATCTAAAAATGAACGGCTATGTACCTTAAAAATTGCTAATTATATATTCTGTTGAAGTCGCTACCAATATTCTTCCTGATTTGAAAATCTACAATTTGAACAGAAATGTGTAAGGATGGAAGTTTAGCTTTCTCTCTCTCTTTTCAATTACATTCAATTTTCAATTTTCCCCTCTTCCTTACGTTGTTCAAAGTCATGTAATGAATTTAACCTTGCATTTACAAACAGGCAGAGTACATTCATAAGTACAACAACGCTAGCTTTTAATAACCAAAATTCTGGTGGTATTTGTACTTGTGCATCGATCTACAAGTTTTTTTGACATGAAATGAACGCAAAACTCGAGGAGCATGAATACGTTTCTTTTCTTTTCCGATCCTTGATAAATGAGATCGTAAAACTATCATCTCTCTAGTCTATGAAGTCATCCATCCTAGTATTGTTATTGTTCCAGGTGTTAAGTGCTCACATCCCGTTCCATGAGTACTATTAGTGAGCCCAACACTAAAATTTCTAATGAGGATTACATAAAAAATCGTCATTATCCACATAATTACCTAACAAAGCCTAGATTGGTAACATAAACAAGACAGTGATAACTCTGAGCAAAGCAAATCCTCTATGCAAAATCTTAGCATAAACCAACAGAACAGCTATGGCCACCAGTTTTTGTTCATCTAGGCTACAGCTCGAGACCATGTCATATAAAATATTTCATTTCAACAAGGATCAATGAGCTATATATTACTCATGCTATTCAACTGGGATTTCATACGAAATAGTTCAGTTCAATAGTGATCAATGAGCTACTCCTCGTGCTGCAAATGAAGCCGAAGTACTTTGTCATTGTTCACAGTCAGCAATGTGTCACTGTTCATGTGGTACTCACTCTAGGTAGATGGATAATGAACAAATTAAAAGATACACAACACCAACTGGAAAAAAGAGACGATGTGCAGCCTTACCAACCACGAATCCGATTTTCTCTTTCTTAAAGGAAGAGAAATATAGCTTGTAGATTGAGGTTCTTGTTTGTTCGGCTTAAGATTATAGTAATGTAGATTGTAGTATAGAAAAAAATCGAGTTGCACTAGTCTATTGAATTATTATAATCTGTACTCTGAATTATAATAAATTGACATAACAAATTGAGATGTTTATTTTAGTTTATGAAAATAAGCTTAATTAATATAATCCTAAGCTAAAACAAGTAGACCTGAAACTAGTTCATGGAAAGCTATGTTTGGAGATAGGTCAAATGCCACTTTTTCAAAAAAGAAAAAGATAGTTCAAATGCAAGCAAGTCCGGTTGGTGTGAGATTTGTAGGTGAACAATACTTTCTTGTCATAAACTAATCCTCTTATGCCATAACATGGGCTGCCCACAATTGAGAAGGAAACAAATCAAACTAATATAATCCTCCCAATTTCTTCTTTGCTGAGATCTGATTCTGATGTCCCTTGTGGTTTGGTGACAAGTCAGCAGCCATCACCAAACCTTCCAGTGAATGCAAGTGGGTCTAACCATAAAGAAATTATTGGGTAAGGGAGTGGTTTCCTCTCTAAACATTGTTGTCAAGTAGTTGCAAAACACACCTCAATTTTTTTGTCTAATGGTACCAGCATGATGTGCAGCTTTTTTCCTGAAAGAAAGCCACTCCAGGGCCTAATCTGATAGCGCTGTTGTGACCAAATGATGGGAGGCATAAAACTGATTGTTTTTTTATAGAGGAAAGGGGTGGAACAAATGCTGCAAATAATCACATACCTTACAGCATTTTGCAAGCAAGTAGCAACAGTAGTTCATGTCTCATTGTGCACATGGTACACGGATGAAATGTAAAGTTTGTATCCTTCAACTTGTTGGTTGTAAGGATTGCAGCATTCAGCTATGAATCTGTAATGATATAATCTCATCCCTAACAACTACTACAAACTATTTAACTTTCTAACATTAAATCCATTCATTTGAACCCATAAAAAATGTCATATATTCAGCCTCATCCATCTTCCATGTTGAACCATTTTGAACGGGATATAAGTCAGATTAGCTCTATCGCACACCCACAAATAGGGTAAGAAAGAAATTGTGAAGAAAAAAAAACATTGGAAATCGCAACAGCTCGCTTTCAAGCTTCCATCCAAAAAAGAATACACAACTTGAACAGATTGACAAAATCCATGGGTACAACGAAAGATGAACCATTATGAGCAACATTGGGGCCTCCTCCGCCACTCGGGCTGGAAAACCTTACACAAAACGATCAATTCAGAGTAAGGATTCATCACACAAGACATGACAACAACAAGCAACGTTATCAACAGAAGAGGACTTCATCTTTGCTAAATTTCACAACACGGTCAACAAGCCACATTTGAGGTGGGACGGCAATTAGTCAGAACATTACCTGTATTACAGAGAAGTCACCAGACTGTTAGACAATCACCTTCCTACTCACTGCGATCAAGTAATCAACGCAGCAAAACATAATGCTTCAGCTGTGGCTAATCTACAGGCTACAGAACTCCTAGACAGATAAGAGCAGCGTCACCATGCATGCCTGTCCTACTAGATGCTACTCCAGGATCTGAGCCTAGTGAATACCTTGCCTTCAGCCGGGGGTATATCCATAAAGCCAAGGTGCATATAATACAACTGCACTCTGCTGCCAACCAAATGAAAATGGACTAGTGTACAAAGTTAACCTACAATCATAGGTACACAGAGGTGGCGGAACTGAGCTTGTGTCATACTCAGCAGGCCTTTACAGAATTCCTAGGCGGAAGGAGGTAAGCATGTCGAGTCTTACTGAGGCACATGCCAAATGCAATTAGACAGTTATTTCCCATGGCGAAGTTCTGAATCTGCAATTCAGGAGAAAATGATCATTACAATTGAACCAATTAGAAAATAACAGAGCCACTTATAGAACTACAGAGTAAAGTATAGTCAGCTAATCAGACAATAGTGGAACAGCTAATAGATAAAAAAATGGAACCGCTAGCATTGCTATAGCAGCAAAAATAATTCCATGCTGTGAGCCTGTTGATCAACTATGGCATGCACTACTTGATGTACATCAAAAATGTGGCCAAGTTACACCTGATAAGATACTTCAATTCAACCCAAGAGACAAATACTTAATAATTTGACGCTGTGATCAATTGTGCACCACCAGATGTATATGAAAAATGTGGCCAAGTTTGTTACATCTGATAAAGTACTCCAATTCCACCCAAGAGAGAAATACAGCTTTCACAGACCCAAAATTCAATTCTTCCAGGTTGCATATTGAAAAGCATCTCTAAGAATAGGGTTTATATGAAGAGAATGCTGAGGTGCCTATTATGGATCACAGCATGCGTACCAATAGGAAAGAACGGGAATTTTGTAGAGAACTAAAAACCTAAAGCACTCCATCAGATATTAGAAATGAAAGTGCCAACTTCTACAATTCTGAAAATAGTGATTGTGAAAAACCTACGTGTTTGGCACTGACTACTCGGTTTGCTCACTCACTTGAGCATACCAGGAATGAAAACAAAGATAAATTCAATAGTCTTCACATGCAACAGAAAAGAAAAACTATGAGAAGGTAGGGTTTTTAACTTGTCCTTATATTTTTGCTCACTGAAAGTCTGAAACCTGAGTCTAAGGCTGTAAGAAGGAAGACTACCACCAATCAAACAAATACTTGTACTCAGCATATCACTTGCAATTTCTTTATGAAAGAACACCGTGAGAGGATAAGTCTATGTGTGTGTGTGTGTAGTTTGGCATGACATGTTGTTTGGCATGACATGTGTAATGTCCATATGTGAACAAGTTTGTAGTCTTAGCACCTTTAGCATCATAGACTAGCATCTTTGCTTTTGCTTTAGCATCTTAGACTAGACTAAGCATCTTAGACTAGCATCTTGGTCTACATGGCTAGCCTATAAATATGTATCCCCAACCATTCGGGTTGACATGACATTTGAGTGAGTTGAATGAGAAGAAAATTGCTCCAACTCTGAGTGTCATCCCCACCAATGCGAGTGTTCTCTCTAACAATTGGTATCAGAGCTATATGGTTATGTGACCTTTCCAATCCCCTCTGTGACTCTCTCCAACGGAGACGCCCGTTTCCTTGTTCATTTTCCTCCCTTGCCGGTCCACCGGAAACCAACGACTCGGCGAGCACCACCCACACTCCGAGCAGCAGCTCGATAGTAGCGGCTTCCTCCCAGTGCAACAACAACCCCCACGACCCTTCCACTCTACCGCTGCGCAATGTCCACAGGAGACTCTCTTCGCTCGGTCACCTCGAGCGCACGACGTCGGCAGGAGGCCGAAGTCGTCGCGGCGGAGGAGCGTGACCGGGTGGCAGCAGAGGTTGTGGCAGCGGCGGCTCGGAAGGCAAGGTTGGCGACGACAGAACTGGCAGTAGCAAGAGCGGAAGAAGAAGCGGCGGCGGCTGTGGCTGCAGCACGTGTTGCGGCGACAGAGCTCGAAGCTTTGCGCCATGGTAGCAACAGTGGCACTGCCTCCGAGGGAGGTAGCCTCGACTTGGAGGCCGAGTTACCAAGGAGGGCGAAGGATGAGCGGGTGGCGCAGTGGGCAGCAACGCAGCCCCGTGCTCGCGGCGGCAGCCCAAACGGGCCCAGGCGCGCCAACAACACTCCGGGAGGATGCGCACGCGACGGTCGTGCTCCTGGCGAACGCGACCCTCACAGGCGGCGTGGCTCTCCTTTCCTGGACCGGCGCCATGGTCATCGCGGCTTCCAGACCATCGTCAAGGACGCTGGTGCTGGTGGTGGATGGCCCACCCTCACCAAGGCCAACTACACCGAGTGGTCCATGATTATGAGGGTGAAGCTCCAAGTGCGGCACATGTGGGAGGCGGTCACATACGACGACGTCGACTACGACGATGATCGACGGGCGCTGGAGGCCCTTGTTGCTGCAATCCCGCCGGAGATGCAGTCTTTGATTGCTAGCAAGCGGACTGCTAAGGAGGCTTAGGATACTATCGTTGCAGTGCATATCGACAACGATCGTGCCTGCAAGGCTACGTTGCAGGCACTACGCAAGGAGTGGGAGAACCTGGCTTTCAAATCAGGTGAGGATGTTGATGATTTTGCTCTCTGTCTCAACTCTCTACTGCAGAAGTTGGTGCAGCATAGCAAAGACCTCATCAACGAGGAAAGAGCTGTTGAGAAGCTTTTTGGCTGCGTTCCCGGGAGATACAAGCAGATCGCTCATTCGATCGATTCCTTGATGGACCTTTCCAAGATGTCGATCGAAGAAGCGATAGGTCGCCTCAAGGTCGTCGACATCGACGAGCCCCAGGCATCTTCAGAGTCGGCCACCACTAGTGGCAAGCTTCTCTTCACCGAGAAGCGGTGGCTCACTCACCAGCGAGAGCAGAAGAAGGGGGAGGCATCAAGTTCGTCGAATGGCCACAAGCGCCAGCCACACAGGGGGCGCAAGGCCCCCCAGGCGCGTGGAGGCGCCAACGGTGGCCGCAAGGCCACCCGTGATGACACTTGTCACAACTGTGGCAAGATCGGCCATTGGGCTAGGGACTGCAGGCAGGCGAAGCGCGGCGGTCAGGCACATGTCGCGCAAGTGCAAGAGGAAGTAGCTCTGTTCCCTATACATGGGAACATTGAGCTGCACCCCCCTCCCGCGTCGACAGCTGCCGCTCTTCTCCACGTCGACGAACCGCGCGCACACGTCTTCCTCGGCAATGGGTCCAATGATGACAAGATTGACGGTTGGTTCCTCGACACCGGTGCCACCCATCACATGACCGAGCGACGGGACCACTTCTCCAACCTGGATTCCAGCGTGCGAGGCTCCGTCAAGTTTGGGGACGCCTCCGCCGTGGAGATAAGGGGCATCGGCTCTATCATCTTCACCACCAAGACCGGCGAGCATCGGTTGCTCACCGGTGTCTACTACATCCCCGAGCAAAGGAACTCCATCATCATCCTTGGCCAGCTGGATTAGAATGGCTCACGCGTGGAGATCAAGCATGGGGTGCTGCGCATTTGGGATCATCAGCACCAACTTGTCACCAAGGTAAATAGAGGAAGCAATCGCCTCTATGTCCTTCACGTGCAGGTGGCGCAGCCCGTGTGTCTTGCAACCCGCCGCGACGACGACGCTTGGCGGTGGCACGAGCGCTTTGGGCACCTCCCATTCCCTCATCAGGCGAGCTTTCGCGCCAAGGAGAAGCTCGAGCTCGTGCACGGCGACCTTTGCGGTCCCGTGACACCAGCTACCCCTGGAGGCCGACGCTACTTCCTCCTCCTCGTCGACGACGTGTCTCGCTACATGTGGGCGGTGCTTCTCGACACCAAGGCAGCAGCCACAGATGCTATCAAGCGTCATCAAGCTACCGCGGAGGAGTGCGGTCGCAAGCTCCGGGTGTTGCGCACGGACAACGGCGGCGAGTTCACGGCGGCGGAGTTCGCGGCGTACTGCGCCGACGAGGGGATTCAGCGCCACTACTCCGCGCCGTACACACCACAGCAGAACGGCGTCGTCGAGCGCCGCAACCAAACGGTGGTGGCCACTGCTCGCGCCCTCCTCAAGCAGAGGGGGATGCCGACGATCTACTGGGGAGAGGCGATGATGACTGCCGTCCATCTCCTCAACCGCTCGCCCACCAAGGCTCTTGACGACGAGACGTCGTATGAAGCCTGGCACGGACGCAAGCCGACGGTTGGCCACCTCCGCGTTTTTGGTTGCCTGGCATTCGTCAAAGAGCTCAGCCACGTCGACAAGCTTGACGACCGGAGCACGTAAGGGGTCTTCATCGGCTATGCGGAGGGCTCCAAGGCCTACCACATCCTCGACCCTATGACACAGCGTGTCCACATCTCGCGAGACGTTGTGTTCGATGAAGGGCGAGGCTTGACGTGGGGCACGATGGCGAATGATGGCTCGACTTCGACGATCAGCGATTTCATCGTCGAGTACGTCTACTTTGAGGGAGCAGGGAGAGCTAGCAGCTCATCTTCACCGAGCTCGCTTGCCCCAGCACCTGGCACATCATCAGCTCCAGCAAGTACTCCACCACCTCCTGCACCGGCCACACCCCGCTCTCCTACACCGGCGCCACGTTCCTTCGCTGAGGCGGAAAGAGACGTGGCCTGGCATGCCGCGATGTAGCAGGATATGGACGTCGTCGAGCGAAACCAGACATGGGAGCTGGCTGATCTTCCGGCCAGCCACCGTGCCATCACCCTTAAGTGGGTGTTCAAGCTGAAGAAAGATGAGGCCAGGGTGGTGGTCAAGCACAAGGCTCGGTTGGTGGCACGCGGTTTCGTTCAGTAGGAGGGAGTCGACTTCGACGATGCCTTCGCTCGTGTTGCATGGATGGAGTCCATTCGTGTCCTCCTCGCGCTGGCAGCCAAGGAGGGTTGGCGTGTCTATCACATGGATGTCAAGTCTGCTTTCCTCAATGGCGACTTGGTGATCACCGACACCAAGAAGGTGGAGGTAGAGGCGTTCAAGACGAAGATGAAGGCCACCTCCAGATGAGCGACCTAGGGCTCCTCTCCTACTTGAGGATCGAGGTGCACCGGGACAGCTCTGGCACTCCACTTCGCCAGACCGCCTACGCCAAGCGCATCGTCGAGCTGGGCGGACTCACCGACTGCAACCTAGCCTACACTCCCATGGAGGAAAGGCTGAAGGTGAGTCGTGACAGCACGGTGGAGGAGGTGGACGTGACGCAGTACCGACGCATTGTGGGCAGCCTTCGCTACCTTGTCCACACATGGCCGGACTTAGCGTTCGCAGTTGGCT
Source organism: Zizania palustris (assembly GCA_019279435.1). Taxonomy (NCBI): domain Eukaryota; kingdom Viridiplantae; phylum Streptophyta; class Magnoliopsida; order Poales; family Poaceae; genus Zizania; species Zizania palustris. The sequence goes on along the minus strand of JAAALK010000287.1, from coordinate 31,959,846 downwards.
ACGTCAGTCGGTTCATGCAGCGACCGACGACGGAGCATCAGCAGGCCGTGAAGAGGATCCTATGCTACGTCGCGGGGACCTTTGACTACGGATTGTACTACCCGAGGTGCCCCGGTGCGGCGCATTTCATCGGGTACAGCAACAGCGACCACGCCGGCGACATCGACACAAGCAAGAGCACCAGCAGGACATTGTTCTTCCTTGGTAAGTGTTTGATCAGCTGGCAGTCGGTCAACCAACAGGTGGTGGCCATGTCCAGTTGCGAGGCAGAGTACATCGCAACCACTTCTGCATCAACTCAAGCTCTCTGGCTTGCCCGACTGCTTGACGATCTTCTTGGCAGAGATGCTGAAGCGGTGGAGCTCAGGGTGGACAGCAAGTTTGCTTTGGCAAAGAACCCTATCTTCCACGAGCGCAGCAAGCACATCCGGGTGAAGTACCACTTCATCCGGAGTTGTTTAGATGAGGGGAGTGTGAAGGCCAGCTACATCAACACCCAGGACCAGCTCGCCGACTTCCTCACCAAGTCGCTTGGGCGGATCAAGTTCCAGGAGCTTCGCGCCAGGATTGGGATGGTTCAGATTTCCCAGAAGGCGCCACACAAGACTTAGGGGGAGATTGAAAGGATAAGTCTATGTGTGTGTATGTGTAGTTTGGCATGACATGTGTGATGTCCATGTGTGGACAAGTTTGTAGTCTTAGCACCTTTAGCATCTTTTGCTTTAGCATCTTAGACTAGCATCTAGCATCTTGGGCTACATGGCTAGCCTATAAATATGTATCCCCAACCATTCGGGTTGGCATGGCATTTGAGTGAGTTGAATGAGAAGAAAATTGCCCCAACTCTGAGTATCATCCCCACCAATGCGAGTGTTCACTATAACACATCGATGCCTGTAAATAGGACTTGCAAGCACACCATGGTATAACTATGAAAAGCTCTTCAGAATCCAATCCTACTATGAAGCTACAACCTACTTGTAAAAATAAAAGCTACACAACCACCATGGTATTACAAGCAAAATAAAAGCAGGATTTGAAGGATTGAAGATAAAATATCCCAATTGTTACATGGTCTCTTACTTCGGTCATAAATGAGATTAAATAGTGTTGGGGGATTTAGTTTTCCCTTGAACAGGGGCCAAATGACGTCACCCTCCGAAGACCTCGGCCGAAGCCTAAAGTTGAGCCCCAACCTCCTCTGACGAAGTCGACTCCAAGAACAGCCAAAACCTGCCTTTCCGGAGCCAAGCCCCCGGGAGCCCTCCGGAGCCATGCCTCCGAGATCCCTCCGGTCCCCTTCGAAGCCTTTCAGAGCCCACTCCGAGAGCCGCTTCGGAGCTCCCTTCGGAGCCCTCTCGGCTGCCTCCAACTAAAGCCCTCCGGCAAGTACTCCGGACCAGGAGAATACTCCAAAAGTGACGTTTATCTACCGTGCCTGTAAAGTCAAATGTACAATAGTCTAGCCTTTTTTCCCTTCTTGCCCCTATAAAGACTACGACTTGTAAAGGGCAATTGGGTCTTTTCCTTTGGCCTGTGTGCCTATAAAAGCAGGGTCATGCCCTTGTAATAGACAGGTTGTTCAATAGAGGCAAAACTATGCCAAATCCACTGTAAACTGGACGTAGGAATATCCCTCCAGGGAGGCCTGAATCAGTATAAATTATCTCTCCTATGAGAACCCTTCGAGGTTCACACTATACACCATATACCACAAAAAACCTGTTGCAGCTAACACCATTGCTACAACAGTTGGCGCCGTCCGTGGGGAGCTTATTGTACAAAAAGCTAAGTTCTCTACCGCTGCCTGTATTTCGAAGTACTCTTGCGAAGGAAGCTTCGGAATCCTAGGATTCTGCGCACCCTTCGGCAAGAGACTTCAAGTATAGGTCGAAGGCCTCTCTCGTCTTCCACCACCCCCCGCGCCTCGGAGTGCACCCTTCGGCAAGGTGCTTCGGGCACACACCGAAGACCTCCGAAGCCCTAGGGGCTATGAGGCGAGCTCTTCAACCGCGCGAAGCCGCTCGGTCTCCAGATCAAGTCGAGCTTTCGAAGGTATGTACACAACTTGAAGTCACGCTTCGTTCTACAAAGTAGAAATTGTTTCATTAAACCTCCGAAGCCTTGCTTCACATTGTTTAAAATCGAAGCCTTGCTTCGTCTTGTTTAAAATCAAAGTCTTGCTTCGCCTTATTGAAAATCGAAGCCTTGCTTCGCCTTATTTAAAACCGAAGCCTTGCTTCGTCTTGTAAAAACCGAAGCACTCCTCCGAAGGCTACACAGCGCCTCCGGGCCCGTAGCAGTGGGCTGCAGGACTCCCTCGGGCGACGGCTCAATGTGTTCGGGATTCCAGGCTCTGGCCCTTATGCATCCTAAGGTCGAAGGTGGCCCAAAGTCGAAGGTGGTTCAACTTATCGCAGGTTCGGTGAATCCACAACACCCATTCCTTTCATTCATTGCAGGATCAAGCTTAGAAGCCTTGCTTCGCGTGTCAAAATCAAATCTAAGATTTAAGCATATCGAGGCCATGCTTCACCTAAAATTTAAATGCGCTTCGGAGCCCTGCTCGCGCATATTTACTATCTAAAATCAAGCATGCTGAAGCCATGCTTCGCTTAATTTGAGTACGTTGAAGCCTTGCTTCGCTTCAAATTAAACGTTCGAAGCTCAAAAAAGCCTCCGATCGACGCATTATAAGCGTCCGAAGCTGCCAAAAGGCGCACCCCGTCGCATTTTATAATTGCACGCGCCGGCAACGCCCAAGTCCCTAACTGCCACGCACAAGGGGGGACTGAGGTATGTATGCGAAGTGTGCGAGTGAAATGCGCGTTACGAACGTGACAAGCTAAACGTTCGGAACACACAATTCATGTGAAGCATGCGAGCGAAGTATGCAAATATAACATAAATTCCATTCATTGAATGCTAAAAGCGAAGTATGTTACAAATACACTTTGAGAACTAAAAACTACGAGTAATCTGTGTCTAAGCCTAGGAAAAAGCGAGATCGATGCCCCGACATGTTCGGCCCTCGCTTGCCTGACCTCCCACGACCGGACCGTCCACGCTCCGAAGCCCGCAGATCTCGTCTTTCACCTTGCAGGTTGGTCCAAGTCTGAGACGCAGGCGATGCCGCATCGAAGGCAGAAAAGTCCAGGGCTTCGTCGCCTTGTAAGGCCGTACCCAAAGACTGCACCCCCTCGCCACTCAAGCCTACTTCAAAACAGCTCAAATCTGGCGAAGATGAAGAACTCCGAAAGGGCTCCGTCTTCACGGTAGCCAGCAGTTCCTGAGCTACTTCGAGAATAGCTTCGCCCCTAGGACCCCTCAGAAGTTTGAACCGAGGGGGGCCTTCAGACCTAGCTACTTCGAGCACCACCCAAAGTTGGCGAAGCTCTTCTGAATCCTCAAGCATTTCGAAGTCGACATCCGAAGGCTAAGCCTGGGCAAGTATAAAGTACCCCTGCATTTCTATTAATAATCTGATTAGTCATTTACATGCCTATGGCTACAAATTACAAAAATCCTAAGGAGGTCTACACCTTCGGTGGCAGAGGGTTCGACGTCGAAGGCCGAGCTGGCGAGGCCTATGCCCTGGCCCGGCGAAGGCGGGAGGCCCGTTGCAGGTCGAGGACCACTTCGCACCCTTGGGCCTTCCAGGGTTTTTGAAGCCAGCGCCACCCTCCGCGGACAGCCGAGGGTGGCGAAACCAAGTGGGGGCCTCCGAAGGCCACCGACGTGGCCAAGGTTGATGCCTCGAGGTGGTTGCACCCGTGTTGTGAAGCGTTTGCAACACCCCTTGGCCAGCCACTCGCCCAACCATCAGCACGAAGCCCTTCATCGACAACTCCGCCGTCGCCGCAGCCGTCTGAAGGAACTCGAGGCAGTCCCTGACTGTATCTTGAGGATTGAAGTCCGGGGCCAGACACTTGGTCCCCAGGCGCTCGAGGACTTCAGTCAAGCTCGAGGCAGCCTTGTCGACCCCTCGAACCATGAAGTCTTCCAGAGATCGACTGGCTGCGCGAAGATCAGAGCACTCCTCCGCGAGCTTCGCCTTGGTCTTCTTCGAAGCCCGAAGTGCTTCTCGAAGCTTTTCTGTCTCCAAGGCCAAGGCTTCTCGCCTTGACTGCCTCGGACCTCGCCGCCTCTACCGCAGCTTCGGCTTGCCTTCGCCTCTCGGCCTCCTCCGAAGCCTAGCGCCGAATGGTGTCCCTCTCCTCCCCCAAAAAAGTCACCCGATGTCAGTGCGAAGGCCTGACAAGATTCCAGAAAATCTTCAGTATTGATTGAAAAAGCTAAGTACCACTCGGAGACCGTGTGAAGCTTGCTCACCTAGACGAGGGGTTCATGGGCATTTGCAAAGAGATCGAGGTGGCTAGCGCGGCTAAGCTGTGCCACCAAGTCCCCTTGCCCCACAGGAACACAACCCTCGTAAAAGGAGTTGATGGCCGCCTCCATTACAGGTCCCCTCGGAAGTAGAGGCCGGACCATCTGCGGCGCAAGGTCTGCCAGAGCAGGCTCCGCCGGAGCGGAGCTTCGGTGTACTACCTCGACCACTTCTTCGGCTCGCTCCTGAGGGCCCCTCCACCGCGGTTGTCCCCCTCGTCCTCTTCGGACGAAGAGCTCTCGGACTCCGAACTGCTGCTGCTACTCCCATTGCTGTCGGAGGTCCCCTCAGGCTCCGCAAAGACAAGCCTCGCATCATCGCCAGCATCCTCGTCGCTCGAGGAGATGTCCTAATAAAATGTGGGAGCGATGTGCGCTCCCCAATCCCTTCGCTGGGCTGGCTGAGCCCCAGCCCCCGTGCTCGAAGGGGTCACCATCGCAGCCTCCGGCACCACCACTTCGGTCGCCACTGCAGCCTCCGGCGCCACCCCTTCGGCTGTCACGGCCAGAGCACCCTCGGGCTCCACTTCAGCATCGAGGTCCACGGCCGCACGCTCCGCCACGCTAGGGGCTTCGTCCGCCGAAGGCTCCGAGCGAACCCTCGAGGACTCCGCAGACTTCGAGGTCTCGGGTTCCTCGTCGTCCACCCTCTTTCTTTTGGAGCTGCTTGCCGAAGGTGCCAAGCTGGCGAAGTCTGGGAGCGCTTGGACCCCCTCGACGCCAAGCTAGGCCCACACCCGGTTCCAACGCTCCCAAGACCCCACTAGAGCAAGCCTTCGGGTTGCTCGTCTGGTGTCGGAGCCCCAACGACGCGCTCGGCGTCCACAATTTCCTCTTCCGGAGGCCGCACGTCGCGCGCAGCTTCATCAAGATTTCAAGTCAACTCAAGTTAAATTTGTGAAGTATGAAGATGAAGAAGTTCGAAGTCTTACCTAGGCGCTCTGCAGATACTTCGCTCGGTCCCTCCGAGCCTGAAGCCTGAAACAAGTTCCCTGGCCAGGAGAGTGCGAGGGGGCTTAGCCCAAGGGTGATGAACTCTTCGGCTAAGTCTCTTATGCTCATCTTCGAGGCCACCCTTCGCAGGAGCAAGATCCTCGATTGGTAGGAAATGAGCGCGTTGGTACTCTGAAAGGGGAGTCTGCGCCCACCGAAGCATAGATCCACTCTTGGTCCCACTTCGAGTACCACTTGTTGTTCACGGCCCTCTCGATGCCATCTGCCCCCTCCCTTCGCTTCAGCTGGCAGCTTGCGTCGTGAAGGGCGACAAAGACGTCCGCACGCCCCTCGCAGCTTTCGGCCCTCATGGCCCATTCAAAGATTGCCAGCCTCGCCACGACGTTCGGGGACAAGTGAGAGAGCTCGAAGTTATATGCCTTCAGCACCTCGCTCAACATGTCCACTGCCGGCAGTCCGAGGCCCGCCTCGAAGAAGGCCTCGAAGACGACAACCTCGTTGGGTCGAGGCCTCGGGATGGTCTCTGTCTTCTCGGGCACCCGAAGCTGAATGCCCTCGGAAATCTTCCCTTCACAAATCCTCCGAACGGACTCCTCCGTGGAGGCCAAAGCCTTTAACTCAAAAGACTGCTCGAATCTGTCCGACGGCGACCGAAGGTCCCTCAGCCCCAAATTCTTCGTCGCAACCTTCTTCGGCATCTCACAGGGCTTCGGCGTGTAGGGCGCTAAGATGCTTCGAAGCAGGCTGCGCGCGAAGCCGAAGGTGGAGAGAAGAGAGCGAAGGATGCTAGGGGCTGAAGCAGAAGACAAATGAGAGCGTGGATGAAGCCATGGTACGCCAGGCCCCTTTTTATAGGCGGTAAAAAGTGACCACGCGCCCCGCACCAAGGTCTTTTTTCACCGGTTACCCTGGCCTCCGCTGTTTCTGACAGATGGGCTCAGGGTGAATTTGAAACGAACCGTCGCGCCCGCCCGCGCTGCAACGGTCAATTTTCTGACCGTTGCAGGGTCGCTTGGGCTCCCCGAAGGTGCCCCGTCAATCTGAAAAGGCATTTATTGCCTGCGCAGTTCGAAGCCAGCCTTCAGCCCAGGTTCCGAAGGCCTGCCTTCTCCGAAGCTTCACTTACTCTAGGTCATTTGTCCCGAGGCGCACGCACCCCTTCACACCGAAGGGCTACATGCGAGAGGCTACTGTTGGCGGAATTAGTTTTTCCTTGAACAGGGGCCAAATGACGTCACCCTCCAAAGACCTCGGGCCCGGAGCCTGTCAACTAGCAAAGCCTGAAGTTGAGCCCCAACCTCATCTGACGAAGTCGACTCCAAGAACAGCCAAGACCTGCCTTTTCGGAGCCAAGCCTCCGGGAGCCCTCCGTGTTAGAGAGAACACTCGCAATGATAGGGATGACACTCAGAGTTGGGGCAATTTTCTTCACATTCAACTCACTCAAATGCCATGCCAACCTGAATGGTTGGGGATACATATTTATAGGCTAGCCATGTAGCCAAGATGCTATATGCTAGTCTAAGATGCTAAAACACACATGGTTGGGGATACATATTTATAGGCTAGCCATGTAGCCAAGATGTTAGATGCTAGTCTAAGATGCTAAAGCAAAGATGATAGTCTAAGATGCTAAAACAAAAGATGTTAAGACTATAAACTTATCCACACATGGACATCACACATGTCATGCCAAAACACACATACAAACACATAGACTTATCGTCTCAATCTCCCCATAAGTCTTGTGTGGCGCCTACTGGGAAATCTGAACCATCCCAATCCTAGCGCGAAGCTCCTGTAACTTGATCCGCCCAAGCGACTTGGTGAGGAAGTCGGCGAGCTGGCCCTGGACGTTGATGTAGCTGGCCTTCACACTCCCCTCATCCAAACAACTACGGATGAAGTGGTACTTCACTCGGATGTGCTTGTTGCGCTCGTGGAAGACAGGGTTCTTTGACAAAGCCAACGCAGACTCGCTGTCCACCCTGAGCTCCACCGCTTCAGCATCTCTGCCAAGAAGATCGCCAAGCAGCCGAGCCAGCTAGAGAGCTTGAGTTGATGTAGAAGTGGCTGCGATGTTCTCTACCTTGCAAGTGGTCATGGCCACCACCTGCTGCTCGACCAACTGCCAGCTAATCATACACTTTCCAAGGAAGAACAGCGTCCCGCTGGTGCTCTTGCTTGTGTCGATGTCGCCGGCGTGGTCGCTGTCGCTGTACCCGATGAAATGCGCCGCACCGAGGCACCTCGAGTAGTACAAACCGTAGTCAAAGGTCCCCGCGACATAGCGTAGGATCCTCTTCACGGCCTGTTGATGCTCCGTCATCGGTCGCTGCATGAACCGACTGACGGAGCCAACTGCGAACGCCAAGCCCGGCCGCGTGTGGACAAGGTAGCGAAGGCTGCCCACAATGTGTCGGTACTGCGTCGCGTCCACCTCCTCCGCCGTGCTGTCGCGACTCAGCTTCAGCCTTTCCTCCATGGGAGTAGAGGCTGGGTTGCAGTCGGTGAATCCGCCCAGCTCAACGATGTGCTTGGCGTAGGCGGTCTAGCGAAGTGAAGTGCCAGAGTTGTCCTGGTGCACCTCGATCCCCAAGTAGAAGGAGAGGAGCCCTAGGTCACTCATCTAGAAGGTGACCTTCATCTTCGTCTTGAATGCCTCTACCTCCACCTCCTTGGTGCCGGTGACGTAGAGGCTCGCCGTCGTGGCAAGCATCGACACGGTCCCCGTCATTTGACAATGGAGTAGTGAACTCCACTGTGCATTGCTCATCATGTACTGAAGTTGTGGATGCTGATCCCGGAGATGTGGTCGCTGGTGTAGGAGAGTGGGGTGTGGCCGGTGCAGGAGGTGGTAGAGTACTTGCCGGAGCTGATGATGTGCCAAGTGCTGGGGCAAGCGAACTCGGTGAAGGTGAGCTGCTAGCTCCCCCTGCTCCCTCGAAGTAGACATACTCGACGATGAAATCACTGATCGTTGAAGTCGAGCCATCATCCACCAGCTTGCCCAACGTCCAGCCTCACCCTTCGTCGAACACAACGTCTCGCGAGATGTGGATGCGCTGTGTCGTAGGGTCGAGGATGTAGTAGGCCTTGAAGCCCTCCGCATAGCTGATGAAGACCCCTTACGTGCTCCGGTCGTCAAGCTTGTCGACGTGGCTGAGCTCCTTGACGAATGCCAGGCAACCAAAAACACGAAGGTGGCCGCACGTTGGCTTGCGTCCATACCAGGCTTCATACGACGTCTCGCCGTCAAGAGCCTTGGTGGGCGAGCGGTTGAGGAGATGGACGGCAGTCATCACCGCCTCTCCCTAGTATATCACCGGCATTCCCCTCTGCTTGAGGAGGGCGCGAGCAGTGGCCACCACCGTCTGGTTGCGGCGCTCGACGCACCGTTCTACTATGGTCTATGTTAGAGAGAACACTCGCATTGGTAGGGATGACACTCAGAGTTGGAGTAATTTTCTTCTCATTCAACTCACTCAAATGCCATGCCAACCCGAATGGTTGGGGATACATATTTATAGGCTAGCCATGTAGCCCAAGATGCTAGATGCTAAAGCAAAGGCATCATCGAAGTCGACTCCCTCCTGCTGAACGAAACTGCGTGCCACCAGCCGAGCCTTGTGCTTGACCACCACCCCGACCTCATCTTTCTTCAGCTTGAACACCCACTTAAGGGTAGGGATGAAAACGGAGCGGAAACTTTCCGTCCGTTCCAGGAAAAAACGGAAACGGAGAGGGTTATGCGAAAATAGATACAGAATTTCTCGGAGCGGAAACGGAAACGGAATTTTTTAAGCGGAAACGGAAACAGAAACGGAACAGTGATTTCCGAAAAAACGGATACGGAAACGGAATATTCCACATAACAAAAACGTAAAGTTTTTGTTTTTACTGTTTTTACTACATTATATAGAATATTATCTTTTGCTTTTTCATATTATATAAAAACTTTAAAGTATATTATATTCATGAAATATTGAACAATTTAAATAAAATTAATACGTAATTATTTGGTCAAAATAAATAATATACATTCATTACAACTGAAATAAAATTTATTTTTAATTTATTATATATATTTATCATTTATTAATATGTGTGTAAATTGAATATATTTATTGGTTTATCATATTTTTTCATATATTAAGGAGTTTTTAATTTCCGATAGATTTTCGGATCCATATTCGTATCCGCTCCTTATTCGGTTCTTATTCGTTTCCGGTGCAATCTGTTTTCGTATCTGTTTCCGGGATATCCGTATTCATTTTCGTTTCCATAAAAAAATACGGAAACGGATATGATAATACTCATTTCCGTCCGTTTCCGCTCCGTTTTCATCCCTACTTAAGGGTGATGGAACGGTGGCCGCCCAAAAGATCAGCCAGCCTCTATGTTACCGCACCATGGATAACATCCTTTGTGAGCAGCCTGTTCCTGGGATGGCGCAACATGACTTTGATGCGGTGCTGCACTTGGCGCATGACGAGCCTCTATGTTCGTGGCAAGCATCGACACGGTCCCCATCGTTTGACAATGGAGTAGTAAACTCCATTATGCGTTGCTCATCATGGACTGAAGTTGTGGATGCCGATCCCGAAGATGTGGGCGCTGGTGTAGGAGAGCGGGGTGTGGCCGATGCAGGAGGTGGTGGAGAATTTGTCGGAGCTGATGATGTGCCAGGTGCTAGGGCAAGCGAGCTCGGTGAAGGTGAGTTGCTAGCTCTCCCTGCTCCCTCGAAGTAGACGTACTCGATGATCATCGAAGTCGTCGTGCACGAGCTCGAGCTTCTCCCTGGCGCGAAAGCTCGCCTGATGAGGGAATGGGAGTCGCCGCTGCTTGGTCAGCATGCAGGTGTCGCAGAACTGCTCCACGTGATCAACACTCGACATGCCCCGCACCATCTCCTTGATGCCAAGCTGCTTTAGGGCCTCAAAGTTGAGGTGCCCAAAGCGCTCGTGCCACCGCCAAGCGTCGTCATCACGGCGGGCTGCAAGACACACGGGCTGCGCCACCTGCACATGAAGAACATAGAGGCGATTGCTTCCTCTATTTACCTTGGCGACAAGTTGGTGCTGATGATCCCAAATGCGCAGCACCCCATGCTCGATCTCCACGCGCGAGCCATTCTCATCCAGCTGGCCAAGGCTGATGATGGAGTTCCTCAGCTCGAGGATGTAGTAGACACCGGTTTGCAACCGATGCCCGCCGATCTTGGCGGTGAAGATGACAGAACCGACGCCCCTTATCTCCACAGCGAAGGCGTCCCCAAACTTTACGGAGCCTCGCACGCTGGAATCCAGGTTGGAGAAGTGGTCCTGCCACCCGATCATGTGATGGGTGGCACCGGTGTCGAGGAACCAACAGTCAATCTTGTCATCATTGGACCCATTGCCGAGGAAGACGTGTGCACGCAGTTCGTCGACGTGGAGAAGAGTGGCAACTATCGACACGGGAGGGTCGCATTCGCTAGGAGCACGACCGTCGCGTGCGCACCACCTCGGAGTGTTGTCGTCGTGTCTGGGCCCGTTTGGGCTGCCGCTGCGAGCGCGGGGCTGCGCTGCTGCCCACTGCACCACCTGCTCATCCTTCGCCCTCCTTGGTAACTCGGCCTCCAAGTCGAGGCTATCTCCCTCGGAGGCAGTGCCACTGTTGCTACCATGGCGCAAAGTTTCGAGCTTTGCCGCCGCAACACGTGCTGCAGCCATAGCCGTCGCCGCTTCCTCTTCCGCTCTCGCTACTGCCAGTTCTGCTGCCACCAACCTCGCCTTCCGAGCCGCCGCTGCCACAGCCTCTGCTGCACCCGGTCGCGCTCCTCCGCCACGATGACTTCGGCCTCCTGCCGACGTCGTGCACTCGAGGTGACCAAGTGGAGAGACTCTCCTACGAACATTGCACAGCGATAGAGTGGAAGGGTCGTGAGGGTTGTTGCTGCACTGGGAGGAAGCCGCTACCGTCGAGCTGCTGCTCGGAGTGTGGGTGGTGCTCGCCGAGTCGTTGGTTTCTAGTGGACCGGCAAGGGAGGAAGATGAACAAGGAGACAGGCGTCTCCATTGGAAAGAGTCGCGGAGGGGATTGGAAAGGTCACAGACTGGGAAGCTTGGATACTCCAAAAAACTCGCGTACCCGTATCGAATTCGTCTCCAGATACAGATACGTATCAGATACGTCCGGATACGTATCCGGTGCGTATCCGGTATTTTTTTATTTTCCAAATAATTAAAAAAATCAAATACGCATCAGACTCGTCCAGATACGCGAAACGCGGGAGTACTTCCGCCCAACACCCCGACGGCTTACACTCGTGAAGCCGTGACTTACCTATGCGGTTGTGCCCTAACTCGCGCGCCATCAGTCCATACTCCAGAGTGTCGTCGGTCGCCATCTCGCCACCGTGCCGCTAGTCGCCGCCGGTCGCCATCTCGCCGTCGACCGCCGCTGTGCTCGGTCTCTCGCTCGCTTGGGTGCTCCCCGCGCCGCTGCGGCTTGGGGGCTGGGGCTGCCGCCGCTGGAGAGCAGATCCGACCAGATGACCACCACTGCAGATCCAGCCGCTAAAGGGGCTTGGGAGTCTGGCCACCGTTGTAGATCCGACCGCTAGAGGGGCTTGGGAGTCCGGCCACCGCTACAGCTGCAGTGCTGCACTTCTTCCTCCATCCGCCGGTCGTAGAAGGCAGCAGCAGCAAGAGCCGATCGCGAGCAGCCCAAGCTCTAAGCAAGTGAGCAGTGAGCAGGCACCGAACAGGTTATGTTTTGTTCCGGTGTTCCTTCACCTGTTTTTTATTTTTATTTTACTGTTAACACTCTGCAATACGTGATGTACTGTTGTTTTTATTTCTGTTTTGCTATTGGATTGTGCAGGTCATGAATGCTTGAATGCATGAATTGTTCTTCTCTAATTTTCGGTGCTAGTTTGATTGTTGAATATTTAAACTTGTTTTGATTTGCTATTTAATTATGTTGGATTGTCACATTTGCTACTTAATTATGTCAGTTTGTTGTGAGGATGTTATTATCTAAAAACAATTATCTAGTTATGTGTGTTTATTTTCATGTTGAACTGTTGAAGTATTGAACTAAGGATTATGTTATCATGTTTCTATGGTTATTAATTTGTTATTTTTATATGTATTATTAATTATATATATATACACGCGTATCGCCGTATCCATGTTTTTTAGAAAATGCCGTATCGAAGTATCATGGTATCGCATATCCGTATCCGTATCCACGTATCCGGGCTACATAGGTCACAGAACCATACAGCTTTGATACCAATTGTTAGAGAGAACACTCGCATTGGTAGTGATGACACTCAGAGTTGGTCAATTTTCTTCTCATTCAACTCACTCAAATGCCATGCCAACCACAATGGTTGGGGATACATATATATAGGCTAGCCATGCAACCCAAGATGCTAGATGCTAGTCTAAGATGCTAAAGCAAAGATGCTAGTCTAAGATGCTAAAGCAAAGATGCTTAGTTTAGTCTAAGATGCTAAAGCAAAGATGCTAAAACAAAAGATGCTAAAGGCGCTAAGACTAGAAACTTGTCCACACATGGACATCACACATGTCATGCTAAAACACACATAGACTTATCCTCTCAATTATAACTGAATTACCTAAAATTAACTCACTTGGTGACAAGATTGAATTGAAATAGATACAGTTGTAAGAACAGAAAAATACTTAATAAAACCTACCTACATTTCAAGATGACTTTGCAGCATCTGATCCATCTGACGAGGAGCTATCACTGTCTGAGTCTGCCAAAAAGAATATTGATTGATTACACTCTACAGAAAATCCTTAGAAGTTAGAACTAGCAGCTATAACGTAAAGGCCAAGCATGATAAGCAAAACCAAGGACGGAAAGAAATATTACCACTAGAAGAGGATCCTGTGTCACTGCTGGAGCTGCTGGAGCTGCTCGATCTACTTGCATTTTGTCCATTATTATCATTTGGTTCTGGCACAGAAGTAGCTAATTGCTCACTAGCCATCAAATCTGTTCGTAAGAGAAATAACAAATTTATTATGATTTCCTAAGTCCCTAGCAATTCACTTGTATGGTAACATAAAGTAGAAAAGTAGATAACAGAATAAATATATCTTACTTTGTTGTGGAGATTTTATACCAATATTAGGCTCTTGATTCTGCAATGCAAAAAAACTGTAACTTTCAGTACCAATGATAAAATTCAACTTAACTGTAGCACTACGCGTATATATTAGAAATGACTGAATGCTCATACTGTTTGTTGTGCAGCATGTTGTGCCCGCAACTCTGCATCCTGCCTTGCAAGCATCGCACGCTCAGCCTTCCTCTTTTGCTTGCTCAGATTCTTCTTGTAGTTGGCTACAAATCTATCAAGCTCCCAAAGTGTCTCAGTATCCATGCTATCTATTTCAACCTCAATCTCATCATCATGTTGCCTTACAGACAGATTCTTGTTCTTAATGATCTGCACAACAACATCAAGCTTCTCCGGAGGCAAATTCTGAAGGTTGTTGCTAAGTTTCCGCTTCTCGTCTATTGTCATATCTCTCTTATCTGGATCCTTTGCCTTTGGTTTCTTCAAAGATGGAGTCCTGGCACTATAAGTGGGGGTATGACTTATAGGCCTTGACTTGGAGTCCAACGCCACATGGTGTTTAACAGAATCTGACCGCTCGAGGAAGTGCAAATCAATTGGTGGTGGTGGAAACTTATTTGGCAATGGCGGACATGAGGCAAGGTACTGGACCTCAGCCTCAATTTCAGGCCACTGCGCCTCAAAGATTCCTGACAGCTGCTCAGCCATGAAATGCACATCCTGACCCTTGGGATTGTAGGTCATGGCATTGTGGAATGTTAGCCGCACATCATCAGCAAACTCCCTTGGGTTCCTGTACTGGCCATGCGTGAGCCGGGTCTTTATTGTGCCAAGATCCATTGGGTGCTTGATAATAGCAAAATAGTCATGCAAACCAAGCGCGGCAGGGTCAACAGGATTGTTAAACACCCACCCAAATTTGTGTTTCATTAGCCTAGAAAGCAATGACATGGATTTCCTAAAAGCATGAGAGTATAGCCTCTGCTCAATGCCATGAGCTGCCATGGAGCGGTGTTTCTTCTTGTGGTGCTTGGGTTTCTTGCGACCATGTGAATCTGCAGGTGGAAACTTATCCTTGGCAAGCAAAAACTCTGAATTTTGATATAACTGATTTGCTTTTGGTGTCCGCTTCTCCTTCTCGAATGATTCTGTGCGAGTCACTGACACAGTTAGTGGCCTGCGATGCAGAACTGAGCGGACCGGAGCAGCAGCAGCAGCAGCAGCAATTTGACCAGGTATGGGCGTCACAGGATTGGTGGGTGAGAACTGTGAGTGCACATACCCAACAGGCAGCTGAGGCTGTGGCACCACCGTGGGCACAGCCAAGGCAGCTGCATACTCAGCCGTCAAGGCCTCAGCAGTTTCCTTCAGCCTCTTGGAGAGCACACGCACATGGTCGAGCTCTGACGCAAGCTGCCGTCGCAGCTCGCTCCGCGCCCTACGCTTCCGTGTCTTCTCACCGGCAGCCACCCGGGCGTCTCCATGGCCGTTGGGAACGGCCCCTCCGTCCTGGTTCGGGGCAGGCTCTCCATGGGGTACTGAGTCTGGAGGGGGAGGGGAAGAGGAAGCCGGTGCGAGCGGGGGACGTGAAGAAGAAGCCAGCGGGACCGGATCGGGCCGCGGCGCGACAGCCCCATCCTCCGGGCGGCGAATCGACCTCCGAATCGAAGCTAGGGTTTGCGCGAGCGGGCTGGAATTGGGGCTAGGGTTCGGAGGGGGTTTAGGGTTTTTCTGGGGATACTTACGCCTATAGACCTTGATCTCCGGCGCCCACCGGGACTTCACCGGGGCCTCGGGCGCCTCCTCCGCGACGGCCGGGGCTGGGCTCGCCGCCCCGGGCTCCTCCCCCCCGGCGCCGGTGCCAGGAGGGGACGCAGCCATGCATAAATAAAACCCTAAATCCAGGATCCAGGGGGGCCGATCGGCGGCGACGGCGCTGGATTCGCGAAGAGCCCTATCGAAACCCGCGGGGCCGGAATCGAATCGGTGTTTCTGCGGCTCTGGCGGTGGAGGAGGAGGTGCGACGGGGTGGGTGGCGCCGTGGCGGCGTCGGGGGGAGGCGGGTGACGAGTCGAAGAGGGAGAAGGAAAAAGAGGAGCACGGCACGTGTAATCCTGGCCGTTGGAATCCAATGGATGGATACGGCGCGGCCCCGCAACCCGGAAAAGGAAATAGTATGACGCCATGTCATAGCCGTCTGCAAGCGGCTCCACCGTCCCGCCAGCTCTGGTTAAATAGCCCATCCTCTGTGCTAGCTTCGTTAATTAGAATTTTAGTTTGCAGAATTTAGAGGTTATTTGGAGCGAGTGGCTTTAGCTCGCGTCACAAATATTTAAATATTAATTTGATGTACTAAACGTGAACTAATTATAAAAATAATTGCGGAATTAAAAGATAATTTACGAGACGAATTTATTAAACCTAATTAATCCATAATTAGAAAATATTTACGGTAGCATCACATTGTCAAATCATGACGTAATTAGGCTCATTAGATTCGTCTCGCGAATAATCTCTGATTATTAATGAATTTTGTAAATAGTTTACATTTAATACTCTAAAACAACATCTAAACATTCGATGTGACGGGCCAATCCAAACACCCCCTTAGTCTCATTAGACACAGCTATACGTACAAGATTAATATTTTTTTAGAAATGATCAAATCAATAAGGTGTTTATTGGGCTAATTTTATCACATATCATATCGCCGGGTTAAAAAAACGTTACACATTTTTTTTGGCTCGACTGTAATTAGATACGAGGGAATTGTTATCGGATCTACATAAAAAAAAAAGAAAAACGATTATAGCACAAATGCAATGTAAACTCTCGTCGTTACGGTTGAAACAGCCTCCTCCTAAACAAAATATATTATAGTTATCAACCAAACAAATATAGTAATATGATACATTACTATCAATTACATTGTAACAATTACATTAACTTTTAATTTATCTTGAGCAACCAAATACTGTCTTAATTCTAAGAAATATATAATCAAATAAAACTTAATATTTATTAATTATAAATTCGTGATTATTAATTCATAAAAAACATTATATTTGAGTCTCTAAACCAAGTACAATATTTATTATTTACTAAATTTGAAAATATTAAATAAAAGATATAATGAAATTTTAAATTGGGTATAATTTGGTATTTATTAGCTATAAATTTCGTAATTACTAGCAATAAATTGATATTTAATACTGGCTACTAGTGGTTTTAATATTTGGCGAATCTGATATACAGTTAACTGGTACGGGTGTAGTGAAGGACGAACTGATCGAACGAAGAAGACGACGGACTTATCAGTGGTCACTGATGCTGAGGGTTAATTGGACCCTCCTGAGCTGAATCTCTTGCAGCCCTCGTACACCATTATCTCGGCGATCTCTTCATCGTCTCGCTGTACCAACTACCAACGCCGCGGTGGCGCCGGCCGTGGCCATGCATACCGGCAGGCGGCAGAGGCAGTGGAGAGGACGTACAACGATGGTCGTCGGAGGAGGACGAGCCGCCGGCGACGAGGGGGACGAGGGGCAGAGAGGCAGTATAGACCCAGAAGGAGCTGGGTTAATTAGCTTCATTATCACTCCACTTAGGGCTGGATAACGAGCCAGCTCGGCTCGTTAAGCTCGGCTCGTTATAGCTCGTTATGTTAACGAGCTAGCTCGGCTCGACTCGTTAACATAACGAGCAGAAAACCCAGCTCGACTCGGCTCGGTCTAGCTCGCGAGCTAGCTCGTTTAGCTCGCGAGCCAATTATTTAAAATATGATTAAATAATAAATATTTAAATAATCACATATCAAACATCAAAATATGAAATAAATAGAATACATAAGGTTTCAAAAAAATAATTATCCATAGTTCCATCATTATTTCTATGATTCCATCAAATTAATCACACATGTTATTTGTTTCATACTTTTATATAAGAAATTATATATACTTTTATATGATAAATTCTATAGGCCATAATAATAAATTTATAATAATAAGTTAGCAAGTAATAACTTGATATTAACAAATAAATTATAAAATAATGAGTCTCATATTGTAAGATAGTGTTTTATTATTGTTTTAATGGGTTGACTTGACTACTAGTGCTTAGCTCGTTAAGCTCGCGAGCCAGCTCGAACTCGCTCGTTATACTAACGAGCTAAAACACCAGCTCAGCTCGTTAGGAAAATAGAACGAGCCGAGCCGAGTCGAGCCGAGCTAGTCACGAGCCGAGCGAGTTAACGAGCTACGAGTTTTTTGTCCAGCCCTAACTCCACTGGTAGCTGATTAATGGTGTCCACTTCCGGCCACCAGGCAGCTGTCGGGACTTGCCGGCAAAATTTTAGTTTCGAAAAAATTCTTAGCTCCGCCGCCGCTTCAAACACGATAATCTTTTTATTAATTCACGAGCCAGGTAGCCATGTCGTTGGAATTTACTGGTTCAATAAGATTTATCTAGGTTAATTACTTGCCCCCCCAGACTAGCTAGACAGGTCCATGAAACAAGCTGGAGTTGCATGTTAATTCAACACGTGGCTACGATCTTTATCTCTAAGAGATCCATTATCTTTACAGGTTCGACAGTTCAACAACAAACCGCCGGTTTAATTGCATCGACGGTTTTTTATCTAAATGCTTGGTTCTGATTTTTTAGGTTTAACCAATGTCCGATCTGATTTTTCAACTATGGTGATAGTGATGAGGTGAGCCTCTGTTGCAGAAGGCAATGAAATTAAAAGGTACATCTACCAATGGGAATGCAATGTCCCCTTCAACCATCCACCTGATTCGATTTGGATGCATCCACTATTACCAGTTTGCTTAATTGCTCCTCAAATTTGCAATCTTTACCAAGTATGCTTCCTGTTCCTATCTATTTTGCACATTGCTCTGCTTCCAAGTAGGAAGAAACATACCTTTGGGATTATCAGCCATGCACAAGGAGGTTTTACAAGCAGAATTATATATGTATCGATGCATGGGCATTGTTCATCTCAATTGGAGCAAGTTGGCACCAGAATTTATGTGTTCAAGTCTACCAATATAGCATTGTACATGGCTAAATTAATCTTCTTGATTAACTGGCGCTATATATACCTGGCTCTCCGGGTCTGCTTGCGGTCGGCTGGCGGGCTCCGCCGCCTTCGTCGTACCAGGCTTCGCCGGCGCCGGCGGCGGGAGTGGAACGACGGGGCGCGCGCGGCAGACGGGACAAGTGGCGTGCGCGCAGAGCCAGGCGTCGACGCAGCCTACGTGGAAGGCGTGCCGGCACCCGGGCAGAGCGCGCAACGCGTCGCCGTCCTGGAAGGCGCCCAGGCACACCGCGCACTCCACGGGCGCCGCCTCGGCGTCGCCGTCGTGCGCCGCAGCCTTGAACCTGAACACCGGAATGGCCGCCAGCACCGCCCTGTCGAGGCCCCCGCAGCCAGCCCTCTTCCTCGCCGGGACACCCGCCGCGCCGGCGGCAACGCCGAGCCCAACCCTGTGCACGCCGTCGCTCGCGCTCCACCGCACGTACAGGTAGTTGAGGTACAGTATCACTCCGTACAGCACCAGGCACCCCGCCATGAACGCGCCGACGAGCTCCAGCGTCATGCCAGAGGTGCAGCACCCCCGGCCGCCACCGTCGCCCTCCTCCGGTGCCGGACCGGACGCGCCCACCGCCGTCAACGGCATGACCCTCAACCAGCTAGGAGCCTAGCTAGGATCAGGATGCCACTCTAAGCGAGCAAAGGAAGTCCTCGGTTTGGTGCAAACAGAATAAAAATGGGATTTTTGGTGGAGGGGTAATGATCGTATGGGCTTTTGTACAGGGGGAAATTAAAGATCCTGATCATGCAAGTGATTAGTGCTAATTAATTGCGGTTTAGTGTGCTACAAACTACAAAGACCGGCTTTTGCTTCCACAAATAGTGCTAGCTTCTGCTTGAAAACTTCGGTATTGAAAAAAGTCCTTTTGAATATGATTTCAGATATCAATAATTTATTAATTATTATGTATTTTCTTGTTTGCCTCTATTAAATACAATAGGGTAGTAGAGATATTGCAGAAAACGAGAAGAAAACAATACTACTTGAGGAATATAAACGTATAAAATACAAAACAAGATGCAAAACGACACGTTTTAGCTCATTATACAAGTCTAAAACAATTTATTTTTGAGTAACCAAGGAAGTGTAAAAGGGTTGGTTTGAGTCCCGGATCGAGTGACAAACTAGTGGCTACGTTTGAGCACACAGAGTTTTGCCCTTTAGCCTAAAGATATATTTGGTTTTTGAACCAGCTTTTCGGTTTAGAAACTAGAATCTAAACTAAACAGTTCTTTTGGTCATTCAATTTTCAGAATCTGTAGATTCTCGTAGTACAAATTTGAAAGTTGGTATAACCTAGATTTCACAGCTTCTCGGTTCAACTTTGAATGAATATTACTTACAATGCTATTAAAATATATCAGTTCATATAAAATTTGAAAAAGTAAAATTTTAGTAAAATATATCATTTTAGTGTAATTTAAAAATATATAATTTTAATATAAACATTACAAAATTTCATGATTAGAATGATTTACATGTAAAAGTACACTTTAATAATATAACTAAACATCATGAACTACCAATATATAAATATACAATTATTCCAACCAAACAACTTCTTAGCTTTTTTACAGCTCACAACAGCTTTTTCACAGCTCACAACTCACAGTAGCTTTTACAGAATCTACAGCTCAACCAAA
This sequence comes from Zizania palustris, assembly GCA_019279435.1. Lineage (NCBI taxonomy): Eukaryota > Viridiplantae > Streptophyta > Magnoliopsida > Poales > Poaceae > Zizania > Zizania palustris. Next base: position 31,939,660 of record JAAALK010000287.1, on the reverse strand, counting down.
CACACCCTAAGTGTGTGTTTTTTCTTAAACATGTCGATTTAAAAATAATATATGTTTAGATGGTTCATATAACAATAAATATAAGAATTGAAATTCAAAAACAGAGGGTTTTTTTGCTGGAAACGACATTAGCCTGTTAATTAGCCATAGTTAGTGTGTGCACTGATCTTCTGGAACGAGGAAACCGAGAAGAATTATTTGTAGACGGTGACAGTGAAAAATCATCTGTATCATAATCATATATAATACACTCAGTCAAATATTTTGATACTCGACAAACCCTATATCTTCTGTAGTACCATCCAAAAGGAACAACCCATTATTATTAACAGTGCAGCAGTAGTTCAGGCTCTTGTATTTTTCTGAGCTCTCAAGCAGTTTGTCTAAAAGCTTATACACCATATATATATATACGATGATACAAATAGTGGCGGAGTTAGAGGAATACTGAGGGGTGCATTAGATCAAAGGGGTACATAAAAGGTAAAAATTTATTGATGATAATTAAAAAAAATAGGACCAGGTTCACTACGGGAGAAGAGATATTTACCGAGTGCCAAAGGCACTCGGCGAAACCTTATTTGCACTCGGCAAAGGCTTCGCCGAGTGTTGTACTGAACAAACGGCACACGACAAAGTCGCTCTCGGCCAATAAGGGTTCGCCGAGTATTTTTTTGTCGGTCACTTGGTGAAGCCTTTGCCGAGTGCCACACATAACACTCGGCGAATAAAAGTAAACTCACGGTGTGCAAACGAAGATGACAACGGGTTTGCCGAGTGTAAAAAATTAGCACTCGGCAAACAGAAAAACTGAAAATAAAAAAATATGACCGCGCGACGCCGGACGGGTCGCTGGGGCGGGGCGTGGTATGGGCAGCAGGGCGGTGGGGCGTCGGTGCGGGACGAGACGGGGGCGCGGGCAGTCGGCGCGGGACGGGTCGCGGCCCGCGGGGGCGAGGCACGGGACTGGGTGGTGGCTCACGGGTGCGGGCGCGAGACGGGGAGTTGGGGCGTCGGTGCGGACGAGATGCGGGGCGGAGCGTGAGACGGGGAGCCAGGGCGGGACCGGCGATGCAGCTCCTAGCGGCGAAGGGAAGAGGGAGGAGGCAGGCGACGACGAAGGGAAGAGGAAGGAGGCAGGTAACATCGAGAGAGAGGAGGAGAGATGAGACTGTGAGAAGGAGGAGTGTGCTTTTAATGCCAAAAAGTTGTCGTCCCACTGTTTGCGGGAAGCAAATTCAGGATGCGTGGGCAAGCAATTTTGGAGGTTTTGCCGAGTGTCTCCAATCTGACACTCAGCAAACATTTTTTTATAAATTATATGTTTCAATTTAAATCTAGAAATTCAATAAATAAATTAAAAATAACTAATTGATCTAGAAAAATATCCCAAAAATCATATGATAAGATATATCGTATTTTTATTTCATAAAAAGTTTCAAGTTCAAATAAATATCTCATCATCAATTTGTTTTCAAGTATATCTTATTTCTTCTCTAAACCCTAATTCCCCTCTCAAAATCTCTGATTCTAAACACACTACGTGATAAATTTATCAAAACATTTTTAAATTTTTATCACAGTATCTTTATATCATATCATAACACCATAGCAAGTATAATATTTTTCATACTTGATTTGATTTTTTAGAATTAAAAAACTATTAAGCTTCATGTTGTCGATAGAGTGTCACAACCAATATTGTTCAAATTTTCTTTAAATTTAGTGGATAAGAACTAAAAATAAATTTAAAACATGAATATGATTTTTTTTATATTTTTTGTTTATTATTTCATGCACTTACATATCAAATTTGACTTATTTTTATTTTAATCCTAGAAATACACTTAATGAATTAAAAATAGTAAACTGACTCAGAAAAATACTAAATTTTTATATTAGATAAGGTATATTGTATTTTGATTGTAAAAAAAAGTTCAAACAAAAATTTAAACATTCATTTGCTTACAAACCTATCACATCTCTTCTTATCTCATCCTAATTACTCTTGAGAGAATTTTTAGTATCTTAATATGTTATGTGAAAATTTTCTCGAAATATTTTTAAATTGTTATCATAATATCTATGTATCATATTTTTCAGACTTCATTTTATTTTTTATAATTAAAAACTATTAAGCTCTATATTGCCGATCGAGTGTTGCAACCTAATTTTTTCAAAATTTATTTCAATTTAATACATAAGAACTCAAAACATACTAAGAAATATGAATATGGTTTTTATATATTTTTTAGTTCATTATTGTAGGTACTTGTAGTTCAAATTTCACATATTTCAATTTAAATCTTAGAAACATACTTAATGAATTAAAAATAGAAAACTGAACTAAAAAATATGAAATTTTTACATCAGATAATATATGTTGTATTTCGAGTGTAGAAAAAATTTTAAGATAAAATCAAATAGGAAATATCACATAAGATAGAAACAAGGTTCACACACATAAAAAAATATTGGATTTGCCGAGTGTTTTTTGAAAGGCACTCGGCAAACCCACCGTCTTTGTCGAGTGCTTTTCAAGAAACACTCGGCAACCCCCCAAATAAAATTTTTTTTGCCTACGCAAGCACACCGTCAAGATGTCCGTTAGTACCATTTTTTGCCGAGTGCATTTTTAAAAAACACTCGGCAAATAATTGATTCGCCGAGTATTTATATTTTTCCAAGTATCACTCGACAAACCTATTTTTGTTTGACACTCTGCGATTTTGAGTTTTCGGTAATGGTTCCTGGAGCGAAACCCCTGAGACCTACGTAGCTCCGCCTCGATCTGATTCAAACACAGGATGCATGGACATAACTCAATTTATTTAACTATATCTTGGAAAGCGTGATGTGATGTATAACTATATATAACTATATATATATATATATATATATATAATACATGGGAAGGGAAAAAACAAGGGGTGTGTATAATATCTTGGGGTTAAGAGTAGCTTAAATGGTCGTCGTCTGCATCATATCACACGATATGGATAATATATACATAGGATACAACCATGCAACATGATATAAAACTTGTATGATTATTTGTCGGATCAAATAATTGCATGGGATAAGCATGCATGGGCTGAACATGCATGAGATATCGACAGGATACAAACGAACTAGATATGTGACGTGTTGTGGATTTCATTTTTTTGTTCTTTATTTCGTTTCTTTACAAGTCATTTGAAGATTTGAAGATATGCAAGTGTTTCCTGACTTGTATTGGCTTTTAAAAATTATAATGTTGAAAAATCTAAAACTTCCACTAGCTTGAACACCATGCATGATCATACAACCATGCATGTTCTATAATATGTATCATCATATATACCAAATGACTTTGGCGGCACACGTACCACAGAAAAACACCTATTCACGAGTGCCACGTGTAGCCACTCGGTGAATCTCCTTTTACACTCGGTAAATGGTTCATCAAGTGTTATATTTAACGAACACATTATCAACGAATAATATATTTTTTCAAAAACACTCGACTAACTATTTTTACATTCGATAAACCCTTCGATAAACCCGTATTTTCTGGGCCACGGTATAGAAGGTTAATCCAAAACATCTCGGCAAAGATTTATTAAAAGTAAGGTGTGTGCACTATCCGGCGCGGACTCAATGATCTGATTCAGATTTTTTTAGCTTCGGCAAACATGATTATTGTGAATAACACTTCAGACCAAATATATATATACGTAGTAGGAAACTATTTAGTTTGAGGACAATATATGGAATGAGAAGATCACTAAGTAGAATAACCATCAAATTTGATGAGAATTGAAGTTCAAAAGGCAGAAGAACAGTTTATTGAACCTTTTTTTACCGCCAACGAAAACACTTATATCTTCTACAGTAGTTCTACTCAAGATCAAACGGGGGTACAAATATTTATCACGCAGTGATGAGATGAGCTAACGATGAACTGTAAACACATAAGATACTTACACCAATTAAAAGTCACTTTACATGTTTGGATAATATTTGATGATTCATCGAGCTTTAGATATGACCACAAAATGCAGATAGATAGATCGACATGAGTCACAGATATTTGTGATCATCTACCTAAATTAAAATGCAGGAAGCCTACAAGTTTGTTATTGCAAAAGAGCACCTAATTCATATGGATAGAAACGACTTTACGAGAAGCAAAAAACTGGGCCACGTAGGAAACACGTCAAAAATGTAATTATACACGTCATCTGCACAACCTCCTTTGTTTTGCATGGCTCAGCTATCCAAACTATCTCTTATCTATGGAGACCTAGCTTAGATTACAAGTCAAGCCTCATAGTAAGTCCATTGTCTATATGCTAACAAACCTCATCAGCACCGACCAAATAGGCCACTTTTCTTGGCTATAAAAGCCACTGTCCATGCCCTCGAAATCACATCGAGTTCTATAGCCTAGCTAAGAGATATGGCAGCTACAAAATCTCTACTGTGTTTGTACGTGTGTGTCCTCCTGTGCCATGGCTCCATGGCCCAACAGCTGTTTAGCCAACAAGGCGTAGATGCATGGCGATCAGCTCGGCATGGAGGCTCTAGGGGTTGCAGGTTCGACAGGCTGCAAGCTTATCAGCCAGTGAGAAATGTTAGGTCAGAAGCTGGGGTCACTGAGTACTTCGACGAGACGAGTGACCAGTTTCGTTGTGCTGGTGTGTCTGTCATTCGCCGCGTGGTTGATCCACAGGGCCTTGTGGTCCCTCGATTCTCCAACACTCCGGGTCTAGCCTACATGATCCAAGGTTTGTGCAACCTTATATTCAACTACCAATTATAATATATATATACATATATATGTGTTTGTCATTTCTTATTTTGAACTTGCCTAAAAGAATTAAAAAATCATCTCATGTAAATTTATTGCTCCCTATTTATTCTACTTTAAAAAATCTGAGTTGTTTAATTATGAGAATAATATTTTTTATTTCGCAAAAGTAAATATAGAAAAAAAATGAGTTATAAAATGCCTTATATTTAAGAAAAAACGAGAAACTAATATATATATATATAAGGAAACAGGTGAAGTACACTATATTATACATGAGCTAAATAGGAGATACATGTTTGCACACTTGTGGTATTGATCAATGCATGTACACGTGGTTGTTGCAGGGAAGGGGTATGCAGGATTATCCTTTCCTGGTTGCCCAGCAACACACCAACAACAATTCCAACAATTTGACCAAACACAGAGCTCCCAAGGACAGAAGTTCAGAGATGAGCACCAGAAGATTCACCAGCTTAGACAAGGAGATGTCACTGCACTCCCAGCTGGTGTCGCTCACTGGTTCTACAACAGTGGTGACACACCGGTCATCATCATCTACGTTTATGACATAAACAACAATGCCAATCAACTAGAACCAAGACATAAGGTATATATATATATATATATATATATATATATGATCATATTCACTATATACCCTCGCCTACAATCTCCATCCATTTTCATTAACAAGCAAACCTTTTCTGACCTAAATGTGCAGGAGTTCTTGTTAGCTGGTAACTCTCAGTCCCAATCAGAGCGTCACATGTTCATGTTCGAACAGTCAACCGTGCAGCACTCCGGTAAGAATGTATTCAATGGATTCAACGCTGAGCTACTCAGTGAGGCCTTGGGAATCAACAAAGAGGCTGCTAGGAGGCTGCAAAGTCAAAATGACCAGAGGGGAGAGATCATCCGAGTGAAGCGTGGCCTCCAATTGCTGAAACCCTCTTCATCGCAGCAGCAACAACAAGAACAAGAACAAGGACAATATCAGCAAGTTCAGTATCGTGGACAAGGACAATACAATGGATTAGAACAGAACATGTGCTCTGTGAAGGCTAGGGCAAACATCGACAACCCTAACAACGCTGACTATTACAACCCTCGTGCCGGAAGGATCACCCATCTCAATAGCCAGAAGCTCCAAATCCTCAACCTTGTTCAGATGAGCGCTACAAGAGTCAGCTTATACCAGGTAATACCTCCAGCCATAAACACTCATACACACACACACACCCCATTACTTGTCCAATTTTTCGATTTGCAACATTGCTAGGTTCTATGGTGATGTAGAGTAGCTCATCATTCTCCATCCTGCTGCAGAATGCTCTCATTTCACCCTTCTGGAACATGAACGCCCACAGCGTGGATTACATGATCCAAGGGAGCGCGCAGGTTCAGGTAGTCAACAACCAGGGACGCACGGTGTTCGACGGTGTTCTTCACCAAGGGCAACTACTGATCATCCCGCAGAACTATGTGGTTATCAAGAAAGCGGAGCATAATGGTTGCCAGTACATCTCTTTCAAGACGAGCCCCAATGCCATGGTGAGCCAGGTCGCTGGGAAGAACTCCGTGCTACGTGCCCTACCGATCGACGTCATCGCCAACACATACCGTGTCTCGAGGGACGAAGCCCGTCGTCTCAAGAACAATAGGGGGGATGAGATCGGCGCGTTCGCTCCTCGGTTCTCACAGTCCCAGACGAGCCAACAGAGCTACCAGTTTATCGCCGAGGCTGAAGAAGCCCTCTCCCTATCTGGCTTGTGAGCCATTAATTACATCTACAATAGACTATAAGTATAAATAATAAGGCACCACAAGATTGTCTTGGATGCTTGGCAGTGGTTTCATGTACTTTTTACTTGCAGAGAAAATAAATAAATAAAATTATGGTTGTTCCTACTAAAATATCATCATATATTAGACGACTAATTTTGGCTTTATCTATATAGACAGTTTGTCCATCCACCTACGATTCATGTAGAAATACCATATTTCTGTAAAAACATTTTCAAAAACAATCGATTCAAAGGATCACACGTGAAGATACCTTTCACGTGCAATTGACTTTAATTGCAGTCAACTAAAAGGAATGTACCTGGAAAACCCTTTGTATTTCTGCAAACATTTATATTCATATCCAAATAAGAAATATAATTCACATGTATTCATATTCGCATTGATATCCATATATATACATTCACAACCACATTCATATTCATAAATATTAAACATATATATTCATACACATCAAAGTATCAGGCCAGTTCACGTTTACAAATCAACCAAATTTAAGCAGGATAATTTGGTAAGATTCAACATGAGTGTGAGGTGAATGAGCTCGCCAATCTCTAAAGAGATAACTGGATGCATGTACATTTAATTTTGTTTCACTAATCTGCAACATACATTGCTATCTGCTCGATCGTGGTGTGTTTTGTTGGCCCAGCTCTCTCACTAGCACTCAAACACACACAATGTATTTTTCAGCACAACCAGAACACACAAGAACACTGCACACCGGTGCTCCTTTTTTCACTTAATTCACTTGAACACAAACACTTGCACTCACCACTCACTGCACTAATCACACGCACAACACACACACTGCACTTGCGCCTCTGTACTGCACTCACTGCAAACACCGCACTCACACTCGCTATTTAAACACACGCAGCAGCACTCCACTCACGCACGCACTCCACTCACGCATGCCACGCGCGCACGCACACCGCACGCCACGAACGCCACGCACACGCACGCCACACACATGCACATGCACATGCAACCACAATCACTCCACTAATCACTCCACCAATCACCCCACTAACCACCCCACTAATCACCCCACTAATCACTAACTAAATTTTCACTAAATAAAATACTAGCCTTCTAAACATGCATCACACGATACGACCACACTAATTTAACACATGCCAATAAACACACTAATGACAAGATTATTTCCAACAATCACCCCCTTAATCTTGTCATTTCAACTCATTCTTGTGGAACACTGCACCTTGCTTGTAGCCATGCCATGTTCGGCCGCACGTCTCGGCCAAACCACTCATGTCGTAGTTTCTTGGATGACGCCTTCACAGCGTCAACCACCACTTTATCTTGCCGCACATAATGCCTTTCTATTGCCACATGCAACAACAGCTTGAGCGACACACTCGCCATCATCGATATCACATCGATTGGTCTTGTGATCACCATCGACTTCACGTCGACCTCTCCTTGCGACGATAGCTTGGCCACCTACACCGGCCTCCATCTCATATGGAGTCTGCCGCCACCTGCGGCCTCCTCGCCTCCACAACCACCATGCTCGCCACGCGCATGACGTCACAGCGCACCGTCGCCACGATCCCCGAATATTGAGGCTCTGATACCAATTGTTGGCCCAACTCTCTCACTAGCACTCAAACACACACAATGTATTTTTCAGCACAACCGGAACACACAAGAACACTGCACACCGGTGCTCATTTTTTCACTTAATTCACTTGAACACAAACACTTGCACTCACCACTCACTGCACTAATCACACGCACAACGCACACGCTACACTTGCGCCTCTGTACTACACTCACTGCAAACACCGCACTCACACTCGCTATTTAAACACACGCAACAACACTCCACTCACGCACGCCACGCACGCCGCACACCATGAACGCCACGCACGCCACACACACTCACTCCACGCACACGCACGCCACACACATGCACATGCAACCACAATCACTCCACTAATCACTCCACTAATCACCCCACTAATCACCCCACTAATCACTAACTAAATTTGCACTAAATAAAATACTATCCTTCTAAACATGCATCACACGATACGACCACACTAATTTAACACATGCCAATAAACACACTAATGACAAGATTATTTCCAACATGTTTCTTGATATTCGCAACGGCCACGACGATTACGAGCCCCGCGCGTCACCAAGGTCTACGCCGTGGTGGGCTGGGCTCATTGGGCTGCTCTTCGGCGTCATTGGCTGGTTCGTGCCACGGTGCGGTGCGGCGGCATGGGCAGGCAACGGTGCGGCGTGCGGGCTTGTCGGTGCGGCGCTGATCGACACGCTGCTGGCATTCGCGTAAAGTGCCCCGCATAGGGCGGCGACGGGAGCAAGCACGACGACACCGTGCTATGCGCGCACAGTGTGCCTGTCGGACGTGCAGCGTGTCGAGACATTGTGTGGCGCCCCGATTCAACGAAATCGGAACATTATTGAATTTCATGAGAAAAACAATAATACAAGAGGTTCATCATGCGACAATCGAAAATACGTCAAGTATTCTTGGTGCGCAGACCATATTTATTACATCAGAATAAAAATTAAATAAGTAAATAAAAGCATGACGAACGCCCTCTTCAGGATCTTCTCTTGACTGGGTCGCTACTCCAGACCATCCTCATAGTAGGCATCCTCTGAAGTGTGTGTCCAACGGGTATGAGTACAAAAGTACTCAAAAAGCCACCGCAAATGCAAGTAATAATGCAGGATAATAACAAAGGAAGAGTAGTGGCTAAAAGTGCGGAAAAGTACATTTTCAGTTATTGCATTTAGTGTAGTCAAATTTTATCATGCAGAATAATAAACATGAGCATCAATAATACCATCTAACTCGAGGAGTACGTTTTCCCTCCTCGCACAACAGTCCTTACATGTCAAACCATCATGCACATTCATTTCAAAAGTAAACTAACTCTGGGATGTCACGCAACCCGCCCTTGACCGTGGGCTCGGCTTTTCGAAAAGATTTAAGACTTTGATCAGAGATGTACTACTGTACCCACAAGGCACACACTAATCCCAAACACCAAAGTGTAACGAGATGATCCATACCACGGGAACTCATGCCAAAACCTCAGCATGAAATGCTCCAAGCGATAACCACCCGCTCTAGGTTTCGCCGGTGCGCCGGGCCGCATCCCGGCTAACGTCGCACCCCCTATTGCGCCACGTTGGTACAAGCCACCCGCAGGTGCTGCTTGACCCATCTCCAAATGGTGGCCTCGGTTTGGAACACTCCATACCTTAGTTAGGACTTACCCATTAGACTTGTGGTTAGTACGGAAGTGTATTGCAACAGATCCCGCAGACCGGTCCTTATAGTGCCCCGGGTGCTACCGACCAATGCCCTAGCTTGCACCCGGAACCCACCATGCATTCACTCACAACCACCACTCATCACCGACAGAATTCCAAGGATAAGAATAACGGGGATCATATAGTAGAACCATATTGCTACGACTCATCTTTATCCTATAGCAATCATGTCAATACATTGGACACTAGCTAATAATACTAATCATATGGTGATAAGGGGGTTAGGCGAGATAGCATGGCTTGGGTTGCACATCAAGGTCGGGGGATCCTAAATAAATATATTGTAAGGGTTTCATTTGACTAATGCATGTATATCCTATGTGTTTTAGCGATAGTTTAATAAAACATGGGTTCAATATGCTCAAAAGTGTTGTTTGGTGACTTGCCTTGTTCAGCGAATGGGGAGGGAGGAACTTCCGGGTAATATTCTGGCTCCTCGGCGGCGTCGTAGTCTTCCCCATATAAATAAAGTAAAATAAAATAAATACAACATTCAATTCAAACAATACAAAACCACACAACAAGCACATAGGTTTAAATTGGTTTAATTTAAGGAAAACCAAGTTATTAAGTTTCTGAAATCTATTTTATAAATAATTTAAAATGAACTATAAAGACATATGGCCCTTTCAAAAAGGATTTTTAAATTGTGAAATAATCTCTTTTTAAGCTTTCTAATTAATTTAAAATGAAAGGTTCAGAGAAAACTTAGTGGTTTCATTTTATTAACAGGGAATGAATAAATATAAATTTTACTGAAATTTAAATAATAAAGTTTGTATTTTAACATAAGGACATTTGAATACTTTAATAAATAAGAATGAAATATCCAAAGTAAACATACTGTTTTTGTTGTACTAACATGTAGAGAATAAAATTACAAAATTTCTGGAATTGAAATGATAATTTTTGGAGTTCAAATGCGCCAGATATAAATTTTACAAGTTTAAAACAATTTCTGGAATTTAATTTAAATTTAAAATAGCCTCGGGTCCGCGGTGAGCCAGGCCCACGGTGAACCCGCGCACTGTGCGCGTGGTCCGGCCCAATCTGGACCGTTGGATCCAGATCCAACGCGCGGGGGCGAGGCAGGGGAGTTAAGTTATCGTGGACAGCCAGGATTAAAACATCGAACCGGTACGCGATGGACGACTCAGATTAAACATAGGTTTTAAATAGTAACGAATGTACGAGATTAAAACGTAATGTTTCGATCGCACGGTCGGGATCGAATCCGACACAGCACGGGTACTCGACCCGTGCCGGTCGTCTTCTCCGGCGACGGCGAGCGGGCCAAAGGCCACAGCGGGCTACGACGATCCTAGCTAGGCCTAGAAACGGAAAGAGGACGCCTAGGGGATCACGAGGGTACCTTCACGGTGGTCCGAGGTCGACGGAGTCCGTTCGGCGGTGAGGGTAGACGACGGAGTGGTTCGGGTTCCTCGTCGGCGATGGTGTTCCGGCGGGGTTCGTCGCCGGCGGAGGGGTGGCCGAGGTTGGCGAGGTCCTTGTGGTCACAATGGTGCGGTCGACGAGGATGGGAGAGGTCACCGGCGACGGCGAGTGGTGATCGGAGTGTGGCCGGCGGTGGTGCGCTAAAAACCGAAGTGCAAGTGCTCTGTTCGTTCTCGCAGCGAGTGAGCGTGGGGGATCAAACGCGGACGGTCAGGGGGTTTAAATAGGGCTACTGGCGGAGCTCGCATGCAAGGAAAGCCGAGGGAGGGCTTTAACTCGCTGGCGAGGGCTCGGCCATGCATGCGTAGCGTGATCCCGGGGCGTAATCGCGAGGATTAACGAGGTGAAACGGTCGGCCGGGCGCGGGGGACCGATTAATGGCGTCGGATTAAAAGGGGGGGCAGCGAGGAGGATCCGAGGCGGGGGTCGTCGGCCGGCGCAATTTGGGGGCGGTGGTGGGAGGTAGATGACGGGTCCGACAGGTGGGCCAAGACGGTCAGCGGGCGCGAGCGCACGAGCGAGGAGACTGACGGGTGGGGTTGGGCTCGGCCGACGAAGTGAGTCAGTTGGCGCCGACAGGTGGGGTCGGGCTGTCGGGCTCGCGCGCGCGGAGGGAGGGGGTACCTAACGAGAGGGCCCTGGGTGTCAGTCCGAGCCGCGTGGGGTAACGGGCTGGGACGGCCGGGAGTGAGAGAAAGGGAGGGGGAGGCCCATTACTGTTTAAAAGGTTTTCTGATTAAAAATAATTGCAGAAAATGGATTAAAATATTTAGGATACTTCCAAGGTTGATAAAAATTTGTAAAAATTCTCAAAAATATATCTTGGCCTTGGGATCATATACAAAATTTTCTAGCCCCTGGTTTGGTCATTTCATGTATGTTCTAGTTCAAAAAGGGTAAGGAGGGCATTAAAGGTATTTCCAAAATACTTAATCCCAGGAAATTAGATTAAATAATATTTTTATTTCTCTAGAAATTTGGGGTGTTACACATTGCAGCGGCTAGCTGCCGGCGTGCGGGCACCTCTTCCACAAGGACTTGCGTCGACATGTGGCTGCACACGCATGCCACGTGCCCGCTCTGCCGCTGCGACATCTTGCCATGAAGGCCTACAACGAATGAAATAAGCGGCGGCGGTGATGGTCGTCATGGAATCTACTCGGCCAATGCGCTACCTCCGGTTATTTGAAGAATGGACGATGGATGAGGGAGGAGAAGGGGGTATTTGAAGAACGCTAGCAAAATTACGAAAAAAGTGCGTCAAGTTAGAATTTTTGCAGGAAATTCGTACGGGAAGTTATTTTTAGGTTTGCCGTGTGTTACACTCGGCAAACATTTTTTTTCCATTTTTTTAAATTTTTATAAATTTGTTTTTCATTCATTTCGTTGACAAATTTTGTGAACTTATAGTGGTTATGGACTAAAAAATATTATATGATGTATTTTTATTATAGAAAAAGTTTTAAATTCAAATATGACAAGTTTCATGTACTTGTAGTTCAATTTTGACTCATTTCAATTTATATGGTGGAAACACACTTAATGAATTAAAAATAGTAAACTGACTTTAAAAATACCAAAATTTTGCATGAGAAAAGTTATTTCATATTTTGACTATTGACAAAATCAAGTACAAAAATGAACTAATCATTAAATTTATTTCAAACCTAACCATTCTTTCACTAAAACATATTTCCTCTCTAGATAATCTTGAGTTTCTTAGCATCATATATGATAAAATATTCAAAACATTTTTTTTATCATAGCATCTACGTATCATATAATAATACCATGATAAGTCTCATATTTTTCACACTTCATTTGATTTTTTGAGAATTAAAAAACTATTAAGCTTCACGTTGGCAATAGAGTGTCGCAACCTAAATTTTTAAAACTTTATTTCAATTTATAGCATAATAACTTAAAATATAATAAGAAATGTGATTATGATTTTTATATAGTTTTTGGTTCATTATTTTAGGCACTTGTAGTTCAAATTTAACCTATTTCAATTTAAATCCTAGAAACACACTTAATGGATTAAAAATAGTAAAGTGACTTAAAAAATACCAAATTTTTTGCATGAGAAAATTTATTTATTATTTTGACTATAGAAAAAAAATCAAGTACAGAAAAAGCTAATCATCAAATTGATTTCAAACCTAACCCATTCCTTCACTTAGTGAAACAAAATATTTCCTCTCTAGATAATTTCGAGTTTCTTAGCATCATACGTGACAAAATTTTCAAAACATTTTTATTTTTTTATCATAGCATCTATGTATAATATAATAACACCATTATAAGTCTCATGTTTTTCAGACTTCATTTGATTTTTTTTAGAATTAAAAAATTATTAAGCTCCACGTTGGCAATAGAGTGTCGCAACCTAGATTTTTAAAAATTTATTTGAATTCAGTGCATAATAACTTAAAATATAATAACAAATGTGATTATGATTTTTATATAATTTTTCTTATTATTTTAGGCACTTGTAGTTCAAATTTAACCTATTACAATTTAAATCCTAAAAACATACTTAATGGATTAAAAATAGTAAACTTACTTAAAAAATATGAATTTTTTACATTTGATAATATATATTTTATTTCTATTGTAGAAAAAAATTCAAAACAGAACTAAATTAGAAATATCATGTAGGCTCGAAACAAGGTTTACACACAGAAAAATAATGGGTTTGCCAAGTGTTTTTTTAAAAACACTCGGTGACCCTAGTGTCTTTGCCGACTCATCTACTCATGATTACCTTCTGCCGAACGTTGGGAACGACCCCACCAAATCTGTCGGAATCACTTTGACTCAACCGCTGAGGAATTGCTTCTCACTCTATAAGAATTGTCGAGCACCTTTCTATTCTTTTTACGCCTTTCGCACAAAGTTTCCCTTTCCTCGAGCTCAGCATTGTTCTGTGTTCCATGCGCTCATCATTTTCTCCGCTGGTCTCTTTATTCATCAGTCTCCAATGGCAACCAATGATTCCGTCCCCGAGGTAAGTCATCGACTCTTCTATCCTTTATTTCTGATTACTCGTCGATTTTTCTTGGTTCTTCCGCCTTTTTTTCTTATCATTTTCATCTTTTCCTCTCCTGCTGAATCTGAAAAACCAAATCTTGATCCCTCTAGCCAAATACCCATCTTGTTTCTTTCTGGGGCCGTGCGGTGATCCTGATCCCATCGATTTCATCAACGCCGAAACCTAACGCATCCCTTTCAAACATTCAAAAATGCTTCTTTCCGATTGGCACCAAAGTTTTAGGGCATTCTCCTCTCTGCTTCCTGGGTGCCGTGAATGGCTCCTTCAGGTAGCTGCGTCGTAACGGGGTGTCTGGGAGTACATCAGGATCACACATTGCATCGGCCTCTCCCTCGCACTCCAATTCAAAAATGAGCAATTGCTAGTGTTCTCCTTTTACTTATGGTCCGATGCGTTGAACGCATTCCTTTTTGGCCATGGGCCGATGAGCCCTACCCTTCTTGACATGGTGGCCCTGACCTCCCTTAACATTACTTCTGTGGCCGACCACTTCCACTTTCGCTCCAAAGCCTCCCATTGCCTTGACACCAAGTCCATGGGTAGTTGGGCCAAGTATGTATCCATTCACAACGAACAAACTAGCATCGTCAACGATCCCGAGCATGTTGCCTTCCTCAATCTCTGGCTTGAGAGGTTTCTCTTCTGTGGGTCCACCCTCGGGCCCACCTGCCACCTTCAGTTTCTAGTTGAACAACTGGCCTCTAGAGTTGTGGTCCCCCTTGGTCGATACCTCCTTGGATCTCTATCGGCCCGACTATCAGCCGGTGATGAAGTGGGTCACCTTGGTGGTCCTTGGTGGTTCCTCCAGTTGTGGCTTAATGTATACACATCCAAATCTTCTCCTGGCCCCTCTTTTGACACCCTCCATTTCCATCGGACCATCGTGAGTCCGAGCCTCCAACCACCTGCCCATGTTTATCCTTGGGCGAGGCCGCCGCCTATCTGCCCGGGGCCAAGATGTCCACCGATGTCTTGGCCTGCTGGTTCAAGGATTTCTACTGCGGCTTTGTAAGTGACTTTGTAGTGTGGTATGCCTACGAGTCTTTACAAGATTATGAATACCCTCACCCGTTGTCCCTGGCTGATGTGCTAGTGACACTAGAGAGCGAGTCTGTCTTCCTTGCTTGTATCTCCCCTTGTCTCCTCCCGACTAACTTCACCTCCTCTTCGCGCAAGCCGTCATACGAATTTTACCATCCGACGGTTTGTGCTCGGCAACTTGGCTTTGGCCAGTTGCTGATTGATCTTTTCTTTGTCGGTCGGATCCAGGTTCATGGCGAAGTCACGAGCCGAGTGGAGTTCGATCAGCTGTTTTCCATGACCGATGCCATCCCTCTCGGGGAGTTCCCTCTGTGGGCCACGTGCAGGGTGGCATCAGTCTCCTTCAAGAAATGGTGGTCTAAGACGAGTCATCACATATTCAACCGCTGCACCCAGCGCTTCTGCCTCTCGCTGGATCCATTGTTCGCCAACATCGACCCCGAGGTTGGCTTCAGTTCCCGCAACTTGGTTTGCTTTTAGTTTTGATTTCTCTTGTGCCTTTTCTGACTTTTCTTTTGTAGGAGGAGGACATCGACGCTCCGTTAGTGAGCCTAAATGGTAGGCCAATCCATTATGGGATGCCATCAGTCACCACCAATCTGGGCAGCGGGGACCCTACCCCTTCGGCGTGGCTCGCCGAGAAACAAGTCAAGACCACGGCGTGCAAACGCAAATCGCCGATCGTAACGACACACCGCTCCACCAGGGTCCGTACCACCCCGGTAATCATCTTGTCCTTGTAAATCTTCGCCTCTCTCCTGTGATTTCTTCACTCTTGTTTGGTGACACCCTTCTTTCCTCAATTTGCACTGCTCGCGTCCCTAGCTGTAGGGGAGTCCGTTGTCATCGGTGTTCCTCCCTTGGCCATTGTATGTATATCTTTATTGTGTGGTGCTTGTTTTGGCTTTTTCACCACTCTCTGCTTCTTCATTCTTTCTTGTAGCTCCTTCCAATCGTGGCATCAGATCGCGTGCCAAGTGACTCGGCCGACGCTTAGCCAACTCCACCTACCGAGGACACCACCGCAAGTCCCGCCGCCAGGGCGGACATTTTGGGGGAATGGCCATTAACCCTTCCGCGTTGGCTGACGCTGTTGTCGAATCCACACCAGCTAGGGCTGATGCATCGAGGGAAGAGTCGGTGACCGCCAGAGTTGATACCGAGGTTCCCCAAGTAAACACCTTACTATGGGTATATGCTCTGTCTTTTCCCCTTCGTATTACTCACACCGGCTTTGAATGCAGTCGATGTCGGGCGCCACATGTTTGATTGCCCCCCCAAGGCAGCGCTGCAAAAGGTGGATCTCATTCCCCTCAGCGGCCACAGATGATGACAAGGCCTTCCCCACCGAGGGTACCCAACGATCAGCCACCTCCGCCGACTCTGCTGGCGTGAGTCTCTTCTTCTTTCGCGGCCATCGCACTCCTTGGGCACGCTTAACCCCTTTTCTTCGGGTTATTTTTTTTGTGCCATTACAATTTTCACGGTTTGCCAATATGCCATCGGTGTGTCACTGACATATGAGGGCCACCACAGTCACTCACAATGGCCTGTAAGCAATTCTTGAAAATTATAATGGCATGTGAGTAATTTTCCCCTTTTCTTCAGTCTCTTTCCTTGCAGTTTCCTTTTGACTTCGGTTCCTATCTCGAGGCCGATGATGAAGCTGAGGATGCCTCTGCACCGGCCGCCACCCTGCTCCCCCAAAAGTTAGGGAGGTTTTACAGGATATGCTACGTCGTCTGGAGGACCCCGTGGAAGTCCTGGTCAACGACTCAGGGCCGATACGTGGACGTCTCAATGATATCCCGAACTTCCTTCCTCCCGGGCTAGTGGATGTCCTTACGCCGGCCGCCCACTTAGAGTTTCATCGGCCGGCCGTACAGTGGGCGCTGCGTCAGATGGTCGTCCATACCGGTCGTGCGTATCAACGGGAAGAGTTCAAGACGCTTAATTCAGCGGCGTTGGCCGAGGGCTCTCTCCTAGACCAGCTCTATGGTGAGCCGTCGCCCGTCCCACAAAAACTAGACTCGCTTCGGTCAGAAGAAGCTGTCATGACTGCCCGATTGGATGAGATACGGGCGAAAATCATCATCCAGGAGGGTGCCCTGGCCTCTCTCCCGGATCGGATTGAAGCCTAGAAGCGTCGGCTCACCGAGTAGGTTCATCTTGTGCAGCGTCAGCATCGAGCCCTTCGGGATGTTCCCGGTGCGGACGCGTATGATTGTGTCATCATCCGTAATGTGAACGCCATACGAGTGGGGGTGATCGAGAGCATCCGCCGCATTTTGTCTTGAACTTTTCTTCTGTTGAATCTCTAACTGTGTACCTTAAACATTGTGTTTATTTGGCGCGGCCGCCTTCGATTTCCTTATGAATCTTCTTGGTTGTGTTGTTGGGCTTGGAGCGATGCCCCACATCGGCCATCTTGAGGCGATACCATGGGTATCAGTTGTACACCTCATCCGAACGATGAGGAGTTGTCCCTTTTAGGTGACCGTTCGGTCTTCCTAAATTTCCCGACGTAGTAGTCTTTAACTCGTCCCTGTTCCGCTGGGAACCTGGTTACCCGTGAAGATTGGACTCAGCCGGTCCTCAAATCCAACGACCACATTGTCATGGCTCATTGGTAGACACGACCTTGGTCCATGTAGGTTCCTTGCTCCTTCATCGTTTCCCCAATCGACCTCTTCGTCGCTCGACTTCCATCCTTTGCAATCGATCAATTTCCTCTCTGTGCGTATGCTAATTGTCGTCGTAGCGTACGCGCACCATGTTGACGGGGAATGTGTGATCCCTGACGTTCATCGGCTTATTTCATCATCAAACTTGATTTGGCCTTGCTCTACGATGGATTGGATCTGTTGCCTGAAGACCTTGCACTCATTAGTGTGATGCGATGGGGAGTTGTGCCACTTGCAGTACTTCTTCTTCTTCAATTCTTTGGCAGATGGTATTACATGGCCATGTGACAGGTGAATTTGCTTTTCCCTAAGCAACGGGTCGAATATTTTGTCGGCCTTGTTGATATCAAAGTCATACATTTCTTCCTTCTCGGCCGATTTTATCCATGGACATGCGACCTGCTTTTTATTCTTGGACCACTCGGCAATCCTGACTTCTGCATTAGAGTCACTATTGTAACACCCCAAATTTTCAAAGCAATAAAAATATTATTAAATTCAATTTATTTAAATTATTATTTCAGAAAATACTTTTAAATCCCTTTTATACCCTTTTGAACTACAACATAGAGTAGATGACCAAATCAGGAGGTGAAACTTTTTGTATATGATCCTAAGACCAAAATATAATTTTGAGAATTTTTATAAATTTTTACCAGCCTTGGAAGTAGCCCTAATATTTTAACCCATTTTCTGGAATTATTTTTATTCAGAAAAGTATTAGAACAGTAATGGGCTCCTCTCCCTCCCTTCTCTCTCTCCCGGCCGGCCCAACCCGTTACCGCGCCCGCCTTAGACTGACACATGGACCCCACCTGTCGGCGCCGAATTTTTCCCCTCGCGCGCGAACCCGACACCTCGGCCCCACCCGTCAGTCGCCACCCTCGCCCGCTCGCGCTCACTGGTCAGTGGCCCCCGCGTGTCAGATCCGTCTTCAACCCCGCGCCGTCGCCCCCAAATCGCGCCGGCCGACGACCTCGCCCTCGGATTCGCCTCGCCGACGCGTCCCCCATTAAATTGCCGCCATAACTCGGTCCCCCGCGTCGCGCCGACCGTTTCCCCGCTTTAACCCTCGCGTTTATGCCACGGGATCGCCGCTCCGCGTGCATGGCCGAGCCATCGCCGGCGAGTAAAGGCCCTCGGCCGGTTTCCTTGCATGCGAGCCCTCCCCGGCGCCCTATTTAAGCCCCCAGCCTGAGCCGCGTCCGACCCCCACGCTTAATCGCCTCGAGAACGAACAGAGCACTCGCATTTCGCTTTTTAGCGCACACCCTCTGATTCACCTCCGGCCACCGCTCGCCGTCGCACCAGACCACCTCCGCCCGTGCCTCCGCCACCAACGTGACCGCGAGAACGACCCCGACCTCGGCCACCCCTCCGCCGACGTCGAACCCCGCCGGAACACCATCGCCGACGAGGAACCCGAACCACTCCGCCGTCTACCCTCGTCGCCGGCCTCGCTCCGTCGACCCCTCGCCTCGCCTAAGGTACCATCATGACCGCCTTGGCCTCCTCTTTCCGTTTTCGCATAGAGCTAGGGCCTAGCCCCCTCGTAGGCGCCATCGCCACCGCACCCGAGCCCCGCCGTCGCCGGAGACGAAGGGGGTATAGCCCCTTAGCGCGTGTCGTGCCGGATTCAATCCTGGCCGCACGATCGCAATCGGACGACACGCCTGAGCCCACGTACGCGATCTAATCCGCGCCGTCGGATCTGGTCAAAGCGTTACGTTTTAATCTCACGCGTTGATTTTCATTTAACCCGGCGTGCGATCTCGTGCGTCCACGTGGTACCCCTTCGCGCGTTTTAATCCTAGCCGTCCGTTGTCACTTAACCCTCCCGCCTCGCGCCTGGCCACCGGATCCAGATCCGACGGTCCAGATCGAGCCGGCGCACGCGCACAGTGCGCGGGCTCACCGTGGGCCTGGCTCACCGTGGACCCGAGGGGTTTAAAATTTGAAAATAAATTCCAGAAATGCTTTTAAACTTGTAAAATTCATATCTAATGCATTTGAACTCTAAAAATTACCATTCCAATTTCAGAAAATTCATAAAATTATTCTCTACATATTTATGCAATAAAAACAGTAGGTTTGCTTGGACATTTTCATGTTTATTTATATAAATATTCAAATGCCCTTAGGATTTAAATAAAATTTAAATATTTAAATTCCAGAAAACTTATATAATTGTCCCTTTCTGTTTAACCACTAAAACCACTGAGTTTTCCCTGAATCATTTATATTAAATTGATTAGAAAACTTAATGTAGTATTATACACACTTAAAAACCCTTTTTATGAAAAACAATAATTCATTTAGATTCACTTTAAATTAATGGAGAAATAAATTGCAGAACTTTAATCTTTGAATTTATTTTATTTATAATCAAACCAACTTAAACTTACGTGTTTATAATGTAATGTTATACTGTTTGATTGGATGTTGTGTTCTTTTTATTTTACTTTATATTAAAAAGACTACGACGTCGCCGAGGAGCCGGAGTACTTCCCCGAAGTCCCTCCCTCTCCTTTTGCTGAACAAGGCAAGTCACCAAACCATTCTTTTGAGCATATTGAACCCATGTCTGAATTGACTATCGCTAAAACACATAGGTTATGTATATGCATTAGTCAAATGAACCCTTACATTATATTTATTTAGGATCCCCCGACCTTGATGTGCAACCCAAGCCATGCTATCTCGCCTAACCTCCTTGTCACCATATGATCAATGATATTAGCTAGTGTCCAATGTATTGGCACGGCCGCTATAGGATAAAAATGAGTCGTAGTGAAATGGTTCTGTTATATGATCCCGTTACTTCTTATCTTTGGAAATTCTGTTGGTGATGAGTCATGGTTGTGAGTGTATGCATGGTGGGTTCCGGGTGCAAGCTAGGGCATTGGTCAGTCGCACCCGGGGCACTATAAGGACCGGTCTGAGGGATCCGTTGCAATACACTTACGTACTAACCACAAGTCTAGTGGGTAAGTCCTAACTAAGGTATGGGTTGTTCCAAACCGAGGCCACCACTTGGAGATGGGTCAAGTTGCACCTGCGGGTGACTTGTACCAATGTGGCGCAAAAGGGGGTGCGACGTTAGCCGGGATGCGGCCCGGCGCGCCGGCGAAACCTAGAGCGGGTGGTTATCGCTTGGAACATCTCATATTGAGGTTTTGGCACGAGTTCCCGTGAAATGGGTCATCTCGTTGAGATGAGTGCGTGCCTTGTGGGTACAGTAGTACATCTCTGATCAGAGTCTTAAATCTTTTCGAAAAGCCGAGCCCACGGTCAAGGGCGGGTTGCGTGACATCCCCCAGTTAGTTTACTTGAATATGGATGTGCATGTTGTTTGTCATGTAAGGACCGTTGTGCGAGGAGGTAAAACGTACTCCTCGAGTTAGTTGATGTTGATGATGCTCATGTTTACTTTCCGCATGATTAAAATATGATTACACTAAATGCCATAACTGCAACTGCTTTATTCCGCATTGTTAGCCTTTATCCTTCCTTGTTTATTATCCTGCATTATTATTTGCATTTGCGGTGGCTTGTTGAGTACTCTTTGTACTCATACCCGTTGGACCCCACAGAGGATGCTTATCTCGAAGACGGTCTGGAGTAGCGACCCAGTCAAGAAGAAAAATCCTGAAGAAGAAGTTCGTCATGCCGTTTTCTAATTATTTTACTCTACTGTTTTATTAAAACAATGTTGTAATAAATATGGTCTGCGTACCATGAATTTTACCGTATGTACGTTGTCGCATGATGAACCTCTTGTATTATTGTTTTTCTATGGAAATTCAATAATGTCTCGATTTTGTATAAATCGGGGCGTTACAAGATGGTATCAGAGCCGACTTGACTGTAGGAAGCCAAACAGACCCGCCTAGCCATTAAGCCATAGGAAATTATTTCTTGAAAATCTACTTCATAAACTTTGTTCCTCTCCTCACTTTTATTCAACTTGCTGTTTTGTAGATGCCAGTCTACCAAGTTCACAGTTACTGTCGCCACTATGAGGGCTTCGTCCGGGAGCTCCGCATGATGCTCACCTTCCTCGGGTTCCTCTTCGAACCCGAATTTCAAGGAGTCTACCCCGACGAGTTCGTCGGGCCTTGCGACGTCTCCCTCACCGTCCATGGCTCCGGAGAACATCTGCCGCCCTACACCACCGCACTTGGAGGCCCGACTTTCGACGTCGCGTGCCAACGAGTCGCCCTCCAGGCCCTCATGGAGCTGAGGATGATCTACGGCGATCGTCTTCAGAACTCATCCTTCCGGCTTGTGCCGAGGCGTACTCCCGGAGCCCACCGTAGTATCTACCTCGGAGTTCACTCCGTGCGTGATCCGGTCATGGCTCGGCAGTCGCGTCTTCTGCAGGCCATGGATGATCTCCACACCGAGGCGGTGCTCGACGCCGACGAGCACCATGAGGCGGTTGCGTTTCTTCGTGAGGAAACGAAGAACCTGACCCAGCAGAACGGCGAGCTGCAGCGCAAGATCATGGAGCTGCAGAAGGACATCGCGGAGATGGTTCCTCTTCTTCCAAGGAAGAAGAAGCCTATCCGTGAGCCCCTCCCTCGCCCCAAGAGGATCCCGCCACGACCCTCTCCCGCCAGGCCTTCCACCAGCGCCCCTACACCACGCCCCGGCCTCGTCTCCGACTCCATCATCGAGAATTTTCTCGAGCCCACCATCTCTCTGGAGCCGCGCGCTCGTGGTTCCGAGAGCACGGAGACCGCCTCCGGTGGCGAGTAGGCGTTAGGAGACGCTAGTTAAATAAGAATCAACTTTTGTATGTGGTGCTGCCCACGACGAGTGTGTCATGGGTAGAATAAAAACTTGATTGTAACAAACACTTTATGCCACTATATATAATTATGTGCTTGAATCTTATACGATTGTATTATCGTTTCGTCATTCTTTGCTTTATCGCTTTGTATATTCAGAAGATGGCCGACCACCAGAACACCGGCTCCAACAACGGAGCAGGAGGGAGCCGAGATGCGCCTGAGGGCGTTGTGCCCAACTGGGGTGCGACAGGCCCGCGCCAATCCGGGTCGCCTTCCGCCAACCACCCCACCTTGGCGGAAATGATGGCGAATCAGAATCATCTGATTACCGCCCTCCTCACCCAGATGCAGCACCAACAGGCTCAGTTGGACCGTCTGCAGAACGGTGAGCCCGCCCCTCGCGCACCAGCGCCTGCGGCCGCTCCGCAACTCTCCGAGTTCTTGCACGTGCGCCCGCCCATCTTCTCGAGCACGACCAACCCGATGGAGGCCGGAGATTGGCTCCGCACTATCGAGAAGAAGCTCGACCTCCTCCCCTGCACAGACCGGGAGCGAGTGGCCTTCGCCACCCATCAGCTCCAGGGTCCCGCCGCCGAGTGGTGGGACAACTATCGCGCGTCCCAGCCAGAGGGCCACATGGTGACTTGGGCGGAGTTCACCATCGCCTTTCGTGCCGCCCACGTCCCCGCCGGTGTCATCGCGGTCAAACAGCAGGAATTCCGCGACCTGCAGCAGGGCAACAGGACTGTCATGGAGTACCTCCATGAGTTCAACCGCCTCGCACGCTACGCACCGGAGGAAGTGCGCACCGACGCCCTCCGCCAAGCCAAGTTCCTCAGGGGACTTAAGGATGAGTTGTCCATCCAGCTCGTCGCCGCCGACTTCGCCGACTTCCAGCGGCTTGTCAACAAAGCGCTCATCCAAGAGACTGAGCAGAACAAGCTGGACCTCAAGAAGAGGAAGATGATCGCCTTCAAGCACCAGCAGGCGAACACTCAGAGGCCCCGCTTCGTCCCTCCGCCACCAGCGCCCGCCTACCATCCTCGGCCCGCCTACAGGCCACCTCATGCAGCCGGTGGATCCAACGCCGGGCATCCTCGCCCCGCTCCACCAGCTCTGGCCGCTCAGCCGGCACCAGCCGCCAAGGCCCCGATCTTGAGGGATCGCCAAGGAAGGCCGGTTGTCTGCTTCAACTGCCGCAAGGAAGGGCACTACTCGCACCAGTGTCCTCACCCCAAGCAGAACCAAGGCGCAGCACCCCACCAGGTCGTTCGCGCCCACGTCAACCACATCAGCGCAGAGGAAGCTCAGGAGGCTCCTGAAGTCGTACTCGGTACGTTTACTATGAATTTCGTACCGGCCGTCATATTATTTGACTCTGGAGCAACCCACTCCTTTGTCTCGGAAGATTTTGCAAAAACAAACAATCTGGACGTGCTCCCTCTACCAATTCCCATGGTGATTGCCACCCCCGGCAATAGGACCTCAGCTCGCTTCTACAGCCCTAAGGTTCAACTTGACATCCAAGGAGTGCTGTTTCGGGCCGAGCCTGTCCTCATCCAATGCACCGGACTCGACCTTATACTAGGTATGGATTGGTTGATGAAGCACGAGGGAGTGATAGACTGTGCCAACAAGTCCGTCACGGTAACCAGTCCTGAAGGCGTAACCGTCACCTTCCGGATGACCAGTCGCAAACCACTCGGAGCATCCCTTCGCTCGATAGCTCTTGAAGAGGTGCCAATAGTCAAGGAGTTTGCAGATGTTTTCCCCGAAGATCTGCCCGGAATGCCTCCCAAGCGGGACATCGAATTCAGAATCGAACTTGTCCCCGGGACCACTCCAATCTCCAAGCGCCCATACCGAATGGCCGCTAATGAACTAGCCGAAGTCAAGAGCAACATCGAAGACCTTGAGCAGAAAGGTTACATCCGACCAAGTACCTCACCCTGGGGTGCACCGGTCATTTTTGCCATGAAGAAGGACAAGACCAAGAGGATGTGCGTGGACTATAGAGCCTTGAACGACGTAACCATCAAGAACAAATACCCATTGCCTCGGATCGACGACCTGTTCGATCAGCTGAAAGGATCCTCGGTGTTTTCAAAGATTGACCTCAGGTCAGGTTATCACCAGTTGAGGATCAGGGAGGAAGATATACCCAAGACTGCTTTCACCTCCCGCTATGGACTCTACGAGTACACTGTGATGTCGTTCGGACTCACGAATGCCCCGGCCTTTTTCATGAACATGATGAACAATGTATTCATGGAGTTCTTGGACAAGTTCATCGTGGTATTCATCGACGATATCCTCGTTTACTCCAAGACCAAGGAAGAACACGAGACTCACCTCCGTCTGACCCTCGGAAAGCTAAGAGAGCAGCAACTGTACGCCAAATACAGCAAGTGCGAATTTTGGTCGTCTGAGGTGAAGTTCCTCGGTCATGTGATATCTGCCGGAGGAATAGCAGTGGACCCAACCACCGTCGAAGCGGTAACCAACTGGCTACAGCCAACGACCGTGACCGAGATCCGGAGTTTTCTCGGATTGGCCGGATACTACCGCCGGTTCATCGAGAATTTTTCCAAGATCGCCAAGCCTATGACCAGACTTCTGCAGAAAGAGGTGAAGTTTGACTGGACCCCCGACTGCGAAGAGAGCTTCCAGACTCTCAAGAAGAAGCTTGTGTCAGCCCCCATTCTGACTCTACCAGACATCCGGAAAGACTTCCACGTCTACTGTGATGCCTCTCGTCAAGGATTGGGATGCGTCTTAATGCAAGAAGGGAAGGTGATATCCTACGCCTCCCGACAACTGAGACCGCATGAGCTGAACTACCCAACCCACGACCTGGAACTAGCAGCCGTGGTTCATGCCTTGAAGATATGGAGACATTACCTTGTGGGAAATCGGTGTGAGGTCTTCACCGACCACAAGAGCCTCAAGTACATATTCACCCAACCAGATCTGAATCTCAGGCAAAGGAGATGGTTGGAACTGATCAAGGATTACGACTTGGGCATCCATTATCATCCGGGCAAAGCGAACGTGGTGGCAGACGCCCTTAGTCGAAAAGGGTACTGCAATGCCATCATGATTCAAGACCAGGCTCCTCTGCTTTATAAGGAGATGGAGAGGCTAAATCTAGGGATCACCACTCGAGAGTACCTCGCTGCCTTGGAGTCTCGGCCTGTCTTAATAGACCAGATCCGAGAGAAGCAGAAGGAAGACCCAGACATCCTAGAAATCCAACAGAACATGAGGAAGGGTAAAGCCCCCGGATTCTCCGAGGATGAGCATGGTACCATTTGGTTCGGAAACCGAGTATGCGTACCCAACATACCTGAGTTGAAGACTCTCATCCTTCAAGAAGCTCACGATACTCTTTACTCCATTCATCCCGGGAGTACGAAGATGTACCAAGACCTGAAGGAGAAATATTGGTGGGTCAGCCTGAAGAGAGAAATAGCCGAGTATGTGGCCAAGTGCGACACATGCCGGCGAGTCAAGGCAGAGCATCAGAGACCTGCCGGACTTCTTCAACCCCTCAAAGTCCCTGAATGGAAGTGGGAAGAGATAGGAATGGACTTCATCACGGGACTGCCCAGGACCCAAGCTGGTCATGATTCTATCTGGGTGATCGTTGATCGACTCACCAAGGTAGCCCACTTCGTTCCGGTCAAGACAACTTACACCGTCGCCAAGTTGGCTGAGTTGTATATGACCCGGATCGTGTGCCTCCACGGAGTTCCCAGGAAGATTGTATCTGACCGCGGGAGTCAGTTTACCTCCAAGTTTTGGAAGAACCTTCAAGAGGAACTCGGCACCCGGCTGAACTTTAGCACCGCCTATCATCCACAGACCGACGGTCAAACCGAAAGGGTCAACCAGATATTGGAGGATATGCTTAGAGCTTGTGCTCTAGACTTTGGCGGAATGTGGGACAAGAACTTACCTTATGCGGAGTTCTCCTACAACAACAGCTATCAAGCCAGCCTGCAAATGTCCCCGTTCGAAGCACTCTATGGGCGCAAGTGCAGAACGCCGTTGCTCTGGGATCAAACCGGAGAATCACAACTGTTTGGGACAGATTTATTGAGAGAAGCCGAAGAGAAAGTTAAGATTATAAGAGACCGACTGAAGGCAGCCCAATCCAGGCAAAAGAGCTACGCCGATAACCGTCGAAGAGATCTAGCCTTTGAGGAGGGCGATTATGTCTACCTCCGAGTCACTCCCCTCCGTGGCACTCAAAGGTTCAACATGAAAGGCAAACTAGCACCCCGCTACGTCGGACCTTTCCAGATCCTCCGTCGACAAGGAGAAGTGGCATATCAACTTGAACTGCCTCCATCCTTGGCAGGCGTTCATGATGTGTTCCATGTCTCGCAGCTGAAGAAGTGTCTCCGTGTGCCCACCGAGCAAGCCGACCTTCAGCAGCTCAACGTCCAAGAAGACTTGACCTACATAGAGAGACCCGTCAAGATCTTGGAAACCAAGGAAAGAGTAACCAGAAGTCGCGTCGTCCGCTTCTGCAAAGTCCAATGGAACAACCATCCCGCAGGAGAAGCCACTTGGGAAAAAGAAGACGAGCTGAAAGCCCAATACCCCGAGCTATTCGAGTAGCGTTCCAATCTCGAGGACGAGATTCTTGTAAGGGGGATAGGTTTGTAACACCCCAAATTTTCAAAGCAATAAAAATATTATTAAATTCAATTTATTTAAATTATTATTTCAGAAAATACTTTTAAATCCCTTTTATACCCTTTTGAACTACAACATAGAGTAGATGACCAAATCAGGAGGTGAAACTTTTTGTATATGATCCTAAGACCAAAATATAATTTTGAGAATTTTTATAAATTTTTACCAGCCTTGGAAGTAGCCCTAATATTTTAACCCATTTTCTGGAATTATTTTTATTCAGAAAAGTATTAGAACAGTAATGGGCTCCTCTCCCTCCCTTCTCTCTCTCCCGGCCGGCCCAACCCGTTACCGCGCCCCGCCTTAGACTGACACATGGACCCCACCTGTCGGCGCCGAATTTTTCCCCTCGCGCGCGAACCCGACACCTCGGCCCCACCCGTCAGTCGCCACCCTCGCCCGCTCGCGCTCACTGGTCAGTGGCCCCCGCGTGTCAGATCCGTCTTCAACCCCGCGCCGTCGCCCCCAAATCGCGCCGGCCGACGACCTCGCCCTCGGATTCGCCTCGCCGACGCGTCCCCCATTAAATTGCCGCCATAACTCGGTCCCCCGCGTCGCGCCGACCGTTTCCCCGCTTTAACCCTCGCGTTTATGCCACGGGATCGCCGCTCCGCGTGCATGGCCGAGCCATCGCCGGCGAGTAAAGGCCCTCGGCCGGTTTCCTTGCATGCGAGCCCTCCCCGGCGCCCTATTTAAGCCCCCAGCCTGAGCCGCGTCCGACCCCCACGCTTAATCGCCTCGAGAACGAACAGAGCACTCGCATTTCGCTTTTTAGCGCACACCCTCTGATTCACCTCCGGCCACCGCTCACCGTCGCACCAGACCACCTCCGCCCGTGCCTCCGCCACCAACGTGACCGCGAGAACGACCCCGACCTCGGCCACCCCTCCGCCGACGTCGAACCCCGCCGGAACACCATCGCCGACGAGGAACCCGAACCACTCCGCCGTCTACCCTCGTCGCCGGCCTCGCTCCGTCGACCCCTCGCCTCGCCTAAGGTACCATCATGACCGCCTTGGCCTCCTCTTTCCGTTTTCGCATAGAGCTAGGGCCTAGCCCCCTCGTAGGCGCCATCGCCACCGCACCCGAGCACCGCCGTCGCCGGAGACGAAGGGGGTATAGCCCCTTAGCGCGTGTCGTGCCGGATTCAATCCTGGCCGCACGATCGCAATCGGACGACACGCCTGAGCCCACGTACGCGATCTAATCCGCGCCGTCGGATCTGGTCAAAGCGTTACGTTTTAATCTCACGCGTTGATTTTCATTTAACCCGGCGTGCGATCTCGTGCGTCCACGTGGTACCCCTTCGCGCGTTTTAATCCTAGCCGTCCGTTGTCACTTAACCCTCCCGCCTCGCGCCTGGCCACCGGATCCAGATCCGACGGTCCAGATCGAGCCGGCGCACGCGCACAGTGCGCGGGCTCACCGTGGGCCTGGCTCACCGTGGACCCGAGGGGTTTAAAATTTGAAAATAAATTCCAGAAATGCTTTTAAACTTGTAAAATTCATATCTAATGCATTTGAACTCTAAAAATTACCATTCCAATTTCAGAAAATTCATAAAATTATTCTCTACATATTTATGCAATAAAAACAGTAGGTTTGCTTGGACATTTTCATGTTTATTTATATAAATATTCAAATGCCCTTAGGATTTAAATAAAATTTAAATATTTAAATTCCAGAAAACTTATATAATTGTCCCTTTCTGTTTAACCACTAAAACCACTGAGTTTTCCCTGAATCATTTATATTAAATTGATTAGAAAACTTAATGTAGTATTATACACACTTAAAAACCCTTTTTATGAAAAACAATAATTCATTTAGATTCACTTTAAATTAATGGAGAAATAAATTGCAGAACTTTAATCTTTGAATTTATTTTATTTATAATCAAACCAACTTAAACTTACGTGTTTATAATGTAATGTTATACTGTTTGATTGGATGTTGTGTTCTTTTTATTTTACTTTATATTAAAAAGACTACGACGTCGCCGAGGAGCCGGAGTACTTCCCCGAAGTCCCTCCCTCTCCTTTTGCTGAACAAGGCAAGTCACCAAACCATTCTTTTGAGCATATTGAACCCATGTCTGAATTGACTATCGCTAAAACACATAGGTTATGTATATGCATTAGTCAAATGAACCCTTACATTATATTTATTTAGGATCCCCCGACCTTGATGTGCAACCCAAGCCATGCTATCTCGCCTAACCTCCTTGTCACCATATGATCAATGATATTAGCTAGTGTCCAATGTATTGGCACGGCCGCTATAGGATAAAAATGAGTCGTAGTGAAATGGTTCTGTTATATGATCCCGTTACTTCTTATCTTTGGAAATTCTGTTGGTGATGAGTCATGGTTGTGAGTGTATGCATGGTGGGTTCCGGGTGCAAGCTAGGGCATTGGTCAGTCGCACCCGGGGCACTATAAGGACCGGTCTGAGGGATCCGTTGCAATACACTTACGTACTAACCACAAGTCTAGTGGGTAAGTCCTAACTAAGGTATGGGTTGTTCCAAACCGAGGCCACCACTTGGAGATGGGTCAAGTTGCACCTGCGGGTGACTTGTACCAATGTGGCGCAAAAGGGGGTGCGACGTTAGCCGGGATGCGGCCCGGCGCGCCGGCGAAACCTAGAGCGGGTGGTTATCGCTTGGAACATCTCATATTGAGGTTTTGGCACGAGTTCCCGTGAAATGGGTCATCTCGTTGAGATGAGTGCGTGCCTTGTGGGTACAGTAGTACATCTCTGATCAGAGTCTTAAATCTTTTCGAAAAGCCGAGCCCACGGTCAAGGGCGGGTTGCGTGACATCCCCCAGTTAGTTTACTTGAATATGGATGTGCATGTTGTTTGTCATGTAAGGACCGTTGTGCGAGGAGGTAAAACGTACTCCTCGAGTTAGTTGATGTTGATGATGCTCATGTTTACTTTCCGCATGATTAAAATATGATTACACTAAATGCCATAACTGCAACTGCTTTATTCCGCATTGTTAGCCTTTATCCTTCCTTGTTTATTATCCTGCATTATTATTTGCATTTGCGGTGGCTTGTTGAGTACTCTTTGTACTCATACCCGTTGGACCCCACAGAGGATGCTTATCTCGAAGACGGTCTGGAGTAGCGACCCAGTCAAGAAGAAAAATCCTGAAGAAGAAGTTCGTCATGCCGTTTTCTAATTATTTTACTCTACTGTTTTATTAAAACAATGTTGTAATAAATATGGTCTGCGTACCATGAATTTTACCGTATGTACGTTGTCGCATGATGAACCTCTTGTATTATTGTTTTTCTATGGAAATTCAATAATGTCTCGATTTTGTATAAATCGGGGCGTTACAACTATCCTTGTCGGAGTTCGAGTGGTACACTTGAGTGTACGCGACCTTCTTTTGGTATTTGTCCTGCCTGGCCTCTTGGAATCGGCTCTCATGGGCCGATACTCTTTGCTCTAGTTACGAGAGGCTTTCAAACTCGTGCGATGAGAACTTCTCCATGATAGGGCTCAGGAGTCCTTTAAATGCCAGCTCTGCCGACTCTTTCATCCTTTGTTTCACGGACGTCAAGTCGACCAGCTTCCTCTCCTGAATACCGACGAAGAAGTACTTGTGAAATTTCTTCTCCTAGGGCACAAGGGTGGCGATGCGCCGATTGTAGATTGAACGAGAGTTAAACTAATCCTAACCTAAGGGATACATATTTATACTCCGTAGACTTACCGTCCAAGTAATCTATCCAGCCAATTTCGGATAAATCTGTAACCACATGTCGCTCTTATCTCCATCGGCCCCCTTCCGATCATGCAGTCGTTGCGGACGGACTCATTTGACTTTCTTTGACCAGATATTCGACCTTTTGTTAACCATGCGACAACTCGTAGTGGGCTTCTCGGCCTTACCAAATCTTGGCGTCAACAACTCGGCAAGTTTCGAACACTCGGCGAATATTCGTTTTCCCATAGCGATTGGCTTTTAAAAATTATAATGTTGGAAAACCTAAAACTTCCACTAGCTTGAACCAAATGCTACATTGCAACCATGCATGATCATACAAACATGTTTTATAATATATATCATCATGTATACCAAATGACTTTCGCGGCATGTACCATAGAAAAACGCTGATTCACGAGTGCCACATACAACAACTCGGTGAACCCCCTTCTACACTCGGTGAATGGTTCGTCGAGTGCTACATTTGACGAACACGCCATCGACAAACAAGGTTTTTTTTCAAAAAACACTCGACAAACCATTTTTGCACCCGATAAACCCGTCTTCTCTGGCAACAGTGTAGAAGGTTCATCCGAAACATCCAAATAAAGATTTATTAAAAGTACGGTGTGTGCACTGTCCGGCATGGACCCAACTTGATTCAGAATTTTTTAGCTTTGGCAAACATGATTATTGTGAAGAACACTTCAGACCAAATATATATATACAAATGCTATTCTACACCATGGGTGTAAAATAGCTATTCTACTGAGAAATCTACTACTGAGAAAAAAATAGTACTCACTTGTTTTCTACTAAGAAAATCTACTACTGAAAGTGGTCGGTGTAAAATAGATATTCTACATACTTGGTGTAGAATAGCGCTCCCGTGTATACATATACACACACACACATATATATATATATATATACGTATATATATACATATACATATATATATACACACGTATATATACATATACACACACGTAATAGGAAACTATTTAGTTTGAGGACAATGGAAGAGATGATCACTAAGTAAGTAGAATAACCATCAAATTTGGAGGACATGCAATTTGGCTTGCATTGACGTGTATGTATCTCCCGTTTGGTTGAAATGAGTTTATTTTTTAAATTTACCAATTAATAATGCATCGAAATGCGTCTCAAGAAAAAAACAATTTTGAAACGACAAACTGAAGACTAAAAAACTGAAGCAGGAAAGAAGTTGGATTCCTGGAAATTACAAATCTAAAAATGAATCTACCGGAAGCAAATCAATTATGATGAGAAGTTCAAAAGGCAGAAGAACAGTTTAATGAACAGTAGTTCTACTCAAGATCAGTAAACCCATAAAATACTTACACCAATTAAAAGTCGCTTTACAAGTTTGGATAATTATTTGATGATTCATCGAGCTTTAGATATGACCACATAATGCAGATCGACATGAGTCACGGATATATATGTGTGTCAAAAGAGCAAAAAAAACAAGACGTAAAGTGATTTAAAAAAAAAGCTGAAGGAGTGCACACAAATTAAAATGCCAGAAGCCTACAAGTTTGTTATTGCAAAAGAGCACCTAATTCATATGGATAGAAACGACTTTACGAGAAGCAAAAAACTGGGCCACGTAGGAAACACGTCAAAAATATAATTATACACGTCATCTGCACAACCTCCTTTGTTTTGCATGGCTCAGCTATCCAAACTATCTCTTATCTATGGAGACCTAGCTTAGATTACAAGTCAAGCATCATAGAGTAAGTCCATTGTCTATATGCTAACAAACCTCATCAGCACCGATCAAAAAGGCCACTTTTCTTGGCTATAAAAGCCATTGTCCATGCCCTCGAAATCACATCGAGTTCTATAGCTAGCTAAGAGATATGGCAGCTACAAAATCTCTAGTGTGTTTGTATGTGTGTGTCCTCCTGTGCCATGGCTCCATGGCTCAGCAGCTGTTTAGCCAACAAGGCGTAGATGCATGGCGATCAGCTCGGCAGGGAGGCTCTAGGGGTTGCAGGTTCGACAGGCTGCAAGCTTATCAGGCAATGAGAAATGTTAGGTCAGAAGCTGGGGTCACCGAGTACTTTGACGAGACGAGTGACCAGTTTCGTTGTGCTGGTGTGTCTGTCATTCGCCGTGTGATTGATCCACAGGGCCTTGTGGTCCCTCGATTCTCCAACACTCCGGGTCTAGCCTACATGATCCAAGGTTTTTGCAACCTTATATTTAACTACCAATTATAATATATATACATATATATATATATGTGTGTTTGTCATTTCTCATTTTGAACTTGCCTTCAAGAATTAAAAATCATCTCACGTATATTTATTGCTTCCTATTTATTCTACTTTGAAAAATATGAGTTGTTTAATTATGAGAATAATACTTTTTATTTCGCAAAGTAAATATAGAAAAAAATATGAGTTATAAAATGCCTTATCTTTAAGAAAAAACGAGAAACTACTATATATATAAGGAAACGGGCGAAGTACAATATATTATACATGAGCTAAATAGGAGATACATGTTTGAAAACTTATGGTGTTGATCGATGCATGTACACATGGTTGTTGCAGGGAAGGGGTACGCAGGATTATCCTTTCCAGGTTGCCCAGCAACGCACCAACAACAATTCCAACCATTTGACCAAACACAAAGCTCCCAAGGCCAGAATTTCAGAGATGAGCACCAAAAGATTCACCAGCTTAGACAAGGAGATATCACTGCACTCCCAGCGGGTGTCGCTCACTGGTTCTACAATAGTGGTGACACACCGGTCGTCATCATCTACGTTTATGACGTAAACAACAATGCCAATCAACTAGAACCAAGACATAAGGTATATATATATCTGATCATATTCACTATATACCCTCCCCAACAATCTCCATCCATTTTCATTAACAAGCAAACCTTTTTTGACCTGAATGTGCAGGAGTTCTTGTTAGCTGGTAACTCTCAGTCCCAATCAGAGCGTCACATGTTCATGTTCGAACAGTCAACCGTGCAGCACTCCGGCAAGAACGTATTCAATGGATTCAACGCTGAGCTACTCAGTGAGTCCTTGGGAATCAGCAGAGAGGCTGCCAGGAGGCTGCAAAGTCAAAATGACCAGAGGGGAGAGATCATCCGGGTGAAGCGTGGCCTCCAATTGCTGAAACCCTCTTCATCGCAGCAGCAACAACAAGAACAAGAACAAGGACAATATCAGCAAGTTCAGTACCGTGGACAAGGACAATACAATGGATTAGAAGAGAATATGTGCTCAGTGAAGGCTAGGGCAAACATCGACAACCCTAACCGCGCTGACTACTACAACCCTCGTGCTGGAAGGATCACCCATCTCAATAGCCAGAAGCTCCAAATCCTCAACCTTGTTCAGATGAGCGCTACAAGAGTCAACTTATACCAGGTAATACCTGCAGCCATAAACACTCATATATATATATATATATATATATACCCCATTACTTGTCCAAGTTTTCGATTTGCAACATTGTTAGGTACTATGGTGATGTAGAGTAGCTCATCATTCTCCATCTTGCTGCAGAATGCTCTCATTTCACCCTTCTGGAACATGAACGCCCACAGCGTGGATTACATGATCCAAGGGAGCGCGCGGGTTCAGGTGGTCAACAACCAGGGACGCACGGTGTTCGATGGCGTTCTTCACCAAGGGCAACTACTGATCATCCCGCAGAACTATGTGGTTATCAAGAAAGCGGAGCACAATGGCTGCCAGTACATCTCTTTCAAAACGAGCCCCAACGCCATGGTGAGCCAGGTCGCCGGGAAGAACTCCGTGCTACGTGCCCTACCGATCGACGTCATCGCCAACGCATACCGTGTCTCGAGGGACGAAGCCCATCGTCTCAAGAACAATAGGGGGGATGAGATCGGCGCGTTCGCTCCTCGGTTCTCACAGTCCCAGACGAGCCAACGGAGCTACCAGTTCATTGCTGAGGCTGAAGAAGCCCTCTCCCTATCTGGCATGTGAGCCATTAATTACATCTACAATAGACTATAAGTAAAAATAATAAGGCACCACAAGATTGTCTTGGATGCTTGGCAGTGGTTTCATGTACTTTTTACTTGCGGAGAAAATAAATAAATAAAATTATGGTTGTTCCTACTAAAATATCATCATATATTTGACGAACCAATTCTGGTTTTTTATATAAAGACAGTTTGTCCATCCGCTTGTGATTCATGCAGAAATACCATATTTCCGTAAATACATTTTCAAAAACAGTCGATTAAAAGGACCACACGTGAAGATACCTTTCACATGCAATTGACTTATTAAGGAATGTACGTGGAAAACCCTTTGTATTTTTACAAACATTTCTATTCATATCCAAATAAGAAATATAATTCACATGTATTTTCATACACATCCACATTCATATTCATAATTATTAAACATCTATATTCCCACACATCAAAAAATCAGGCCAGTTGACATTTACAAATCAACCAAATTTAAGCAGGATAATTTGGTAAGAGCCAACATGAGTGTGAGGTGAATGAGCTCACCAATCTCTAAATAGATAACTGGATGCATGCACATTTAATTTTGTTTCACTAATCTGCAACATACATCGCTCTCAGCTCGATCATGGTGTGTTTCTTGATTTTCGCAACGGCCACTACGATTACGAGTCCCGCGCGTCACCAAGGCCTGCGCCGTGGCGGGCGGGGTTCACCGGCTGCTGGCTCTTCGACGTCATCGCCAACGCATACCGTGTCTCGAGGGACGAAACCCATCGTCTCAAGAACAATTGAGGGGATGAGATCGGCGCGTTCGCTCCTCGGTTCTCACAGTCCCAGACGAGCCAACAGAGCTACCAGTTCATTGCTGAGGCTGAAGAAGCCCTCTCCCTATCTGGCATGTGAGCCATTAATTACATCTACAATAGACTATAAGTAAAAATAATAAGGCAACACAAGATTGTCTTCGATGCTTGGCAGTGGTTTCATGTACTTTTTACTTGCGGAGAAAATAAATAAATAAAATTATGGTTGTTCCTATTAAAATATCATCATATATTTGACGAACCAATTCTGGTTTTTTATATATAGACAGTTTGTCCATCCGCTTGCGATTCATGAGAAATACCATATTTCCGTAAATACATTTTCAAAAACAGTCGATTAAAAGGACCACACGTGAAGATTCCTTTCACATGCAATTGACTTATTAAGGAATGTACGTGGAAAACCCTTTGTATTTTTACAAACATTTATATTCATATGCAAATAAGAAATATAATTCACATGTATTTTCATACACATCCACATTCATATTCATAATTATTAAACATCTATATTCCCACACATCAAAGAATAAAACCTTGAACCAGCGCGCCAATCGGCCATATGGCCAATAGCCTGAGTTGGCCCAATCGAGCGAGTGCGCCATCGGATGATAGAGAAAACAGAATATGAATATAGGCCGATGTGCGCCCTTCTACGGTGAACATGATACGGAGATGAATTAAAAATAACATATCAGCTTGTACTCTGACAAAAATAAATAAAGCATGCCAGATAACATATCTATATCATGGAAATCATCACAATAACTACATCGGACCTAACTGAGACAGTAGCTAGCCACGATGATCTAAACAATATATCAATGAATTGGGCAAACTTTATATAGATGAACAATATATGACATGAAAAGATACAACAACAAGAGATGTCAGACTTAACCGATGAAGTCTCAAGCTATCAAACCTAGATCACCTCAATCTAAGAGATCAAACCTAACTGATGCAGCCTTAGACCTAGCCAAATACACTGAGAACAATCGGTGACTGTGTTGTTTCACCGTTCTCCTCAAGAGATCGGACTGAACCGATGCAGCCGTGAGGATACTAACCTAGTTGGCACAGAAGTCGAGTGTGACGGGACTCACCTCTTCGTCGGAGATCAAACTGATGAAGCCCAGCTCCGAGAGCCCGAGTCTCGCCGAATAACCTTGGGGTACAAGGGTGACGATGCACCGATTGTAGATTGAACAAGAGTTAAACTAATCCTAACCTAAGGGATACATATTTATAGTCCGTAGACTTGCCGTCCAAGTATTCTATCCAGCCGATTTTGTATGCATTTGTAACCACTCGTCGCTCTTATCTCCATCGACCCCTTCCAATCATGCAGTCGTTGCGGAAAGACTCCTTTGACTTCCTTTGACCGGATCTTCCTTGACCTTCTGTTGACCATGCAGCAACTCGTAGTGGGCTTCTAGGCCTTACCAAATCTTGGCATCAACACACGCCCCCAGTTTCGGAGCGCTCAGGGATAACTAGTGCTTTGAAATTATCAATCATACTCACCCCAGCCAGCATGTATTTTCAAATGTCCTTTCCAATTTATTTCCAATAGCCGAAAACCCTTTATCTTCCAATGCTTCATATATATTGCAAGGGCGTCGGCTCAACTTTATCTTCTAACTTATACCTTTCTTCCTTCTTTGACCATAAACGACTGTGATGGATGTCGCCTGGTCTGACTCATCTACTTTTTTGTGGCTGCATCGGACCAGGATTCATCCCACATAGTCTAGCACTAGCATTCTTTTAAATCAAAGGTCTTGTTTTTTCCTTGATCCTGCAATGATTTTTTGGCCTATTTAAAAATGTACTCATGATTACTTTCTGCCGAACGTTAGGAACGACCCAACCAAATTGGCCGGAATCACTTTGACTCAACCGCTGAGGAACTGCTTCTCACTCTATAAGAACCGTCGAGCACCTTTTTGTTCTTTTTACGCCTTTTGCACAATGTTTCCCTTTCATCGAGCTCAGCACTGTTCTGTGTTCCATGCGCTCATCATTTTCTCCGTTGGCCTCTTTCTTCATCAGTCTCCAATGGCAACCAACAATTCCGTCCCCGAGGTAATTCATTGGCTCTTCTATCCTTCATTTCTGATTACTCACTGATTTTTCTTGGTTCTTCCACCTTTTTTATCATTTTCCCCTTTTCCTCTCCAGCAAAATCTGAAAAACCAAATCTTGATCCCTCTAGCCAAATACCCATCTTGTTTCTTTCTGGGGTCGTGCGGTGATCTTGATCCCACCGATTTCATCAACGCCGAAACCCAACGCATCCCTTTCAAACATTCAAAAATGCTTCTTTCCGATTAGCACCAAAGTTTTAGGGCATTCCTCTCTCTGCTTCCCGGGTGTCGCAAATGGCTCCTTCATGTTGCTGCGTCGAAACGGGGTGTTTGGGAGTACATCGGGATCACACATTGCATCGACCACTCCCTCGTTCACCCATTCAAAAATGAGCTGGTGCTAGTGTTCTCCTGCTACTTCTGGTCTGATGTGTTGAACGCATTCCTTTTTGGCCATAGGCCGATGAGCCCTACCCTTCTTGCCATGGTGGCACCGACCTTCCTTAACATTACTTCCGTGGCCGACCCCTTCCAGTTTCACTCCAAAGCCTCCCATCGCCTTGACACCAAGTCCATCGGTAGTTGGGCCAAGTATGTATCCATTCACAATAAACAAACTGGCACTGTTAGCGATCGAGACACGTTGCCTTCCTCAACCTCTGGCTTGAGAGGTTTCTCTTTCGTGGGTCCACCTCGGGCCCACCTGCCAACTCCAGTTTTTGCTCGAACAACTGGCCGTTGGATTTGTGGTCTGTAACACCTTGAATTTTTTTAATTAAATAAATTGGAGAAAATAGAATTTTTAAATGAATAAATCAAGTTTGGGAAATAAAATGATTGAATTGATTGGAAAACCTTAAGGAAGAATAAAATAAAGTAATCAAAAATTTTACTTGGCTGAAGTCAATAAATTAGGTTTGGACCAAAAGATGCATCTAAATGAAAATTTTGAGAAAAAATATTTTTACAGGAAAAGGATTATTTTTGATTTTTGAATAAACTAAAAATGTCCAAATAAATAAAAATATGAAGAAATAATTCAAATTTTGAACTGAGAAAATTATGTTAAATTCATAAGACCAAGATGTGTTTTTGAGAATTTGTACAAATTTTTATACCCTTTGCTGAAATCTCATATTTTATAAATGAAATTCTAGAATTATTTTAATTAGAAAAATAGTTTTAAATACCTTTGGGCCGCTCCCCTCCTTTCCCTCTCTCCAATCCAGCCCAACCCAACTCCCCTCTCGCACCCCACCTGTCAGCACCGAGACCCGCACCCGCGCTCGAGGCCGCACCCGCTGTCTGGTGGAGCCCACTTGTCGGCGCCATTTGCCTCACCCGCACCCACGCCCACTGACCAGTGGCCCCGCCTGGTCAATATCTTCTTCCCCGCCGCGCCGTCACCCCAAACCTCACTGGCCGAAAACCTTAGCTCTGCAATCCGCCCCCGCCGTGCATCATTCCTAAAATTGAGCCCGCGAATTAATTCCCCTAACTCCGGTGACCGTTTCCCCTTGTTCCCGTACCCAATTGCATCTCGATTCATAGTACACCAGACATTGAAGCCTCGTCGGCGTTATTGTGCAATTCTCCTCGGTTCCCCCAATTGCGCCACCCTATGATCCTGCCGGCGACCTCTATTTAACCCCCTTCCCCCACCGCGTCTGCACGCATGGAAATCGCCCAGTAATCGCCACCAGAGCGCCCTACCTAGCAATTTTGCACCGCCAACTCTGCCACCGCTCCAGTCACCGCTCGCCATCGCCGGAGACCACCACCCGCCTCGTCGATGACCCCGTCGTGTCCACCGTCACCACCCCGACCTCGGTCCCATCTCTGATCGTAACGACGACCGCCAGAGCATCACCATCGTCGTCATCCCGAACACCCTTCGTCGCCCCGCTCGTAGCCGTCATCGACCCGTCGCCATCAAGCCTCGATTCTGGTACCATTGTGCTCGTACCACTATTCTATTCCTGTTTTTGCAATTAAATCACGCCTTGAGCCACCGCCGTCACCACCATTGTCATCGTCGTGCTCTTCCATCATCGGAGACGAAGGCCCCATGCCAGAATCCCCGCGCGTGTGCCGGATTCCCTCTCAGTCATTCGATCGAGCCTGTACGAATGTGATTAAAACTCGTGCGGGTTTGATCAAGGTCGTCCGATCAACCCAACCGGTATCATACCATCACAGCCGTCCATCATCACTTAACCGTTCGCTTTGATCTCAGTCGTCCGCGCATACCCATTCGCTCAGATCTAATCGCAACCGTCCATTTCCACGTAAACGTCCCACACGCGCTACAGCCGCCCGATCTAGATCCAATAGCTCTGATTCAACCGGTTCACACGCACAGTGTGAGGGTTCACAGTGAACCTGGCTCACCGTGGACTGGACTTTGTTTAAAAGTTTAAAATAAATTCTGACATTGTTTTAAACTTTAGAAATTCATATCTTCTTCAAATCAACTCCAAATTGCACCATTCAAATTTTAGAAAGTTTATCTTTTTATTCTCTTCCCATTCATCCAATAAAATTTATATGTTTATAATAAACTCTTATATTGTTTTAATTGGAATTCAAATAAAATTTGAGAATAATCATTTCAAACTTCAAAAATTCATAACTCCTTGGAATTAACTCAAAAAATATTCAATTTCAATTTCAGAAAACATGTTTTTTATTATCTTCCGGTTTATCCAATCAAAATTCATATGTTTATACTGAACTTTTATATGGTTTTAATTGGAATTAAAATAAAATCCTAGAAATTGTTTTAAACTTCAAAAACTCATAACTTCTTTGAATTAACTCTAAATTTGGCCATGTGACAGGTGAATTTGCTTTTCCCTAAGCAACAGGTCGAATATTTTGTCGGCCTTGTTGATATCAAAGTCATACATTTCTTCCTTCTCGGCCGATTTTATCCATGGACATGCGACCTGCTTTTTATTCTTGGACCACTCGGCAATCCTGACTTCTGCATCAGAGTCACTATCCTTGTCGGAGTTCGAGTGGTACACTTGAGTGTATGCGACCTTCTTTTGGTATTTGTCCTGCCTGGCCTCTTGGAATCGGCTCTCATGGGCCGATACTCTTTGCTCCAGTTACGAGAGGCTTTCAAACTCGTGCGATGAGAACTCCTCCATGATAGGGCTCAGGAGTCCTTTAAATGCCAGCTCTGCCAACTTACTGTCAGTGAGGTTCACACTATAGCACCTGCTTCGTACGTCCCAGAAACTCTGTATATAGTCAGGGACCGACTCTTTCATCCTTTGTTTCACGGACGTCAAGTCGACCAGCTTCCTCTCCTGAATACCGACGAAGAAGTACTTGTGAAATTTCTTCTCCTAGGGCACAAGGGTGGCGATGCGCCGATTGTAGATTGAACGAGAGTTAAACTAATCCTAACCTAAGGGATACATATTTATACTTCGTAGACTTACCGTCCAAGTAATCTATCCAGCCAATTTCGGATAAATCTGTAACCACATGTCGCTCTTATCTCCATCGGCCCCCTTCCGATCATGCAGTCGTTGCGGATGGACTCATTTGACTTTCTTTGACCAGATATTCGACCTTTTGTTGACCATGCGACAACTCGTAGTGGGCTTCTCGGCCTTACCAAATCTTGGCGTCAACAACTCGGCAAAGTTTCGAACACTCGGCGAATATTCGTTTTCCCATAGCGATTGGCTTTTAAAAATTATAATGTTGGAAAACCTAAAACTTCCACTAGCTTGAACCAAATGCTACATTGCAACCATGCATGATCATACAAACATGTTTTATAATATATATCATCATGTATACCAAATGACTTTCGCGGCATGTACCATAGAAAAACGCTGATTCACGAGTGCCACATACAACAACTCGGTGAACCCCCTTCTACACTCGGTGAATGGTTCGTCGAGTGCTACATTTGACGAACACGCCATCGACAAACAAGGTTTTTTTTCAAAAAACACTCGACAAACCATTTTTGCACCCGATAAACCCGTCTTCTCTGGCAACAGTGTAGAAGGTTCATCCGAAACATCCAAATAAATATTTATTAAAAGTACGGTGTGTGCACTGTCCGGCATGGACCCAACTTGATTCATAATTTTTTTAGCTTTGGCAAACACGATTATTGTGAAGAACACTTCAGACCAAATATATATATATATACAAATGCTATTCTACACCACGGATGTAAAATAGCTATTCTACTGAGGAATCTACTACTGAGAAAAAAATAGTACTCACTTGTTATTCTACTAAGAAAATCTACTACTGAAAGTGGTCGGTGTAAAATAGCTATTCTACATACTTGGTGTAGAATAGCGCTCCCGTGCA
This sequence comes from Zizania palustris, assembly GCA_019279435.1. Taxonomy (NCBI): domain Eukaryota; kingdom Viridiplantae; phylum Streptophyta; class Magnoliopsida; order Poales; family Poaceae; genus Zizania; species Zizania palustris. The sequence continues at coordinate 31,896,994 of JAAALK010000287.1, read as the reverse complement.
GTGTATATATATATACACACACACACATATATATATATACGTATATATATACATATACATATATATACACACACGTATATACATATACACACACGTAATAGGAAACTATTTAGTTTGAGGACAATGGAAGAGATGATCACTAAGTAAGTAGAATAACCATCAAATTTGGAGGACATGCAATTTGGCTTGCATTGACGTGTATGTATCTCCCGTTTGGTTGAAATGAGTTTATTTTTTAAATTTACCAATTAATAATGCATCGAAATGCGTCTCAAGAAAAAAACAATTTTGAAACGACAAACTGAAGACTAAAAAACTGAAGCAGGAAAGAAGTTGGATTCCTGGAAATTACAAATCTAAAAATGAATCTACCGGAAGCAAATCAATTATGATGAGAAGTTCAAAAGGCAGAAGAACAGTTTAATGAACAGTAGTTCTACTCAAGATCAGTAAACCCATAAAATACTTACACCAATTAAAAGTCGCTTTACAAGTTTGGATAATTATTTGATGATTCATCGAGCTTTAGATATGACCACATAATGCAGATCGACATGAGTCACGGATATATATGTGTGTCAAAAGAGCAAAAAAAACAAGACGTAAAGTGATTTAAAAAAAGCTGAAGGAGTGCACACAAATTAAAATGCAGGAAGCCTACAAGTTTGTTATTGCAAAAGAGCACCTAATTCATATGGATAGAAACGACTTTACGAGAAGCAAAAAACTGGGCCACGTAGGAAACACGTCAAAAATGTAATTATACACGTCATCTGCACAACCTCCTTTGTTTTGCATGGCTCAGCTATCCAAACTATCTCTTATCTATGGAGACCTAGCTTAGATTACAAGTCAAGCATCATAGTAAGTCCATTGTCTATATGCTAACAAACCTCATCAGCACCGATCAAAAAGGCCACTTTTCTTGGCTATAAAAGCCATTGTCCATGCCCTCGAAATCACATGAGTTCTATAGCTAGCTAAGAGATATGGCAGCTACAAAATCTCTAGTGTGTTTGTATGTGTGTGTCCTCCTGTGCCATGGCTCCATGGCTCAGCAGCTGTTTAGCCAACAAGGCGTAGATGCATGGCGATCAGCTCGGCATGGAGGCTCTAGGGGTTGTAGGTTCGACAGGCTGCAAGCTTATCAGGCAATGAGAAATGTTAGGTCAGAAGCTGGGGTCACTGAGTACTTCGACGAGACGAGTGACCAATTTCGTTGTGCTGGTGTGTCTGTCATTCGCCGTGTGGTTGATCCACAGGGCCTTGTGGTCCCTCGATTCTCCAACACTCCGGGTCTAGCCTACATGATCCAAGGTTTGTGCAACCTTATATTTAACTACCAATTATATTATATATATATGTGTGTGTGTTTGTCATTTCTCATTTTGAACTTGCCTTCAAGAATTAAAAATCATCTCATGTGTATTTATTGCTCCCTATTTATTCTACTTTGAAAACTATGAGTTGTTTAATTATGAGAATAATATTTTTTATTTCGCAAAAGTAAATATAGAAAAAAATATGAGTTATAAAATGCCTTATATTTAAGAAAAAACGAGAAACTAATATATATATATATAAGGAAACGGGTGAAGTACAATATATTATACATGAGCTAAATAGGAGATACATGTTTGCACACTTATGGTGTTGATCGATGCATGTACACGTGGTTGTTGCAGGGAAGGGGTACGCAGGATTATCCTTTCCAGGTTGCCCAGCAACGCACCAACAACAATTCCAACCATTTGACCAAACGCAGAGCTCCCAAGGCCAGAATTTCAGAGATGAGCACCAAAAGATTCACCAGCTTAGACAAGGAGATATCACTGCACTCCCAGCGGGTGTCGCTCACTGGTTCTACAATAGTGGTGACACACCGGTCGTCATCATCTACGTTTATGACGTAAACAACAATGCCAATCAACTAGAACCAAGACATAAGGTATATATATCTGATCATATTCACTATATACCCTCCCCAACAATCTCCATCCATTTTCATTAACAAGCAAACCTTTTTTGACCTGAATGTGCAGGAGTTCTTGTTAGCTGGTAACTCTCAGTCCCAATCAGAGCGTCACATGTTCATGTTCGAACAGTCAACCGTGCAGCACTCCGGCAAGAACGTATTCAATGGATTCAACGCTGAGCTACTCAGTGAGTCCTTGGGAATCAGCAGAGAGGCTGCCAGGAGGCTGCAAAGTCAAAATGACCAGAGGGGAGAGATCATCCGGGTGAAGCGTGGCCTCCAATTGCTGAAACCCTCTTCATCGCAGCAGCAACAACAAGAACAAGAACAAGGACAATATCAGCAAGTTCAGTACCGTGGACAAGGACAATACAATGGATTAGAAGAGAATATGTGCTCAGTGAAGGCTAGGGCAAACATCGACAACCCTAACCGCGCTGACTACTACAACCCTCGTGCTGGAAGGATCACCCATCTCAATAGCCAGAAGCTCCAAATCCTCAACCTTGTTCAGATGAGCGCTACAAGAGTCAACTTATACCAGGTAATACCTGCAGCCATAAACACTCATATATATATATATACCCCATTACTTGTCCAAGTTTTCGATTTGCAACATTGTTAGGTACTATGGTGATGTAGAGTAGCTCATCATTCTCCATCTTGCTGCAGAATGCTCTCATTTCACCCTTCTGGAACATGAACGCCCACAGCGTGGATTACATGATCCAAGGGAGCGCGCGGGTTCAGGTGGTCAACAACCAGGGACGCACGGTGTTCGATGGCGTTCTTCACCAAGGGCAACTACTGATCATCCCGCAGAACTATGTGGTTATCAAGAAAGCGGAGCACAATGGCTGCCAGTACATCTCTTTCAAGACGAGCCCCAATGCCATGGTGAGCCAGGTCGCCGGGAAGAACTCCGTGCTACGTGCCCTACCGATCGACGTCATCGCCAACGCATACCGTGTCTCGAGGGACGAAGCCCATCGTCTCAAGAACAATAGGGGGGATGAGATCGGCGCGTTCGCTCCTCGGTTCTCACAGTCCCAGACGAGCCAACAAAGCTACCAGTTCATTGCTGAGGCTGAAGAAGCCCTATCTGGCATGTGAGCCATTAATTACATCTACAATAGACTATAATAAAAATAATAAGGCGCCACAAGATTGTCTTGGATGCTTGGCAGTGGTTTCATGTACTTTTTACTTGCGGAGAAAATAAATAAATAAAATTATGGTTGTTCCTACAAAAATATCATCATATATTTGACGATCCAATTCTGGTTTTTTATATATAGACAGTTTGTCCATCCGCTTGCGATTCATGCAGAAATACCATATTTCCGTAAATACATTTTCAAAAACAGTCGATTAAAAGGATCACACGTGAAGATACCTTTCACATGCAATTGACTTATTAAGGAATGTACGTGGAAAACCCTTTGTATTTTTACAAACATTTCTATTCATATCCAAATAAGAAATATAATTCACATGTATTTTCATACACATCCACATTCATATTCATAATTATTAAACATCTATATTCCCACACATCAAAAAATCAGGCCAGTTGACATTTACAAATCAACCAAATTTAAGCAGGATAATTTGGTAAGAGCCAACATGCATGAGTGTGAGGTGAATGAGCTCGCCAGTCTCTAAATAGATAACTGGATGCATGCACATTTAATTTTGTTTCACTAATCTGCAACATACATCGCTCTCAGCTCGGTCGTGGTGTGTTTATTGATTTTCGCAACGGCCACTACGATTACGAGTCCCGCGCGTCACCAAGGCCTGCGCCGTGGCGGGCGGGGTTCACCGGGCTGCTGGCTCTTCGACGTCATCGCCAACGCATACCGTGTCTCGAGGGACGAAGCCCATCGTCTCAAGAACAATTGAGGGATGAGATCGGCGCGTTCGCTCCTCGGTTCTCACAGTCCCAAACGAGCCAACAGAGCTACCAGTTCATTGCTGAGGCTGAAGAAGCCCTCTCCCTATCTGGCATGTGAGCCATTAATTACATCTACAATAGACTATAAGTAAAAATAATAAGGCACCACAAGATTGTCTTGGATGCTTGGCAGTGGTTTCATGTACTTTTTACTTGCGGAGAAAATAAATAAATAAAATTATGGTTGTTCCTATTAAAATATCATCATATATTTGACGAACCAATTCTGGTTTTTTATATATAGACAGTTTGTCCATCCGCTTGCGATTCATGAGAAATACCATATTTCCGTAAATACATTTTCAAAAACAGTCGATTAAAAGGACCACACGTGAAGATTCCTTTCACATGCAATTGACTTATTAAGGAATGTACGTGGAAAACCCTTTGTATTTTTACAAACATTTATATTCATATGGAAATAAGAAATATAATTCACATGTATTTTCATACACATCCACATTCATATTCATAATTATTAAACATCTATATTCCCACACATCAAAGAATAAAACCTTGAACCAGCGCGCCAATCGGCCATATGGCCGATAGCCTGAGTTGGCCCAATCGAGCGAGTGCGCCATCGGATGATAGAGAAAACAGAATATGAATATAGGCCGATGTGCGCCCTTCTACGGTGAACATGATACGGAGATGAATTAAAAATAACATATCAGCTTTACTCTGACAAAAATAAATAAAGCATGCCAGATAACATATCTATATCAATGAAATCATCACAATAACTACATCGGACCTAACTGAGACAGTAGCTAGTCACGATGATCTAAACAATATATCAATGAATTGGGCAAACTTTATATAGATGAACAATATATGACATGAAAAGATACAACAACAAGAGATGTCAGACTTAACCGATGAAGTCTCAAGCTATCAAACCTAGATCACCTCAATCTAAGAGATCAAACCTAACTGATGCAGCCTTAGACCTAGCCAAATACACTGAGAACAATCGGTGACTGTGTTGTTTCACCGTTCTCCTCAAGAGATCGGACTGAACCGATGCAGCTATGAGGATACTAACCTAGTTGGCACAGAAGTCGAGTGTGACGGGACTCACCTCTTCGTCGGAGATCAAACTGATGAAGCCCAGCTCCGAGAGCCCGAGTCTCGCCGAATAACCTTGGGGTACAAGGGTGATGATGCACCGATTGTAGATTGAACAAGAGTTAAACTAATCCTAACCTAAGGGATACATATTTATAGTCCGTAGACTTGCCGTCCAAGTATTCTATCCAGCCGATTTTGTATGCATTTGTAACCACTCGTCGCTCTTATCTCCATCGACCCCTTCCAATCATGCAGTCGTTGCGGAAAGACTCCTTTGACTTCCTTTGACCGGATCTTCCTTGACCTTCTGTTGACCATGCAGCAACTCGTAGTGGGCTTCTAGGCCTTACCAAATCTTGGCATCAACACATGCCCCCAGTTTCGGAGCGCTCAGGGATAACTAGTGCTTTGAAATTATCAATCATACTCACCCCAGCCAGCATGTATTTTCAAATGTCCTTTCCAATTTATTTCCAATAGCCGAAAACCCTTTATCTTCCAATGCTTCATATATATTGCAAGGGCGTCGGCTCAACTTTATCTTCTAACTTATACCTTTCTTCCTTCTTTGACCATAAACGACTGTGATGGATGTCGCCTGGTCTGACTCATCTACTTTTTTGTGGCTGCATCGGACCAGGATTCATCCCACATAGTCTAGCACTAGCATTCTTTTAAATCAAAGGTCTTGTTTTTTCCTTGATCCTGCAATGATTTTTTGGCCTATTTAAAAATGTACTCATGATTACTTTCTGCCGAACGTTAGGAACGACCCAACCAAATTGGCCGGAATCACTTTGACTCAACCGCTGAGGAACTGCTTCTCACTCTATAAGAACTGTCGAGCACCTTTTTGTTCTTTTTACGCCTTTTGCACAATGTTTCCCTTTCGTCGAGCTCAGCACTGTTCTGTGTTCCATGCGCTCATCATTTTCTCCGTTGGCCTCTTTCTTCATCAGTCTCCAATGGCAACCAACAATTCCGTCCCCGAGGTAATTCATTGGCTCTTCTATCCTTCATTTCTATCCTTTTCCTCTCCAGCAAAATCTGAAAAACCAAATCTTGATCCCTCTAGCCAAATACCCATCTTGTTTCTTTCTGGGGTCGTGCGGTGATCTTGATCCCACCGATTTCATCAACGCCGAAACCCAACGCATCCCTTTCAAACATTCAAAAATGCTTCTTTCCGATTAGCACCAAAGTTTTAGGGCATTCCTCTCTCTACTTCCCGGGTGTCGCAAATGGCTCCTTCATGTTGCTGCGTCGAAACGGGGTGTTTGGGAGTACATCGGATCACACATTGCATCGACCTCTCCCTCGCTCACCCATTCAAAAATGAGCTGATGCTAGTGTTCTCCTGCTACTTCTGGTCTGATGTGTTGAACGCATTCCTTTTTGGCCATAGGCCGATGAGCCCTACCCTTCTTGCCATGGTGGCACCGACCTTCCTTAACATTACTTCCGTGGCCGACCCCTTCCAGTTTCACTCCAAAGCCTCCCATCGCCTTGACACCAAGTCCATCGGTAGTTGGGCCAAGTATGTATCCATTCACAATAAACAAACTGGCACTGTTAGCGATCGAGACACGTTGCCTTCCTCAACCTCTGGCTTGAGAGGTTTCTTTTTCGTGGGTCCACCTCGGGCCCACCTGCCAACTCCAGTTTTTGCTCGAACAACTGGCCGTTGGAGTTGTGGTCTGTAACACCTTGAATTTTTTAATTAAATAAATTGGAGAAAATAGAATTTTTAATGTATAAATCAAGTTTGGGAAATAAAATGATTGAATTGATTGGAAAACCTTAAGGAAGAATAAAATAAAGTAATCAAAATTTTACTTGGCTGAAGTCAATAAATTAGGTTTGGACCAAAAGATGCATCTAAATGAAAATTTTGAGAAAAAATATTTTTACAGGAAAAGGATTATTTTTTATTTTTGAATAAACTAAAAATGTCCAAATAAATAAAAATATGAAGAAATAATTCAAATTTGAACTGAGAAAATTATGTTAAATTCATAAGACCAAGATGTGTTTTTGAGAATTTGTACAAATTTTTATACCCTTTGCTGAAATCTCATATTTTATAAATGAAATTCTAGAATTATTTTAATTAGAAAAATAGTTTTAAATACCTTTGGGCCGCTCCCCTCCTTTCCCTCTCTCCAATCCAGCCAAACCCAACTCCCCTCTCGCACCCCACCTGTCAGCACCGAGACCCGCACCCGCGCTCGAGGCCGCACCCGCTGTCTGGTGGAGCCCACCTGTCGGCGCCATTTGCCTCACCCGCACCCACGCCCACTGACCAGTGGCCCCGCCTGGTCAATATCTTCTTCCCCGCCGCGCCGTCACCCCAAACCTTACCGGCCGAAAACCTTAGCTCTGCAATCCGCCCCCGTCGTGCGTCATTCCTAAATTGAGCCCGTGAATTAATTCCCCTAACTCCGGTGACCGTTTCCCCTTGTTCCCGTACCCAATTGCATCTCGATTCATAGTACACCAGACATTGAAGCCTCGTCGGCATTATTGTGCAATTCTCCTCGGTTCCCCCAATTGTGCCACCCTATGATCCTGCCGGCGACCTCTATTTAACCCCCTTCCCCCACCGCGTCTGCACGCATGGAAATCGCCCAGTAATCGCCACCAGAGCGCCCTACCTAGCAATTTTGCACCGCCAACTCTGCCACCGCTCCAGTCACCGCTCGCCATCGCCGGAGACCACCACCCGCCTCGTCGATGACCCCGTCGTGTCCACCGTCGCAACCCCGACCTCGGTCCCATCTCTGATCGTAACGACGACCGCCAGAGCATCACCATCGTCGTCATCCCGAACACCCTTCGTCGCCCCGCTCGTAGCCGTCATCGACCCGTCGCCATCAAGCCTCGATTCTGGTACCATTGTGCTCGTACCACTATTCTATTCCTGTTTTTGCAATTAAATCACGCCTTGAGCCACCGCCGTCACCACCATTGTCACCGTCGTGCTCTTCCATCATCGGAGACGAAGGCCCCATGCCAGAATCCCCGCGCGTGTGCCGGATTCCCACTCAGTCATTCGATCGAGCCTGTACGAATGTGATTAAAACTCGTGCGGTTTGATCAAGGTCGTCCGATCAACCGAACCGGTATCATACCATCACAGCCGTCCATCATCACTTAACCGTTGCTTTGATCTCAGTCGTCCGCGCATACCCATTCGCTCAGATCTAATCGCAACCGTCCATTTCCACGTAAACGTCCCACACACGCTACAGCCGCCCGATCTAGATCCAATAGCTCTGATTCAACCGGTTCACACGCACAGTGTGAGGGTTCACGGTGAACCTGGCTCACCGTGGACTGGACTTTGTTTAAAAGTTTAAAATAAATTCTGACATTGTTTTAAACTTTAGAAATTCATATCTTCTTCAAATCAACTCCAACTTGCACCATTCAAATTTTAGAAAGTTTATCTTTTTATTCTCTTCCCATTCATCCAATAAAATTTATATGTTTATAATAAACTCTTATATTGTTTTAATTGGAATTCAAATAAAATTTGAGAATAATCATTTCAAACTTCAAAAATTCATAACTCCTTGGAATTAACTCAAAAAATATTCAATTTCAATTTCAGAAACATGTTTTTTATTATCTTCCGGTTTATCCAATCAAAATTCATATGTTTATACTGAACTTTTATATGGTTTTAATTGGAATTAAAATAAAATCCTAGAAATTGTTTTAAACTTCAAAAACTCATAACTTCTTTGAATTAAGTCTAAATTTGGCCATTCAAATTTCAAAAGGTTTATCTTTTTATTCTCTTCCCCTTTCATCCAATAAAATTTATATGTTTATAATAAACTTTTATATTGTTTTAATTATAATTAAATAAAATTTGAGGGTAATCATTTCAAACTTCAAATTTTAAACTCCTTGGAATTTACTATGCAGATTTCAGAAGATTTATCTCTTTATCTCTTGCATTTCTAACCCATTTAATTGATAGGTGTGTCTTCTTTATTATTCAAAGTAAAACCAAGAAACTATTCTTAAACTTTAAAAATTCTTATCGCTTCCATTATTACTCCAAAATTCACCATTTTAATCTCAGAAAACCCCTCCTTACATTCTCTACAACTTTAACCAATTTAATTAAAATGATGGTACTGTTTGTTTTATTGATTCTCTTAATTGTTTATTATTCTCATTTTGCATGCTGAGAAGATTATGATGCCGCCGTAGAGCCAGAATACTTTCCCGACGCTCACCTTTCTCCTTCAGTTGGACAAGGCAAGTCACCAACCCCACTTTGAGCATATTGAACCTAGTTTTTCTTAAGTATCGCTAAAACCCATAGGTTATTAATGCATTAGTCAAATTGAAAGCCTTACATTATATTTATTTAGATCCCCGACCTTGAAGTGCAAACCCAAGCCATACTATTGAGCCAAAAACTCCTTGTCACCCTAATAGTATTATTATTAGATAGTGTCCAATGTATCGACACAATGGCTATAGGATAAAAACGAGTCGTAGAGATGTTGATTCTATTATATGATCCCCATGATTTCTCTCACCTCTGGAATTCTATTGGATATGGAGTTTTGGTTTAGTGTGTTAGCATGGTGGGTTCTGGGTGCAAGCGAGGGCATTGGTTAATCGCACCCAGGGCACTATAAGGACCGGTCTACAGGATCCGGTGCAAAGCACTTCCGTACTAACCACAAGTCTAATGCGTAAGTCCTAACCGGAGGTATGGGGCGTTCCAACTTGAAGAACCATTTGGAGATGGGTCAAGCAGCACCTGCGGGTGGCTTGTACCGATGAGACGCAAAAGGGGGTACGACGTTGGTCCAGTGCGCTGGAACGCCGATGAAACCTAGAGTGCGATGCGCCGATTGTAGATTGAACGAGAGTTAAACTAATCCTAACCTAAGGGATACATATTTATACTCCGTAGACTTACCGTCCAAGTAATCTATCCAGCCAATTTCGGATAAATCTGTAACCACATGTCGCTCTTATCTCCATCGGCCCCCCTTCCGATCATGCAGTCGTTGCGGACGGACTCATTTGACTTTCTTGACCAGATATTCGACCTTTTGTTAACCATGCGACAACTCGTAGTGGGCTTCTCGGCCTTACCAAATCTTGGCGTCAACAACTCGGCAAGTTTCGAACACTCGGCGAATATTCGTTTTCCCATAGCGATTGGCTTTTAAAAATTATAATGTTGGAAAACCTAAAACTTCCACTAGCTTGAACCAAATGCTACATTGCAACCATGCATGATCATACAAACATGTTTTATAATATATATCATCATGTATACCAAATGACTTTCGCGGCATGTACCATAGAAAAAACGCTGATTCACGAGTGCCACATACAACAACTCGGTGAACCCCCTTCTACACTCGGTGAATGGTTCGTCGAGTGCTACATTTGACGAACACGCCATCGACAAACAAGGGTTTTTTTCAAAAAACACTCGACAAACCATTTTGCACCCGATAAACCCGTCTTCTCTGGCAACAGTGTAGAAGGTTCATCCGAAACATCCAAATAAAGATTTATTAAAAGTACGGTGTGTGCACTGTCCGGCATGGACCCAACTTGATTCAGAATTTTTTAGCTTTGGCAAACATGATTATTGTGAAGAACACTTCAGACCAAATATATATATACAAATGCTATTCTACACCATGGGTGTAAAATAGCTATTCTACTGAGAAATCTACTACTGAGAAAAAAATAGTACTCACTTGTTTTCTACTAAGAAAATCTACTACTGAAAGTGGTCGGTGTAAAATAGCTATTCTACATACTTGGTGTAGAATAGCGCTCCCGTGTATACATATACACACACACACACATATATATATATACGTATATATATACATATACATATATATATATATACACACGTATATATACATATACACACACGTAATAGGAAACTATTTAGTTTGAGGACAATGGAAGAGATGATCACTAAGTAAGTAGAATAACCATCAAATTTGGAGGACATGCAATTTGGCTTGCATTGACGTGTATGTATCTCCCGTTTGGTTGAAATGAGTTTATTTTTTAAATTTACCAATTAATAATGCATCGAAATGCGTCTCAAGAAAAAAAACAATTTTGAAACGACAAACTGAAGACTAAAAAACTGAAGCAGGAAAGAAGTTGGATTCCTGGAAATTACAAATCTAAAAATGAATCTACCGGAAGCAAATCAATTATGATGAGAAGTTCAAAAGGCAGAAGAACAGTTTAATGAACAGTAGTTCTACTCAAGATCAGTAAACCCATAAAATACTTACACCAATTAAAAGTCGCTTTACAAGTTTGGATAATTATTTGATGATTCATCGAGCTTTAGATATGACCACATAATGCAGATCGACATGAGTCACGGATATATATGTGTGTCAAAAGAGCAAAAAAAACAAGACGTAAAGTGATTTAAAAAAAGCTGAAGGAGTGCACACAAATTAAAATGCAGGAAGCCTACAAGTTTGTTATTGCAAAAGAGCACCTAATTCATATGGATAGAAACGACTTTACGAGAAGCAAAAAACTGGGCCACGTAGGAAACACGTCAAAAATGTAATTATACACGTCATCTGCACAACCTCCTTTGTTTTGCATGGCTCAGCTATCCAAACTATCTCTTATCTATGGAGACCTAGCTTAGATTACAAGTCAAGCATCATAGTAAGTCCATTGGTCTATATGCTAACAAACCTCATCAGCACCGATCAAAAAGGCCACTTTTCTTGGCTATAAAAGCCATTGTCCATGCCCTCGAAATCACATGAGTTCTATAGCTAGCTAAGAGATATGGCAGCTACAAAATCTCTAGTGTGTTTGTATGTGTGTGTCCTCCTGTGCCATGGCTCCATGGCTCAGCAGCTGTTTAGCCAACAAGGCGTAGATGCATGGCGATCAGCTCGGCATGGAGGCTCTAGGGGTTGTAGGTTCGACAGGCTGCAAGCTTATCAGGCAATGAGAAATGTTAGGTCAGAAGCTGGGGTCACTGAGTACTTCGACGAGACGAGTGACCAATTTCGTTGTGCTGGTGTGTCTGTCATTCGCCGTGTGGTTGATCCACAGGGCCTTGTGGTCCCTCGATTCTCCAACACTCCGGGTCTAGCCTACATGATCCAAGGTTTGTGCAACCTTATATTTAACTACCAATTATATTATATATATATATGTGTGTGTGTTTGTCATTTCTCATTTTGAACTTGCCTTCAAGAATTAAAAATCATCTCATGTGTATTTATTGCTCCCTATTTATTCTACTTTGAAAAATATGAGTTGTTTAATTATGAGAATAATACTTTTTTATTTCGCAAAAGTAAATATAGAAAAAAATATGAGTTATAAAATGCCTTATATTAAGAAAAAACGAGAAACTAATATATATATATAAGGAAACGGGTGAAGTACAATATATTATACATGAGCTAAATAGGAGATACATGTTTGCACACTTATGGTGTTGATCGATGCATGTACACGTGGTTGTTGCAGGGAAGGGGTACGCAGGATTATCCTTTCCGGGTTGCCCAGCAACGCACCAACAACAATTCCAACCATTTGACCAAACGCAGAGCTCCCAAGGCCAGAATTTCAGAGATGAACACCAAAAGATTCACCAGCTTAGACAAGGAGATGTCACTGCACTCCCAGCGGGTGTCGCTCACTGGTTCTACAATAGTGGTGACACACCGGTCGTCATCATCTACGTTTATGACGTAAACAACAATGCCAATCAACTAGAACCAAGACATAAGGTATATATATATGATCATATTCACTATATACCCTCCCCAACAATCTCCATCCATTTTCATTAACAAGCAAACCTTTTTTGACCTGAATGTGCAGGAGTTCTTGTTAGCTGGTAACTCTCAGTCCCAATCAGAGCGTCACATGTTCATGTTCGAACAGTCAACCGTGCAGCACTCCGGCAAGAACGTATTCAATGGATTCAACGCTGAGCTACTCAGTGAGTCCTTGGGAATCAGCAGAGAGGCTGCCAGGAGGCTGCAAAGTCAAAATGACCAGAGGGGAGAGATCATCCGGGTGAAGCGTGGCCTCCAATTGCTGAAACCCTCTTCATCGCAGCAGCAACAACAAGAACAAGAACAAGGACAATATCAACAAGTTCAGTACCGTGGACAAGGACAATACAATGGATTAGAAGAGAATATGTGCTCGGTGAAGGCTAGGGCAAACATCGACAACCCTAACCGTGCTGACTACTACAACCCTCGTGCTGGAAGGATCACCCATCTCAATAGCCAGAAGCTCCAAATCCTCAACCTTGTTCAGATGAGCGCTACAAGGGTCAACTTATACCAGGTAATACCTGCAGCCATAAACACTCATATATATATATACCTCATTACTTGTCCAAGTTTTCTATTTGCAACATTGTTAGGTACTATGGTGATGTAGAGTAGCTCATCATTCTCCATCTTGCTGCAGAATGCTCTCATTTCACCCTTCTGGAACATGAACGCCCACAGCGTGGATTACATGATCCAAGGGAGCGCGCGGGTTCAGGTGGTCAACAACCAGGGACGCACGGTGTTCGATGGCGTTCTTCACCAAGGGCAACTACTGATCATCCCGCAGAACTATGTGGTTATCAAGAAAGCGGAGCACAATGGCTGTCAGTACATCTCTTTCAAGACGAGCCCCAACGCCATGGTGAGCCAGGTCGCCGGGAAGAACTCCGTGCTACGTGCCCTACCGATCGACGTCATCGCCAACACATACCGTGTCTCGAGGGACGAAGCCCATCGTCTCAAGAACAATAGGGGGGATGAGATCGGCGCATTCGCTCCTCGGTTCTCACAGTCCCAGACGAGCCAACAGAGCTACCAGTTCATTGCTGAGGCTGAAGAAGCCCTCTCCCTATCTGGCATGTGAGCCATTAATTACATCTACAATAGACTATAAGTAAAAATAATAAGGCACCACAAGATTGTCTTGGATGCTTGGCAGTGGTATCATGTACTTTTTACTTGCGGAGAAAATAAATAAATAAAATTATGGTTGTTCCTATTAAAATATCATCATATATTTGACGAACCAATTCTAGTTTTTATATATAGACAGTTTGTCCATCCGCTTGTGATTCATGAGAAATACCATATTTCCGTAAATACATTTTCAAAAACTGTCGATTAAAAGGACCACACGTGAAGATTCCTTTCACATGCAATTGACTTATTAAGGAATGTACGTGGAAAACCCTTTGTATTTTTACAAACATTTCTATTCATATGCAAATAAGAAATATAATTCACATGTATTTTCATACACATCCACATTCATATTCATAATTATTAAACATCTATATTCCCACACATCAAAGAATAAAACCTTGAACCAGCGCGCCAATCGGCCATACGGCCGATAGCCTGAGTTGGCCCAATCGAGCGAGCGCACCATCAGACGATAGAGAAAACAGAATATGCATATAGGCCGATGTGCGCCCTTCTACGGTGAACATGATACGGAAATGAATTAAAAATAACCTATCAGCTTGTACTCTGACAAAAATAAATAAAGCATGCCAGATAACATATCTATATCATGGAAATCATCACAATAACTACATCGGACCTAACTGAGACAGTAGCTAGTCACGATGATCTAAACAATATATCAATGAATTGGGCAAACTTTATATAGATGAACAATATACGACATGAAAACATACAACAACAAGAGATGTCAGACTTAACCGATGAAGTCTCAAGCTATCAAACCTAGATCACCTCAATCTAAGAGATCAAACCTAACTGATGCAGCCTTAGACCTAGCCAAATACACAGAGAACAATCAGTGACTGTGTTGTTTCACCGTTCTCCTCAAGAGATCGGACTGAAGCGATGCAGCCGTGAGGATACTAACCTAGTTGGCACAGAAGTCAAGTGTGGCGGGACTCACCTCTTCGTCGGAGATCAAACTGATGAATCCCAGCTCCGAGAGCCCGAGTATCGCCGAATAACCTTGGGGTACAAGGGTGACGATGCACCGATTGTATATTGAACAAGAGTTAAACTAATCCTAACCTAAGGGATACATATTTATAGTCCGTAGACTTGTCGTCCAAGTAATCTATCCAGCCGATTTCGTATGCATTTGTAACCACTCGTCGCTCTTATCTCCATCGACCCCTTCCAATCATGCAGTCGTTGCGGAAAGACTCCTTTGACTTCCTTTGACCGGATCTTCCTTGACCTTCTGTTGACCATGCGACAACTCGTAGTGGGCTTCTAGGCCTTACCAAATCTTGGCGTCAACACATGCCCCTAGTTTCGGAGCGCTCAGGGATAACTGGTGCTTTGAAATTATCAATCATACTCACCCCTGCCAGCATGTATTTTCAAATGTCCTTTCCAATTTATTTCCAATAGCCGAAAACCCTTTATCTTCCAATGCTTCATATATATTGCTAGGGCGTCGGCTCAACTTTATCTTCTAACTTATACCTTTCTTCCTTCTTTGACCATAAACGACTGTGATGGATGTCACCTGGTCTAACTCATCTACTTTTTTGTGGCTGCATCGGACCAGGATTCATCCCACATAGTCTAGCACTAGCGTTCTTTTAAATCAAAGGTCTTGTTTTTTCCTTGATCCTGCAATGATTTTTTGGCCTATTTAAAAATGTACTCGTGATTACCTTCTGCCGAACGTTAGGAACGGCCCAACCAAATCGGCTGGAATCACTTTGACTCAACCGCTGAGGAACTGCTTCTCACTCTATAAGAACTGTCGAGCACCTTTTTGTTCTTTTTACGCCTTTTGCACAATGTTTCCCTTTCGTCGAGCTCAGCACTGTTCTGTGTTCCATGCGCTCATCATTTTCTCTGTTGGCCTCTTTCTTCATCAGTCTCCAATGGCAACCAACAATTTCGTCCCCGAGGTAATTCATTGGCTCTTCTATCCTTCATTTCTGATTACTCACTGATTTTTCTTGGTTCTTCCACCTTTTTATCATTTTCCCCTTTTCCTCTCCAGCAAAATCTGAAAAAACAAATCTTGATCCCTCTAGCCAAATACCCATCTTGTTTCTTTCTGGGGTCGTGCGGTGATCTTGATCCCACCGATTTCATCAACGCCGAAACCCAACGCATCCCTTTCAAACATTCAAAAATGCTTCTTTCCGATTAGCACCAAAGTTTTAGGGCATTCCTCTCTCTGCTTCCCGGGTGTCGCAAATGGCTCCTTCATGTTGCTGCGTCGAAACGGGGTGTTTGGGAGTACATCGGGATCACACATTGCATCGACCTCTCCCTCGCTCACCCATTCAAAAATGAGTTGATGCTAGTGTTCTCCTACTACTTCTAGTCTGATGCGTTGAACGCATTCCTTTTTGGCCATTGGCCGATGAGCCCTACCCTTCTTGACATGGTGGCACCGACCTTCCTTAACATTACTTCCGTGGCCGACCCCTTCCAGTTTCACTCCAAAGCCTCCCATCGCCTTGACACCAAGTCCATCGGCAGTTGGGCCAAGTATGTATCCATTCACAATAAACAAACTAGCATCGTTAGCGATCGGGACATGTTGCCTTCCTCAACCTCTGGCTTCAGAGGTTTCTCTTTCGTGGGTCCACCTCGGGCCCACCTGCCAACTTCAGTTTTTGGTCGAACAACTGGCCGTTGGAGTTGTGGTCTGTAACACCTTGAATTTTTTTAATTAAATAAATTGGAGAAAATAGAATTTTTAAATGAATAAATCAAGTTTGGGAAATAAAATGATTGAATTGATTGGAAAACCTTAAGGAAGAATAAAATAAAGTAATCAAAAATTTTACTTGGCTGAAGTCAATAAATTAGGTTTGGACCAAAAGATGCATCTAAATGAAAATTTTGAGAAAAATTATTTTTACAGGAAAATGATTATTTTTTATTTTTGAATAAACTAAAAATGTCCAAATAAATAAAAATATGAAGAAATAATTCAAATTTTGAACTGAGAAAATTATGTTAAATTCATAAGACCAAGATGTGTTTTTGAGAATTTGTACAAATTTTTATACCCTTTGCTGAAATCTCATATTTTATAAATGAAATTCTAGAATTATTTTAATTAGAAAAATAGTTTTAAATACCTTTGGGCCGCTCCCCTCCTTTCCCTCTCTCCGAGCCAGCCCAACCCAACTCCCCTCTCGCACCCCACCTGTCAGCACCGAGACCCGCACCCGCGCTCGAGGCCGCACCCGCTATCTGGTGGAGCCCACCTGTCGGCGCCATTTGCCTCACTCGCACCCACGCCCACTGACCAGTGGCCCCGCCTAGTCAATATCTTCTTCCCCGCCGCGCCGTCACCCCAAACCTCACCGGCCGAAAACCTTAGCTCTGCAATCCGCCCCCGCCGTGCGTCATTCCTAAAATTGAGCCCGCGAATTAATTCCCCTAACTCCGGTGACCGTTTCCCCTTGTTCCCGTACCCAATTGCATCTCGATTCATAATACACCAGACATTGAAGCCTCGCCGGCGTTATTGTGTTATTCTCCTCGGTTCCCCCAATTGCGCCACCCTATGATCCTGCCAGGGCCGTGCCTAGGGGGGTCGAGCGGTGCGCTCGACCCGGGCCCCCACCTTCCTAGAGCCCACAGCTGAAATTTTTCTTTCTTTCAGCGGTGCGCTCAATATTGCAAATGACACTGCCAGATAGATCAATGTCTGCTATGGAAATTTTTGAGTATGTCAGGGAAATGGATTGCTATCCCAATATATATGTTGCTTATCGGATATTATTTACAATACCAGTAATCGTGGCATCAGCTGAAAGGAGCTTCTCAAAGCTAAAATTATTGAAGAATTATTTAAGGTCTACAATGTCTCAAGAAAGGCTAAATGGGCTGACAACTTTATGTATTGAGAAGAACTTGTTAGATGATATTAATATTGCAGCCATCATTGATGATTTTGCATCAAGAAATGTTAGAAGACATTTTTAAGGTGATCTATAATATATTTAAGGTAATGATCTTGCTTCTTTTTTTACCGCTTAAAATTTTCTGTGATACATTAAATTATTTTAGTTAGTTGATATATAATAGTTCTTTGGTATTAGGGCCCCTGTTTATAATTTCGCCCCGGGCCTCGCAAAACTCAGGAACGGCCCTGGATCCTGCCGGCGGCCTCTATTTAACCCCCTTCCCCCACCGCGTCTGCACGCATGGAAATCACCCAGTAATCGCCACCAGAGCGCCCTACCTAGCCATTTTGCACCGCCACCTCTGCCACCGCTCCAGTCACCACTCGCCATCGCCGGAGACCACCACCCGCCTCGTCGATGACCCCGTCGTGTCCACCGTCGCCACCCCGACCTCGGTCCCATCTCTGATCGTAACGAGGACCGCCCGAGCATCACCATCATCGTCATCCCGAACACCCTTCATCGCCCCGCTCGTAGCCGTCATCGACCCGTCGCCATCAAGCCTCGATTCTGGTACCATTGTGCTCGTACCACTATTCTATTCCTGTTTTTGCAATTAAATCGCGCCTTGAGCCACCGCCGTCGCCACCATTGTCACCGTCATGCTCTTCCGTCATCGGAGACGAAGGCCCCATGCCAGAATCCCCACGCGTGTGCCGGATTCCCTCTCAGTCATTCGATCGAGCCTGTACGAATGTGATTAAAACTCGTGCGGGTTTGATCAAGGTCGTCCGATCAACCGAACCGGTATCATACCATCACAGCCGCCCATCATCACTTAACTGTTCGCTTTGATCTCAGCCGTCCGCGCATACCCATTCGCTCATATCTAGATCCAATAGCTCTGATTCAACCGGTTCACACGCACAGTGTGAGGGTTCACGGTGAACCTGGCTCACCGTGGACTGGACTTTGTTTAAAAGTTTAAAATAAATTCTGACATTGTTTTAAACTTTAGAAATTCATATCTTCTTCAAATCAACTCCAAATTGCACCATTCAAATTTCATAAAGTTTATCTTTTTATTCTCTTCCCATTCATCCAATAAAATTTATATGTTTATAATAAACTCTTATATTGTTTTAATTGGAATTCAAATAAAATTTGAGAATAATCATTTCAAACTTCAAAAATTCATAACTCCTTGGAATTAACTCAAAAAAAATTCAATTTCAATTTCAGAAAACATGTTTTTTATTATCTTCTGGTTTATCCAATCAAAATTCATATGTTTATACTGAACTTTTATATGGTTTTAATTGGAATTAAAATAAAATCCTAGAAATTGTTTTAAACTTCAAAAACTCATAACTTCTTTGAATTAACTCTAAATTTGGCCATTCAAATTTCAGAAGGTTTATCTTTTTATTCTCTTCCCCTTTCATCCAATAATTTTTATATGTTTATAATAAACTTTTATATTGTTTTAATTATAATTTAAATAAAATTTGAGGGTAATCATTTCAAACTTCAAATTTTAAACTTCTTGGAATTTACTATGCGGATTTCAGAAGATTTATCTCTTTATCTCTTGCATTTCTAACCCATTTAATTGATAGGTGTGTCTTCTTTATTATTCAAAGTAAAACCAAGAAAACTATTCTTAAACTTTAAAAATTCTTATCGCTTCCATTATTACTCCAAAATTCACTATTTTAATCTCAGAAAACCCCTCCTTACATTCTCTACAACTTTAACCAATTTAATTAAAATGATGGTACTGTTTGTTTTATTGTTTCTCTTAATTGTTTATTATTCTCATTTTGCATGCTGAGAAGATTACGATGCCGCCGTAGAGCCAGAATACTTTCCCGACGCTCACCTTTCTCCTTCAGTTGGATAAGGCAAGTCACCAACCCCACTTTGAGCATATTGAACCTAGTTTTTCTTAAGTATCGCTAAAACCCATAGGTTATAAATGCATTACTCAAATTAAAAGCCTTACATTATATTTATTTAGATCCCCGACCTTGAAGTGCAAACCCAAGCCATACTATTGAGCCAAAAACTCCTTGTCACCCTAATAGTATTATTATTAGATAGTGTCCAATGTATCGACACAATGGCTATAGGATAAAACGAGTCGTAGAGATGTTGATTCTATTATATGATCCCCGTGATTTCTCTCACCTCTGGAATTCTATTGGATATGGAGTTTTGGTTTAGTGTGTTAGCATGGTGGGTTCCGGGTGCAAGCGAGGGCATTGGTTAATCGCACCCAGGGCACTATAAGGACCGGTCTATAGGATCCGGTGCAAAGCACTTCCGTACTAACCACAAGTCTAATGGGTAAGTCCTAACTGGAGGTATGGGGCGTTCCAACTTGAAGAACCATTTGGAGATGGGTCAAGCAGCACCTGCGGGTGGCTTGTACCGATGAGACGCAAAAGGGGGTACGACGTTGGTCTAGTGCGCTGGCACGCCGATGAAACCTAGAGTGGGTGTTATTGGGTTGGAGTGACTCATGCTAAAGGTTTGGCACACATTTATGTGACTTGGGTCATCTAAACACACTGTGGTGTGCAGGGATGAATGCCTTGTGGGTACAGTAGTACACCTCTGATTAGAGTTTAAATCTTTTCGAAAAGACGAGCCCATGGTCAAGGGTGGTTTGCATGACATCTCGCAGTTAGTTTATAATTATGAATGTTGCATGAAGGAATGGCATGTAAGGACTGTTGAGCAGGGAGGGCTGACTGTAATCCTCGAGTTAGAAGATGTTGCATTATTCACGTTTATTATTCTGTCCAATTAAACCTGACTACATTAAATGCTGCAATATAAAAATGTATGTTTCCGCACCTTAAACCATTATCCCTCCTTTGTTACTACCCTGCATTACTATTGCATTCTCGGTGGCTTGTTGAGTACTTTTGTGCTCATACCCGTTGACTAAATCTTTTAGACGATGAGTTCTATGAAGACAGAGGTCTGGAGTAGTTGTCCCAGTCAAGGAAGCGACCCTAAATAACATGTTCATCAAGTTTATTATTTTTGTAGTTTCTTTTATTTTAACTTTTGTGTAATAATGTGGTCCGCGAGCCACGATTTTTTGACATATGTACGGGGGTAGTGTGATGAACATCTTGTATTTATTGATTTTCTATGGAAATTCAATAAAGTCCTGGTTTTATAAAATCGGGGCGTGACATGGTCCCCCTTGGACGATACCTCCTTGGATCTCTATATTTTCCCCTTCATCAGGTATCGTCCCGACTATCGGCCGGTGATGCAAAGGGTCACCTTGGTGGTCCTTAGTGGTTCCTCCAATTGTGGATTAATGTATACATGGCCAAATCTTCTCCTGGCCCCTCTTTTGACACCCTCTGTTTTCCATCGGACCATCGTGAGTCTGAGCCTCCAACCACCCGCCCATGTTTATCCTTGGGCAAGGCCGCCGCCTATCGGCCCGGGGCCAAGATGTCCACCGATGTCTTGGCCTACTGGTTCAAGGCTTTCTACTATGGCCTCGTAAGTGACTCTATAGTGTGGTATACCTACGAGTCTTTACCTGATTATGAATACCCTCACCCACTGTACCTGGCCGATGTGCTAGTGACACCGGAGAGTGAGTTTGTCGTCCTTGCTTGTATCTCTCCTTGTCTCCTCCTGACTAACTTCACATCCTCTTTGCACAAGCTGTCATACGAATTTTATCATCCGACGGTTTGTGCCTGGCAACTCGACTTTGGCCAGTTGACGATTGATCTTTTCTTTGTCGGTTGGATCCAGGTTCATGGCAAAGTCACGAGCCGAGTGGAGTTTGATCGGTTGTTTTCCCTGACCGATGCCATCCCTCTCGGGGAGTTCCCTTTGTGGGCCATGTGCAGGGTGGCATCGGTATCCTTCAAGAAATGGTGGTCTGAGATGAGTCAGCACGTCTTCAACTGCCACACCCAGTGCTTCTGCCTCTCGCTGGATCCATCGTTCACCGACATCAACCCCGAGGTTGGCTTCGGTTCCCGCAACTTGGTTTGCTTTTAGTTTTGATTCCTCTTGTGCATTTTTTGACTTTTCTTTTGTAGGAGGAGAACATTGACGCTCCGTTAATGAGCCTAAGTGGTAGGCCGATCCATTATGGGCTGCCATCGGCCACCACCAATCTAGGCAGCGGGGCCCCTACCTCTTCGGCGTGGCTCGCTAAGAAACAAGTCAAGACCCTGGCACGCAAACACAAAGCGCCGATCGTAACGGCACACCGCTCCACCAGGCTTCGTATCACCCAGGCAATCAACTTGTCCTTGTAAATCTTCACCTCCCTCTTGTGATTTCTTAACTCTTGTTTGGTGACACCCTTCTTTCCTTAGTTGGTGTCGCTCGCGTCCCAACCTGTAGGGGAGTCTGTTGTCGCTGGTGTTCCATCCCGCAAAAACTAGACTCGCTTCGGTCAGAAGAAGCTGTCATGACTACCCGATTGGATGAGATACAGGCAAAAATCGTCATCCAGGAAGGTGCCCTGGCCTCTCTCCCAGATCGGATTGAAGCCTAGAAGCGTCGGCTCACCGAGGAGGTTCGTCTTGTGCAGCGTTGGCGTCAAGCCCTTCGAAACATTCCCGGTTCGGACGCGGATGATCGTGTCATCATCCATAATGTGGACGCCATCTGGGTGGGGGTGATCGAGAGCATCCTCCGCATTTTGTCTTGAACTTTTCTTTTGTTGAATCTCTAATTGTGTACCTTAAACATTGTGTTTATTTGGCGTGATCGCCTTCGATTTCCTTATGAATCTTCTTGGTTGTGTTGTTGGGATTGGAGCGATGCGATGAGAACTACTTTCAAACTCATGCGATGAGAACTTCTCCCACATAGGGCTCAGGAGTCCTTTAAATGCTAGCTATGCCAACTGACTGTCAGTGAGGTTCACACTGTAGCACCTGCTTCGTACGTCCTAGAACCTCTGTATATATTCGGGGACCGACTCGTTCATCCTTTGTTTCACGGACGTCAAGTCGGCAAGCTTCCTCTCCTGAATACCTAAGGGATACATATTTATACTTCGTAGACTTACCATCCAAGTAATCTATCCAACCGATTTCGGATAAATCTATAACCAGATGTCGCTCTTATCTCCATATCGGCCCCCTTCCGATCATGCAATCGTTGCGGACTGACTCATTTGACTTTCTTTGACTGGATCTTTCTTGACCTTTTGTTGACCATGCGACAACTCGTAGAGGGTTTCTAGGCCTTACCAAATCTTAGTGTCAACAACTCGGCAAAGTTTCGAACACTCGGGGAATATTGGTTTTCCCATAGCAATTGGCTTTTAAAAATTATAATGTTGGAAAATCTAAAACTTCCACTAGCTTGAACCAAATGCTACATCGCAACCATGCATGATCATACAACCATGTTTTATAATATATATCTTCGTGTATACCAAATGACTTTAGCGGCACGTACCATAAAAAACGTTGATCCACGAGTTCCATGTACAACAACTCGGTGAATCCCCTTCTACACTGGGTGAATGATTCGTTGAGTGCTACATTAGACGAACACATTATCGACAAACAAGATTTTTTTCAAAAAACAGTCGACAAACCATTTTTGCACCTGATAAACCCGTCTTCTCTGGCCACAGTGTAGAAGGTTCATCCGAAACATCTCAGCTTGATTCAAATTTTTTAGCTTCGGCAAACATGATTATTGTGAAGAACACTTCATACCAAATAAATATATATATATATAAATCTTATTCTACATCACGAATGTAGAATAGCTATTTTACTGAGAAATCTACTACTAAAAAAAGTAGTACTCAGTTGCTATTATACTGAGAAAATCTACTACTAAAAGTAGTACTCCCGTGGTCATTGTAGAATAACTATTATACACACGTGGTGTTGTAGAATAGCACTCCCATGTATACACACACACACATATATATATATATACGTATATATATACATATACATATATATACACACACGTATATATACATATACACACACGTAATAGGAAACTATTTAGTTTGAGGACAATGGAAGAGATGATCACTAAGTAAGTAGAATAACCATCAAATTTGGAGGACATGCAATTTGGCTTGCATTGACGTGTATGTATCTCCCGTTTGGTTGAAATGAGTTTATTTTTTAAATTTACCAATTAATAATGCATCGAAATGCGTCTCAAGAAAAAAACAATTTTGAAACGACAAACTGAAGACTAAAAAACTGAAGCAGGAAAGAAGTTGGATTCCTGGAAATTACAAATCTAAAAATGAATCTACCGGAAGCAAATCAATTATGATGAGAAGTTCAAAAGGCAGAAGAACAGTTTAATGAACAGTAGTTCTACTCAAGATCAGTAAACCCATAAAATACTTACACCAATTAAAAGTCGCTTTACAAGTTTGGATAATTATTTGATGATTCATCGAGCTTTAGATATGACCACATAATGCAGATCGACATGAGTCACGGATATATATGTGTGTCAAAAGAGCAAAAAAAACAAGACGTAAAGTGATTTAAAAAAAGCTGAAGGAGTGCACACAAATTAAAATGCAGGAAGCCTACAAGTTTGTTATTGCAAAAGAGCACCTAATTCATATGGATAGAAACGACTTTACGAGAAGCAAAAAACTGGGCCACGTAGGAAACACGTCAAAAATGTAATTATACACGTCATCTGCACAACCTCCTTTGTTTTGCATGGCTCAGCTATCCAAACTATCTCTTATCTATGGAGACCTAGCTTAGATTACAAGTCAAGCATCATAGTAAGTCCATTGTCTATATGCTAACAAACCTCATCAGCACCGATCAAAAAGGCCACTTTTCTTGGCTATAAAAGCCATTGTCCATGCCCTCGAAATCACATGAGTTCTATAGCTAGCTAAGAGATATGGCAGCTACAAAATCTCTAGTGTGTTTGTATGTGTGTGTCCTCCTGTGCCATGGCTCCATGGCTCAGCAGCTGTTTAGCCAACAAGGCGTAGATGCATGGCGATCAGCTCGGCATGGAGGCTCTAGGGGTTGTAGGTTCGACAGGCTGCAAGCTTATCAGGCAATGAGAAATGTTAGGTCAGAAGCTGGGGTCACTGAGTACTTCGACGAGACGAGTGACCAATTTCGTTGTGCTGGTGTGTCTGTCATTCGCCGTGTGGTTGATCCACAGGGCCTTGTGGTCCCTCGATTCTCCAACACTCCGGGTCTAGCCTACATGATCCAAGGTTTGTGCAACCTTATATTTAACTACCAATTATATTATATATATATGTGTGTGTGTTTGTCATTTCTCATTTTGAACTTGCCTTCAAGAATTAAAAATCATCTCATGTGTATTTATTGCTCCCTATTTATTCTACTTTGAAAAATATGAGTTGTTTAATTATGAGAATAATACTTTTTTATTTCGCAAAAGTAAATATAGAAAAAATATGAGTTATAAAATGCCTTATATTTAAGAAAAAACGAGAAACTAATATATATATAAGGAAACGGGTGAAGTACAATATATTATACATGAGCTAAATAGGAGATACATGTTTGCACACTTATGGTGTTGATCGATGCATGTACACGTGGTTGTTGCAGGGAAGGGGTACGCAGGATTATCCTTTCCGGGTTGCCCAGCAACGCACCAACAACAATTCCAACCATTTGACCAAACGCAGAGCTCCCAAGGCCAGAATTTCAGAGATGAACACCAAAAGATTCACCAGCTTAGACAAGGAGATGTCACTGCACTCCCAGCGGGTGTCGCTCACTGGTTCTACAATAGTGGTGACACACCGGTCGTCATCATCTACGTTTATGACGTAAACAACAATGCCAATCAACTAGAACCAAGACATAAGGTATATATATGATCATATTCACTATATACCCTCCCCAACAATCTCCATCCATTTTCATTAACAAGCAAACCTTTTTTGACCTGAATGTGCAGGAGTTCTTGTTAGCTGGTAACTCTCAGTCCCAATCAGAGCGTCACATGTTCATGTTCGAACAGTCAACCGTGCAGCACTCCGGCAAGAACGTATTCAATGGATTCAACGCTGAGCTACTCAGTGAGTCCTTGGGAATCAGCAGAGAGGCTGCCAGGAGGCTGCAAAGTCAAAATGACCAGAGGGGAGAGATCATCCGGGTGAAGCGTGGCCTCCAATTGCTGAAACCCTCTTCATCGCAGCAGCAACAACAAGAACAAGAACAAGGACAATATCAACAAGTTCAGTACCGTGGACAAGGACAATACAATGGATTAGAAGAGAATATGTGCTCGGTGAAGGCTAGGGCAAACATCGACAACCCTAACCGTGCTGACTACTACAACCCTCGTGCTGGAAGGATCACCCATCTCAATAGCCAGAAGCTCCAAATCCTCAACCTTGTTCAGATGAGCGCTACAAGGGTCAACTTATACCAGGTAATACCTGCAGCCATAAACACTCATATATATATATATACCTCATTACTTGTCCAAGTTTTCTATTTGCAACATTGTTAGGTACTATGGTGATGTAGAGTAGCTCATCATTCTCCATCTTGCTGCAGAATGCTCTCATTTCACCCTTCTGGAACATGAACGCCCACAGCGTGGATTACATGATCCAAGGGAGCGCGCGGGTTCAGGTGGTCAACAACCAGGGACGCACGGTGTTCGATGGCGTTCTTCACCAAGGGCAACTACTGATCATCCCGCAGAACTATGTGGTTATCAAGAAAGCGGAGCACAATGGTTGTCAGTACATCTCTTTCAAGACGAGCCCCAACGCCATGGTGAGCCAGGTCGCCGGGAAGAACTCCGTGCTACGTGCCCTACCGATCGACGTCATCGCCAACACATACCGTGTCTCGAGGGACGAAGCCCATCGTCTCAAGAACAATAGGGGGGATGAGATCGGCGCATTCGCTCCTCGGTTCTCACAGTCCCAGACGAGCCAACAGAGCTACCAGTTCATTGCTGAGGCTGAAGAAGCCCTCTCCCTATCTGGCATGTGAGCCATTAATTACATCTACAATAGACTATAAGTAAAAATAATAAGGCACCACAAGATTGTCTTGGATGCTTGGCAGTGGTATCATGTACTTTTTACTTGCGGAGAAAATAAATAAATAAAATTATGGTTGTTCCTATTAAAATATCATCATATATTTGACGAACCAATTCTAGTTTTTTATATATAGACAGTTTGTCCATCCGCTTGTGATTCATGAGAAATACCATATTTCCGTAAATACATTTTCAAAAACTGTCGATTAAAAGGACCACACGTGAAGATTCCTTTCACATGCAATTGACTTATTAAGGAATGTACGTGGAAAACCCTTTGTATTTTTACAAACATTTCTATTCATATGCAAATAAGAAATATAATTCACATGTATTTTCATACACATCCACATTCATATTCATAATTATTAAACATCTATATTCCCACACATCAAAGAATAAAACCTTGAACCAGCGCGCCAATCGGCCATACGGCCGATAGCCTGAGTTGGCCCAATCGAGCGAGCGCACCATCAGACGATAGAGAAAACAGAATATGCATATAGGCCGATGTGCGCCCTTCTACGGTGAACATGATACGGAAATGAATTAAAAATAACCTATCAGCTTGTACTCTGACAAAAATAAATAAAGCATGCCAGATAACATATCTATATCATGGAAATCATCACAATAACTACATCGGACCTAACTGAGACAGTAGCTAGTCACGATGATCTAAACAATATATCAATGAATTGGGCAAACTTTATATAGATGAACAATATACGACATGAAAACATACAACAACAAGAGATGTCAGACTTAACCGATGAAGTCTCAAGCTATCAAACCTAGATCACCTCAATCTAAGAGATCAAACCTAACTGATGCAGCCTTAGACCTAGCCAAATACACAGAGAACAATCAGTGACTGTGTTGTTTCACCGTTCTCCTCAAGAGATCGGACTGAAGCGATGCAGCCGTGAGGATACTAACCTAGTTGGCACAGAAGTCAAGTGTGGCGGGACTCACCTCTTCGTCGGAGATCAAACTGATGAATCCCAGCTCCGAGAGCCCGAGTATCGCCGAATAACCTTGGGGTACAAGGGTGACGATGCACCGATTGTATATTGAACAAGAGTTAAACTAATCCTAACCTAAGGGATACATATTTATAGTCCGTAGACTTGTCGTCCAAGTAATCTATCCAGCCGATTTCGTATGCATTTGTAACCACTCGTCGCTCTTATCTCCATCGACCCCTTCCAATCATGCAGTCGTTGCGGAAAGACTCCTTTGACTTCCTTTGACCGGATCTTCCTTGACCTTCTGTTGACCATGCGACAACTCGTAGTGGGCTTCTAGGCCTTACCAAATCTTGGCGTCAACACATGCCCCTAGTTTCGGAGCGCTCAGGGATAACTGGTGCTTTGAAATTATCAATCATACTCACCCCTGCCAGCATGTATTTTCAAATGTCCTTTCCAATTTATTTCCAATAGCCGAAAACCCTTTATCTTCCAATGCTTCATATATATTGCTAGGGCGTCGGCTCAACTTTATCTTCTAACTTATACCTTTCTTCCTTCTTTGACCATAAACGACTGTGATGGATGTCACCTGGTCTAACTCATCTACTTTTTTGTGGCTGCATCGGACCAGGATTCATCCCACATAGTCTAGCACTAGCGTTCTTTTAAATCAAAGGTCTTGTTTTTTCCTTGATCCTGCAATGATTTTTTGGCCTATTTAAAAATGTACTCGTGATTACCTTCTGCCGAACGTTAGGAACGGCCCAACCAAATCGGCTGGAATCACTTTGACTCAACCGCTGAGGAACTGCTTCTCACTCTATAAGAACTGTCGAGCACCTTTTTGTTCTTTTTACGCCTTTTGCACAATGTTTCCCTTTCGTCGAGCTCAGCACTGTTCTGTGTTCCATGCGCTCATCATTTTCTCTGTTGGCCTCTTTCTTCATCAGTCTCCAATGGCAACCAACAATTTCGTCCCCGAGGTAATTCATTGGCTCTTCTATCCTTCATTTCTGATTACTCACTGATTTTTCTTGGTTCTTCCACCTTTTTTATCATTTTCCCCTTTTCCTCTCCAGCAAAATCTGAAAAAACAAATCTTGATCCCTCTAGCCAAATACCCATCTTGTTTCTTTCTGGGGTCGTGCGGTGATCTTGATCCCACCGATTTCATCAACGCCGAAACCCAACGCATCCCTTTCAAACATTCAAAAATGCTTCTTTCCGATTAGCACCAAAGTTTTAGGGCATTCCTCTCTCTGCTTCCCGGGTGTCGCAAATGGCTCCTTCATGTTGCTGCGTCGAAACGGGGTGTTTGGGAGTACATCGGGATCACACATTGCATCGACCTCTCCCTCGCTCACCCATTCAAAAATGAGTTGATGCTAGTGTTCTCCTACTACTTCTAGTCTGATGCGTTGAACGCATTCCTTTTTGGCCATTGGCCGATGAGCCCTACCCTTCTTGACATGGTGGCACCGACCTTCCTTAACATTACTTCCGTGGCCGACCCCTTCCAGTTTCACTCCAAAGCCTCCCATCGCCTTGACACCAAGTCCATCGGCAGTTGGGCCAAGTATGTATCCATTCACAATAAACAAACTAGCATCGTTAGCGATCGGGACATGTTGCCTTCCTCAACCTCTGGCTTCAGAGGTTTCTCTTTCGTGGGTCCACCTCGGGCCCACCTGCCAACTTCAGTTTTTGGTCGAACAACTGGCCGTTGGAGTTGTGGTCTGTAACACCTTGAATTTTTTTAATTAAATAAATTGGAGAAAATAGAATTTTTAAATGAATAAATCAAGTTTGGGAAATAAAATGATTGAATTGATTGGAAAACCTTAAGGAAGAATAAAATAAAGTAATCAAAAATTTTACTTGGCTGAAGTCAATAAATTAGGTTTGGACCAAAAGATGCATCTAAATGAAAATTTTGAGAAAAATTATTTTTACAGGAAAATGATTATTTTTTATTTTTGAATAAACTAAAAATGTCCAAATAAATAAAAATATGAAGAAATAATTCAAATTTTGAACTGAGAAAATTATGTTAAATTCATAAGACCAAGATGTGTTTTTGAGAATTTGTACAAATTTTTATACCCTTTGCTGAAATCTCATATTTTATAAATGAAATTCTAGAATTATTTTAATTAGAAAAATAGTTTTAAATACCTTTGGGCCGCTCCCCTCCTTTCCCTCTCTCCGAGCCAGCCCAACCCAACTCCCCTCTCGCACCCCACCTGTCAGCACCGAGACCCGCACCCGCGCTCGAGGCCGCACCCGCTATCTGGTGGAGCCCACCTGTCGGCGCCATTTGCCTCACTCGCACCCACGCCCACTGACCAGTGGCCCCGCCTAGTCAATATCTTCTTCCCCGCCGCGCCGTCACCCCAAACCTCACCGGCCGAAAACCTTAGCTCTGCAATCCGCCCCCGCCGTGCGTCATTCCTAAAATTGAGCCCGCGAATTAATTCCCCTAACTCCGGTGACCGTTTCCCCTTGTTCCCGTACCCAATTGCATCTCGATTCATAATACACCAGACATTGAAGCCTCGCCGGCGTTATTGTGTTATTCTCCTCGGTTCCCCCAATTGCGCCACCCTATGATCCTGCCAGGGCCGTGCCTAGGGGGGTCGAGCGGTGCGCTCGACCCGGGCCCCCACCTTCCTAGAGCCCACAGCTGAAATTTTTCTTTCTTTCAGCGGTGCGCTCAATATTGCAAATGACACTGCCAGATAGATCAATGTCTGCTATGGAAATTTTTGAGTATGTCAGGGAAATGGATTGCTATCCCAATATATATGTTGCTTATCGGATATTATTTACAATACCAGTAATCGTGGCATCAGCTGAAAGGAGCTTCTCAAAGCTAAAATTATTGAAGAATTATTTAAGGTCTACAATGTCTCAAGAAAGGCTAAATGGGCTGACAACTTTATGTATTGAGAAGAACTTGTTAGATGATATTAATATTGCAGCCATCATTGATGATTTTGCATCAAGAAATGTTAGAAGACATTTTTAAGGTGATCTATAATATATTTAAGGTAATGATCTTGCTTCTTTTTTTACCGCTTAAAATTTTCTGTGATACATTAAATTATTTTAGTTAGTTGATATATAATAGTTCTTTGGTATTAGGGCCCCTGTTTATAATTTCGCCCCGGGCCTCGCAAAACTCAGGAACGGCCCTGGATCCTGCCGGCGGCCTCTATTTAACCCCCTTCCCCCACCGCGTCTGCACGCATGGAAATCACCCAGTAATCGCCACCAGAGCGCCCTACCTAGCCATTTTGCACCGCCACCTCTGCCACCGCTCCAGTCACCACTCGCCATCGCCGGAGACCACCACCCGCCTCGTCGATGACCCCGTCGTGTCCACCGTCGCCACCCCGACCTCGGTCCCATCTCTGATCGTAACGAGGACCGCCCGAGCATCACCATCATCGTCATCCCGAACACCCTTCATCGCCCCGCTCGTAGCCGTCATCGACCCGTCGCCATCAAGCCTCGATTCTGGTACCATTGTGCTCGTACCACTATTCTATTCCTGTTTTTGCAATTAAATCGCGCCTTGAGCCACCGCCGTCGCCACCATTGTCACCGTCATGCTCTTCCGTCATCGGAGACGAAGGCCCCATGCCAGAATCCCCACGCGTGTGCCGGATTCCCTCTCAGTCATTCGATCGAGCCTGTACGAATGTGATTAAAACTCGTGCGGGTTTGATCAAGGTCGTCCGATCAACCGAACCGGTATCATACCATCACAGCCGCCCATCATCACTTAACCGTTCGCTTTGATCTCAGCCGTCCGCGCATACCCATTCGCTCAGATCTAGATCCAATAGCTCTGATTCAACCGGTTCACACGCACAGTGTGAGGGTTCACGGTGAACCTGGCTCACCGTGGACTGGACTTTGTTTAAAAGTTTAAAATAAATTCTGACATTGTTTTAAACTTTAGAAATTCATATCTTCTTCAAATCAACTCCAAATTGCACCATTCAAATTTCATAAAGTTTATCTTTTTATTCTCTTCCCATTCATCCAATAAAATTTATATGTTTATAATAAACTCTTATATTGTTTTAATTGGAATTCAAATAAAATTTGAGAATAATCATTTCAAACTTCAAAAATTCATAACTCCTTGGAATTAACTCAAAAAAAATTCAATTTCAATTTCAGAAAACATGTTTTTTATTATCTTCTGGTTTATCCAATCAAAATTCATATGTTTATACTGAACTTTTATATGGTTTTAATTGGAATTAAAATAAAATCCTAGAAATTGTTTTAAACTTCAAAAACTCATAACTTCTTTGAATTAACTCTAAATTTGGCCATTCAAATTTCAGAAGGTTTATCTTTTTATTCTCTTCCCCTTTCATCCAATAATTTTTATATGTTTATAATAAACTTTTATATTGTTTTAATTATAATTTAAATAAAATTTGAGGGTAATCATTTCAAACTTCAAATTTTAAACTTCTTGGAATTTACTATGCGGATTTCAGAAGATTTATCTCTTTATCTCTTGCATTTCTAACCCATTTAATTGATAGGTGTGTCTTCTTTATTATTCAAAGTAAAACCAAGAAAACTATTCTTAAACTTTAAAAATTCTTATCGCTTCCATTATTACTCCAAAATTCACTATTTTAATCTCAGAAAACCCCTCCTTACATTCTCTACAACTTTAACCAATTTAATTAAAATGATGGTACTGTTTGTTTTATTGTTTCTCTTAATTGTTTATTATTCTCATTTTGCATGCTGAGAAGATTACGATGCCGCCGTAGAGCCAGAATACTTTCCCGACGCTCACCTTTCTCCTTCAGTTGGATAAGGCAAGTCACCAACCCCACTTTGAGCATATTGAACCTAGTTTTTCTTAAGTATCGCTAAAACCCATAGGTTATAAATGCATTACTCAAATTAAAAGCCTTACATTATATTTATTTAGATCCCCGACCTTGAAGTGCAAACCCAAGCCATACTATTGAGCCAAAAACTCCTTGTCACCCTAATAGTATTATTATTAGATAGTGTCCAATGTATCGACACAATGGCTATAGGATAAAAACGAGTCGTAGAGATGTTGATTCTATTATATGATCCCCGTGATTTCTCTCACCTCTGGAATTCTATTGGATATGGAGTTTTGGTTTAGTGTGTTAGCATGGTGGGTTCCGGGTGCAAGCGAGGGCATTGGTTAATCGCACCCAGGGCACTATAAGGACCGGTCTATAGGATCCGGTGCAAAGCACTTCCGTACTAACCACAAGTCTAATGGGTAAGTCCTAACTGGAGGTATGGGGCGTTCCAACTTGAAGAACCATTTGGAGATGGGTCAAGCAGCACCTGCGGGTGGCTTGTACCGATGAGACGCAAAAGGGGGTACGACGTTGGTCTAGTGCGCTGGCACGCCGATGAAACCTAGAGTGGGTGTTATTGGGTTGGAGTGACTCATGCTAAAGGTTTTGGCACACATTTATGTGACTTGGGTCATCTAAACACACTGTGGTGTGCAGGGATGAATGCCTTGTGGGTACAGTAGTACACCTCTGATTAGAGTTTAAATCTTTTCGAAAAGACGAGCCCATGGTCAAGGGTGGTTTGCATGACATCTCGCAGTTAGTTTATAATTATGAATGTTGCATGAAGGAATGGCATGTAAGGACTGTTGAGCAGGGAGGGCTGACTGTAATCCTCGAGTTAGAAGATGTTGCATTATTCACGTTTATTATTCTGTCCAATTAAACCTGACTACATTAAATGCTGCAATATAAAAATGTATGTTTCCGCACCTTAAACCATTATCCCTCCTTTGTTACTACCCTGCATTACTATTGCATTCTCGGTGGCTTGTTGAGTACTTTTGTGCTCATACCCGTTGACTAAATCTTTTAGACGATGAGTTCTATGAAGACAGAGGTCTGGAGTAGTTGTCCCAGTCAAGGAAGCGACCCTAAATAACATGTTCATCAAGTTTATTATTTTTGTAGTTTCTTTTATTTTAACTTTTGTGTAATAATGTGGTCTGCGAGCCACGATTTTTTGACATATGTACGGGGTAGTGTGATGAACATCTTGTATTTATTGATTTTCTATGGAAATTCAATAAAGTCCTGGTTTTATAAAATCGGGGCGTGACATGGTCCCCCTTGGACGATACCTCCTTGGATCTCTATATTTTCCCCTTCATCAGGTATCGTCCCGACTATCGGCCGGTGATGCAAAGGGTCACCTTGGTGGTCCTTAGTGGTTCCTCCAATTGTGGCTTAATGTATACATGGCCAAATCTTCTCCTGGCCCCTCTTTTGACACCCTCTGTTTTCCATCGGACCATCGTGAGTCTGAGCCTCCAACCACCCGCCCATGTTTATCCTTGGGCAAGGCCGCCGCCTATCGGCCCGGGGCCAAGATGTCCACCGATGTCTTGGCCTACTGGTTCAAGGCTTTCTACTATGGCCTCGTAAGTGACTCTATAGTGTGGTATACCTACGAGTCTTTACCTGATTATGAATACCCTCACCCACTGTACCTGGCCGATGTGCTAGTGACACCGGAGAGTGAGTTTGTCGTCCTTGCTTGTATCTCTCCTTGTCTCCTCCTGACTAACTTCACATCCTCTTTGCACAAGCTGTCATACGAATTTTATCATCCGACGGTTTGTGCCTGGCAACTCGACTTTGGCCAGTTGACGATTGATCTTTTCTTTGTCGGTTGGATCCAGGTTCATGGCAAAGTCACGAGCCGAGTGGAGTTTGATCGGTTGTTTTCCCTGACCGATGCCATCCCTCTCGGGGAGTTCCCTTTGTGGGCCATGTGCAGGGTGGCATCGGTATCCTTCAAGAAATGGTGGTCTGAGATGAGTCAGCACGTCTTCAACTGCCACACCCAGTGCTTCTGCCTCTCGCTGGATCCATCGTTCACCGACATCAACCCCGAGGTTGGCTTCGGTTCCCGCAACTTGGTTTGCTTTTAGTTTTGATTCCTCTTGTGCATTTTTTGACTTTTCTTTTGTAGGAGGAGAACATTGACGCTCCGTTAATGAGCCTAAGTGGTAGGCCGATCCATTATGGGCTGCCATCGGCCACCACCAATCTAGGCAGCGGGGCCCCTACCTCTTCGGCGTGGCTCGCTAAGAAACAAGTCAAGACCCTGGCACGCAAACACAAAGCGCCGATCGTAACGGCACACCGCTCCACCAGGCTTCGTATCACCCAGGCAATCAACTTGTCCTTGTAAATCTTCACCTCCCTCTTGTGATTTCTTAACTCTTGTTTGGTGACACCCTTCTTTCCTTAGTTGGTGTCGCTCGCGTCCCAACCTGTAGGGGAGTCTGTTGTCGCTGGTGTTCCATCCCGTAAAAACTAGACTCGCTTCGGTCAGAAGAAGCTGTCATGACTACCCGATTGGATGAGATACAGGCAAAAATCGTCATCCAGGAAGGTGCCCTGGCCTCTCTCCCAGATCGGATTGAAGCCTAGAAGCGTCGGCTCACCGAGGAGGTTCGTCTTGTGCAGCGTTGGCGTCAAGCCCTTCGAAACATTCCCGGTTCGGACGCGGATGATCGTGTCATCATCCATAATGTGGACGCCATCTGGGTGGGGGTGATCGAGAGCATCCTCCGCATTTTGTCTTGAACTTTTCTTTTGTTGAATCTCTAATTGTGTACCTTAAACATTGTGTTTATTTGGCGTGATCGCCTTCGATTTCCTTATGAATCTTCTTGGTTGTGTTGTTGGGATTGGAGCGATGCGATGAGAACTACTTTCAAACTCATGCGATGAGAACTTCTCCCACATAGGGCTCAGGAGTCCTTTAAATGCTAGCTATGCCAACTGACTGTCAGTGAGGTTCACACTGTAGCACCTGCTTCGTACGTCCTAGAACCTCTGTATATATTCGGGGACCGACTCGTTCATCCTTTGTTTCACGGACGTCAAGTCGGCAAGCTTCCTCTCCTGAATACCTAAGGGATACATATTTATACTTCGTAGACTTACCATCCAAGTAATCTATCCAACCGATTTCGGATAAATCTATAACCAGATGTCGCTCTTATCTCCATATCGGCCCCCTTCCGATCATGCAATCGTTGCGGACTGACTCATTTGACTTTCTTTGACTGGATCTTTCTTGACCTTTTGTTGACCATGCGACAACTCGTAGAGGGTTTCTAGGCCTTACCAAATCTTAGTGTCAACAACTCGGCAAAGTTTCGAACACTCGGGGAATATTGGTTTTCCCATAGCAATTGGCTTTTAAAAATTATAATGTTGGAAAATCTAAAACTTCCACTAGCTTGAACCAAATGCTACATCGCAACCATGCATGATCATACAACCATGTTTTATAATATATATCTTCGTGTATACCAAATGACTTTAGCGGCACGTACCATAAAAAACGTTGATCCACGAGTTCCATGTACAACAACTCGGTGAATCCCCTTCTACACTGGGTGAATGATTCGTTGAGTGCTACATTAGACGAACACATTATCGACAAACAAGATTTTTTTCAAAAAACAGTCGACAAACCATTTTTGCACCTGATAAACCCGTCTTCTCTGGCCACAGTGTAGAAGGTTCATCCGAAACATCTCAGCTTGATTCAAATTTTTAGCTTCGGC
This sequence comes from Zizania palustris, assembly GCA_019279435.1. Classification (NCBI taxonomy): domain Eukaryota; kingdom Viridiplantae; phylum Streptophyta; class Magnoliopsida; order Poales; family Poaceae; genus Zizania; species Zizania palustris. Next base: position 31,860,403 of record JAAALK010000287.1, on the reverse strand, counting down.
AAACATGATTATTGTGAAGAACACTTCATACCAAATAAATATATATATATATATAAATCTTATTCTACATCACGAATGTAGAATAGCTATTTTACTGAGAAATCTACTACTAAAAAAAGTAGTACTCAGTTGCTATTATACTGAGAAAATCTACTACTAAAAGTAGTACTCCCGTGGTCATTGTAGAATAACTATTATACACACGTGGTGTTGTAGAATAGCACTCCCATGTATACACACACACATATATATATATATATACGTATATATATACATATACATATATATACACACACGTATATATACATATACACACACGTAATAGGAAACTATTTAGTTTGAGGACAATGGAAGAGATGATCACTAAGTAAGTAGAATAACCATCAAATTTGGAGGACATGCAATTTGGCTTGCATTGACGTGTATGTATCTCCCGTTTGGTTGAAATGAGTTTATTTTTTAAATTTACCAATTAATAATGCATCGAAATGCGTCTCAAGAAAAAAACAATTTTGAAACGACAAACTGAAGACTAAAAAACTGAAGCAGGAAAGAAGTTGGATTCCTGGAAATTACAAATCTAAAAATGAATCTACCGGAAGCAAATCAATTATGATGAGAAGTTCAAAAGGCAGAAGAACAGTTTAATGAACAGTAGTTCTACTCAAGATCAGTAAACCCATAAAATACTTACACCAATTAAAAGTCGCTTTACAAGTTTGGATAATTATTTGATGATTCATCGAGCTTTAGATATGACCACATAATGCAGATCGACATGAGTCACGGATATATATGTGTGTCAAAAGAGCAAAAAAAAACAAGACGTAAAGTGATTTAAAAAAAGCTGAAGGAGTGCACACAAATTAAAATGCAGGAAGCCTACAAGTTTGTTATTGCAAAAGAGCACCTAATTCATATGGATAGAAACGACTTTACGAGAAGCAAAAAACTGGGCCACGTAGGAAACACGTCAAAAATGTAATTATACACGTCATCTGCACAACCTCCTTTGTTTTGCATGGCTCAGCTATCCAAACTATCTCTTATCTATGGAGACCTAGCTTAGATTACAAGTCAAGCATCATAGTAAGTCCATTGTCTATATGCTAACAAACCTCATCAGCACCGATCAAAAAGGCCACTTTTCTTGGCTATAAAAGCCATTGTCCATGCCCTCGAAATCACATGAGTTCTATAGCTAGCTAAGAGATATGGCAGCTACAAAATCTCTAGTGTGTTTGTATGTGTGTGTCCTCCTGTGCCATGGCTCCATGGCTCAGCAGCTGTTTAGCCAACAAGGCGTAGATGCATGGCGATCAGCTCGGCATGGAGGCTCTAGGGGTTGTAGGTTCGACAGGCTGCAAGCTTATCAGGCAATGAGAAATGTTAGGTCAGAAGCTGGGGTCACTGAGTACTTCGACGAGACGAGTGACCAATTTCGTTGTGCTGGTGTGTCTGTCATTCGCCGTGTGGTTGATCCACAGGGCCTTGTGGTCCCTCGATTCTCCAACACTCCGGGTCTAGCCTACATGATCCAAGGTTTGTGCAACCTTATATTTAACTACCAATTATATTATATATATATGTGTGTGTGTTTGTCATTTCTCATTTTGAACTTGCCTTCAAGAATTAAAAATCATCTCATGTGTATTTATTGCTCCCTATTTATTCTACTTTGAAAAATATGAGTTGTTTAATTATGAGAATAATACTTTTTTATTTCGCAAAAGTAAATATAGAAAAAAATATGAGTTATAAAATGCCTTATATTTAAGAAAAAACGAGAAACTAATATATATATATAAGGAAACGGGTGAAGTACAATATATTATACATGAGCTAAATAGGAGATACATGTTTGCACACTTATGGTGTTGATCGATGCATGTACACGTGGTTGTTGCAGGGAAGGGGTACGCAGGATTATCCTTTCCGGGTTGCCCAGCAACGCACCAACAACAATTCCAACCATTTGACCAAACGCAGAGCTCCCAAGGCCAGAATTTCAGAGATGAACACCAAAAGATTCACCAGCTTAGACAAGGAGATGTCACTGCACTCCCAGCGGGTGTCGCTCACTGGTTCTACAATAGTGGTGACACACCGGTCGTCATCATCTACGTTTATGACGTAAACAACAATGCCAATCAACTAGAACCAAGACATAAGGTATATATATCTGATCATATTCACTATATACCCTCCCCAACAATCTCCATCCATTTTCATTAACAAGCAAACATTTTTTGACCTGAATGTGCAGGAGTTCTTGTTAGCTGGTAACTCTAGCCCAATCAGAGCGTCACATGTTCATGTTCGAACAGTCAACCGTGCAGCACTCCGGCAAGAACGTATTCAATGGATTCAACGTTGAGCTACTTAGTGAGTCCTTGGGAATCAGCAGAGAGGCTGCCAGGAGGCTGCAAAGTCAAAATGACCAGAGGGGAGAGATCATCCGGGTGAAGCGTGGCCTCCAATTGCTGAAACCCTCTTCATCGCAGCAGCAACAACAAGAACAAGAACAAGGACAATACCAACAAGTTCAGTACCGTGGACAAGGACAATACAATGGATTAGAAGAGAATATGTGCTCAGTGAAGGCTAGGGCAAACATCGACAACCCTAACCGCGCTGACTACTACAACCCTCGTGCTGGAAGGATCACCCATCTCAATAGCCAGAAGCTCCAAATCCTCAACCTTGTTCAGATGAGCGCTATGTAACACCCCAATTTTTCAAAACAATAAAAATATTATTAAATTCAATTTCTTGGAATTATTATTTCAGAAAATACTTTTAAATCCCTTTTATACCCTTTTGAACTACAACATAGGGTAGATGACCAAATTAGGAGGTGAAACTTTTTGTATATGATCCTAAGGCCAAAAGATAATTTTGAGAATTTTTATAAATTTTTACCAGCCTTGGAAGTAGCCCTAAACTTTTAATCTATTTTCTGGAATTATTTTTATTCAGAAAAGCATTAGAACAGTAATGGGCTCCTTCCCCCTCCCTTCTCTCTCTCCCGGCCGGCCCAGCCCGTTACCGCGCTCCCCTCTGGCTGACAACCCGGTCCCACCTGTCGGCGCCGAATCCCTCCCCTCGCGCGCGAACCCGACACCCCGGCCCCACCCGTCAGACGCCACCCTCGCCCGTTCGCGCTCGCTGGCTTGTGGCCCCCGCCTGTCAGACCCGTCGTCAACCTCCCGCCACCGCCCCCAAATCCCGCCGGCCGACGACCCCGCCTCGGATCCGCCTCGCCGGTCCGTCCCCCATTAATTGGTCGCCATAACTCGGTCCCCCGCGTCGCGCCGACCGTTTCCCCCTTTAATTCACCGCGTCATCGCCCCGGATCGCCGCTACGCGTGCATGGCCGAGCCATCGCCGGCGAGTAAAGGCCCCCTGGCCGGTTTCCTTGCATGCGACCCCCGCCGGACCCTATTTAACCCCCCTGCCCTCCACCGCGTTCGGTCCACGCTTCAATTCGCACTCAGGACGAACAGAGCGCCCCTCCTTCGCCTTTGAGCATTTTCCCCTGCTTCGCCTCCGGCCGCCCCTCGCCGTCGCCTCGGACCACCCCGGCCCTCGCCTCCGCCACCGTCGTGACCGCCAGGACGTCCCCTACCTCGGCCACGTCCCCGCCGGTCAAGGAGATCGCCGGAACCCCATCGCCGACGAGGAGCCCGAAGTGCTTCGCCGTCTACCCTCGCCGCCGACCACTTCCCGTCGACCCCTCGCCTCGCCTAAGGTACCGTCATGACCGCCGTAGTGCCCTCTTTCCATTTCTAGGCTTAGCTAGGACCGCCGTCGCTCGCCGTGGCCGTTGGCCCGCTCGCCGTCGTCGGAGAAGACGACCGGCACGGGTCGAGTACCCGTGCCGTGTCGGATCTGATCCCGACCGTGCGATCGCGATCGGACGACGCGCGTGAGTCCACGTACGCGATCTAATCCGCACCGTCGGATCTGGTCAAAGCGGTATGTTTTAATCTCGCGCGTTGGTTTTCATTTAAACCCGTCGGGCGATCTCGTGCGTCCACGTGGTACCCCTTCGCACGTTTTAATCCTGGCCGTCCGTTATCACTTAACCCTCCCGCCTCGCTCTCGCGCGTTGGATCTGGATCCAACGGTCCAGATCGACCCGGCGCACGCGCATAGTGCGCGGGTTCACCGTGGGCCTGGCTCACCGTGGACCCGAGAGGTTTAAAATTTGAAAATAAATTCCAGAAATGCTTTTAAACTTGTAAAATTCATATCTAATGCATTTGGACTCTAAAAATTGCCATTCCAATTTTAGAAAATTCATAAAATTATTCTCTACATGTTTAGGCAATAAAAACAGTAGGTTTATTTGGACATTTTCATGTTTATTTAAATAAGTATTCAAATGCCCTTAGGATTTAAATGTGAATTTCAATATTTAAATTCCAGAAAAATTGTATAATTGTCCTTTACTGTTAAACACTAAAACCACTAGGTTTCCTATAAATCATTTGAATTAAATTGGTTAGAAAACTCAATGTAGGGTTATGCCCACTTAAAAACCCTTTTATGAAAAACAATGATTTATTTAGATTCACTTTAAATTAATGGAGGAATAAATTTCAGAACCCTAATATCCGAATTTATTTTATTTATAATCAAGCCAACTTAAACTTATGAGTTTATAATGTAATGTTATACTGTTTGATTAAGATGTCATGTTCTTTTATTTTACTTTATATTAAAAAGACTACGACGTCGCCGAGGAGCCGGAGTACTTCCCCGAAGTCCCTCCCTCTCCCTTTGCTGAACAAGGCAAGTCACCAAACAATTCTTTTGAGCATATTGAACCCATGTCTAAGTTGATTATCGCTAAAACACATAGGTTATGTATATGCATTAGTCAAATGAACCCTTACATTATATTTATTTAGGATCCCCCGACCTTGATGTGCAACCCAAGCCATGCTATCTCGCCTAACCTCCTTGTCACCATATGATCAATGATATTAGCTAGTGTCCAATGTATTGACACGGCCGCTATAGGATAAAAATGAGTCGTAGCAAAATGGTTCTATTATATGATCCCCGTTGCTTCTTATCCTTGGAAATTCTGTTGGTGATGAGTCTTGGTTGTGAGTGTATGCATGGTGGGTTCCGGGTGCAAGCTAGGGCATTGGTCAGTCGCACCCGGGGCACTATAAGGACCGGTCTGAGGGATCCGTTGCAATACACTTACGTACTAACCACAAGTCTAGTGGGTAAGTCCTAACTAAGGTATGGGTTGTTCCAAACCGAGGCCACCACTTGGAGATGGGTCAAGTTGCACCTGCGGGTGACTTGTACCAATGTGGCGCAAAAGGGGGTGCGACGTTAGCCGGGATGCGGCCCGGCGCGCCGGCGAAACCTAGAGCGGGTGGTTATCGCTTGGAACATCTCATATTGAGGTTTTGGCACGAGTTCCCGTGAAATGGGTCATCTCATTGAGATGAGTGCGTGCCTTGTGGGTACAGTAGTACATCTCTGATCAGAGTCTTAAATCTTTTCGAAAAGCCGAGCCCACGGTCAAGGGCGGGTTGCGTGACATCCCCCAGTTAGTTGCTATGAATATGATTGTGCATGATGGATTGACATGTAAGGACCGTTGTGCGAGGAGGTAAAACGTACTCCTCGAGTTAGTTGATGTTGATGATGCTCATATTTACTTTCCGCATGATTAAAATATGATTACACTAAATGCCATAACTGCAATCGCTTTGTTCCGCATTGTTAGCCTTTATCCTTCCTTGTTTGTTATCCTGCATTACTATTTGCATTTGCGGTGGCTTGTTGAGTACTTTTTGTACTCATACCCGTTGGACCCCACAGAGGATGCTTATCTCGAAGACGGTCTGGAGTAGTGACCCAGTCAAGAAGAAAGATCCTGAAGAAGACGTTCGTCATGCCGCTGTTTATTTATCTTATTATCATTCTCATTAAAACGATGTTGTAATAAATATGGTCTGCGTACCATGGATACTATCGTATGTACGTTGTCGCATGATGAACCTCTTGTATTATTGTTTTTCTTTGGAAATTCAATAATGTCTCGATTTATTTAAATCGGGGCGTGACAAGATGGTATCAGAGCCGACTTGACTGTAGGAAGCCAAACAGACCCGCCTAGCCATTAACCATAGGAAATTATTTCTTGAAAATCTACTTCATAAACTTTGTTCCTCTCCTCACTTTTATTCAACTTGTTGTTTTGTAGATGCCAGTCTACCAAGTCCACAGTTACTGCCGTCATTTCGAGGGCTTCGTTAGGGAGCTCCGAATGATGCTCACCTTCCTCGGGTTCCTCTTCGAACCCGAATTTCAAGGAGTCTACATGGAGGAATTCGCCGGGCCCTGCGACGTCTCCCTCACCGTCCACGGCTCCGGGGAGCATCTGCCGTCTTACACCACGGCACTTGGAGGCCCGACCTTCGACGTCGCGTGCCAACGAGTCGCCCTCCAAGCCCTCATGGAGCTGAGGATGATCTACGACGATCGTCTTCAGAACACATCCTTCCGGCTTGTGCCGAAGCGCACTCCCGGCGCCCACCGTAGTATCTACCTCGGAGTTCACTCCGTGCGTGATCCGGTCATGGCCCGGCAGTCTCGTCTTCTACAGGCCATGGATGATCTCCACACCGAGGCGGTGCTCGACGCCGACGAGCACCATGAGGCGGTTGAGTTCCTTCGTGAGGAAACGAAGCACCTAATCCAGCAAAATGGCGAACTGCAGCGCAAGATCATACAGCTGCAGAAGGACATCGCTGAGATGGTCCCTCTCCTTCCGAGGAAGAGGAAGCCCATCCGTGAGCCCGTCCCTCGCCCCAAGCGGATCCCACCTCACCCCTCCACCGCCGGACCATCTACCGCCAGCGTCCCTGCACCACGCCCCGGCCTCGTCTCCGACCCTATCATCGAGAACTTTCTCGAGCCCACCGTCCCTTCGGAGCCGCGCACCCGTGGTTCCGAGAGCACGGAGACTGCCTCCGGTGGCGAGTAGGCGTAGGAGTCACTAGTTTAAAAATAAAAATTCGTATGTGGTGCTACCCATGACGAGTGTGTCTTGGGTAGAATAAGAACTTGATTGTAATGAACATTTTACCACTGAAATTATATATGAGGTGAAGTTATTATCATACATTGTTTTGTCAATTCTTTTGCCTTATGACTATGCATATTCAGAAGATGGCCAACCACCAGAACCCCGACTCCAACAACGGAGCAGGAGGAAGCCGAGATGCACCTGAGGGAGTTGTACCCAACTGGGGTGCGACAGGCCCACGTCAGTCTGGGTCGCCTTCCGCCAATCACCCCACCTTGGCGGAAATGATGGCGAACCAGAATCATCTGATCGCCGCCCTCCTCACCCAAATGCAGCACCAACAGGCTCAGTTGGACCGTCTGCAGAACGGGGAGCCCGCCCCTCGCGCACCAGCACCCGCGGCCGCTCCGCAACTCTCCGAGTTCTTGCGCGTGCGCCCGCCCATCTTCTCGAGCACGACCAACCCGATGGAGGCCGGAGATTGGCTCCGCACCATCGAGAAGAAGCTCGACCTCCTCCCCTGCACAGACCGGGAGCGAGTGGCCTTCGCCACTCATCAGCTCCAGGGTCCCGCCGCCGAGTGGTGGGACAACTACCGTGCGTCCCAGCCGGAGGGCCACGTGGTGACTTGGGCGGAGTTCACCATCGCCTTTCGTGCCGCCCACGTCCCCGCCGGTGTCATCGCGGTCAAACAGCAGGAGTTCCGCGACCTGCAACAAGGCAACCGGACTGTCATGGAGTACCTCCATGAGTTCAACCGCCTCGCCCGCTACGCACCGGAGGAAGTGCGCACCGACGCCCTCCGCCAAGCCAAGTTCCTAAGGGGACTTAAGGATGAGCTGTCCATCCAGCTCGTCGCCGCCGACTTCGCCGACTTCCAGCGGCTTGTCAATAAAGCGCTCATCCAAGAGACTGAGCAGAACAAGCTGGACCTCAAGAAGAGGAAGATGATCGCCTTCAAGCATCAGCAGGCGAACACCCAGAGGCCCCGCTTCGTCCCTCCGCCAACGGCGCCCGCCTACCATCCTCGGCCCGCCTACAGGCCACCTCACGCAGCCGGTGGATCCAACGCCGGGCATCCTCGCCCCGCTCCACCAGCTCCGGCCGCTCAGCCCGCACCGGCCGCCAAAGCCCCGATCTTGAGGGATCGTCAAGGAAGGCCGGTTGTCTGCTTCAACTGCCGCAAGGAAGGGCACTACTCGCACCAGTGTCCTCACCCCAAGCAGAACCAAGGCGCAGCACCCCACCAGGCCGTTCGCGCCCGCGTCAACCACATCAGCGCGGAGGAAGCTCAGGAGGCTCCTGAAGTCGTACTCGGTACGTTTACTATGAATTCCGTACCGGCCATCATATTATTTGACTCTGGAGCAACCCACTCCTTTGTCTCGGAAGATTTTGCAAAGACAAACAATCTGGACGTGCTCCCTCTACCAATTCCCATGGTGATTGCCACCCTCGGCAATAGGACCTCAGCTCGTTTCTACAGCCCTAAGGTTCAACTTGACATCCAAGGAGTGCTGTTTCGGGCCGAGCCTGTCCTTATCCAATGCACCGGACTCGACCTTATCCTAGGTATGGATTGGTTGATGAAGCACAAGGGAGTGATCGACTGTGCCAACAAGTCCGTCACGGTGACCAGTCCTGAAGGCGTAACCGTCACCTTCCGGATGACCAGTCGCAAACCACTCGGAGCATCCCTTCGCTCTATAGCTCTCGAAGAGGTGCCAATAGTCAAGGAGTTTGCAGATGTCTTCCCCGAAGATCTGCCCGGAATGCCTCCTAAGCGGGACATCGAATTCAGAATCGAGCTTGTCCCGGGGACCACTCCAATCTCCAAGCGCCCATACCGAATGGCCGCCAATGAACTAGCCGAAGTCAAGAGCAACATCGAAGACCTTGAGCAGAAAGGTTACATCCGACCAAGTACCTCACCCTGGGGTGCACCGGTCATATTTGCCATGAAGAAGGACAAGACCAAGAGGATGTGCGTGGACTATAGAGCCTTGAACGACGTAACCATCAAGAACAAATACCCATTGCCTCGGATCGACGACCTGTTCGATCAGCTGAAAGGATCCTCGGTGTTTTCCAAGATCGACCTCAGGTCAGGTTATCACCAGTTAAGGATCAGGGAGGAAGATATACCCAAGACTGCTTTCACCTCCCGCTATGGACTCTACGAGTACACTGTGATGTCGTTCGGACTCACGAATGCCCCGGCCTTCTTCATGAACATGATGAATAATGTATTCATGGAGTTCTTGGACAAGTTCATCGTGGTATTCATCGACGATATTCTCGTTTACTCCAAGACCAAGGAGGAACACGAGACTCACCTCCGTCTGACCCTCGGAAAGCTAAGGGAGCAGCAACTGTACGCCAAATACAGCAAATGCGAATTTTGGTCATCTGAGGTGAAGTTCCTCGGCCATGTCATATCTGCCGAAGGAATAGCAGTGGACCCAACCACCGTAGAAGCGGTAACCAACTGGCTACAGCCAACGACCGTGACCGAGATCCGGAGTTTTCTCGGATTGGCCGGATACTATCGCCGGTTCATCGAGAATTTTTCCAAGATCGCCAAGCCGATGACCAGACTTCTGCAGAAAGAGGTGAAGTTTGACTGGACCCCCGACTGCGAAGAGAGCTTCCAGACTCTCAAGAAGAAGCTTGTGTCAGCTCCCATTCTAACTCTGCCAGACATCCGGAAAGACTTTCACGTCTACTGCGATGCCTCCCGTCAAGGATTGGGATGCGTCTTAATGCAAGAAGGGAAGGTGATATCCTACGCCTCCCGGCAATTGAGACCGCATGAGCTGAACTACCCAACCCACGACCTGGAACTAGCAGCCGTGGTTCATGCCTTGAAGATATGGAGACATTACCTTGTGGGAAACCGGTGTGAGGTCTTCACCGACCACAAGAGCCTCAAGTACATATTCACCCAACCAGATCTGAATCTCAGGCAAAGGAGATGGTTGGAACTGATCAAGGATTACGACTTGGGCATCCATTATCATCCGGGCAAAGCGAACGTGGTGGCAGACGCCCTTAGTCGAAAAGGGTACTGCAATGCCATCATGATTCAAGACCAGGCTCCTCTACTTTGTAAAGAGATGGAAAGGCTAAACCTAGGGATCACCACTCGAGAGTACCTCGCTGCCTTGGAGTCTCGGCCTGTCTTAACAGACCAGATCCGAGAGAAGCAGAAGGAAGACCCGGACATCCTGGAGATCCAGCAAAACATGAGGAAAGGTAAAGCCCCTGGATTCTCCGAGGACGAACATGGTACCATCTGGTTCGGAAACCGAGTATGCGTACCCAACATACCTGAGTTGAAGACTCTCATCCTTCAAGAAGCCCACGATACTCTATACTCCATCCATCCCGGGAGTACGAAGATGTACCAAGACCTGAAGGAGAAATATTGGTGGGTCAGCATGAAGAGAGAAATAGCTGAGTATGTGGCCAAGTGCGACACATGTCGGCGAGTCAAGGCAGAGCATCAGAGACCTGCCGGACTGCTTCAACCCCTCAAGGTCCCTGAATGGAAGTGGGAAGAAATAGGGATGGACTTCATCACGGGACTGCCCAGGACCCAAGCTGGTCATGATTCTATCTGGGTGATCGTTGATCGACTCACCAAGGTAGCCCACTTCGTTCCGGTCAAGACAACTTACACCGTCGCCAAGTTGGCTGAGTTGTATATGACCCGGATCGTATGCCTCCACGGAGTTCCCAAGAAGATTGTATCTGACCGCGGGAGTCAGTTTACCTCCAAGTTTTGGAAGAACCTTCAAGAGGAACTCGGCACCCGGCTGAACTTTAGCACCGCCTATCATCCACAGACCGACGGTCAAACCGAAAGGGTCAACCAGATATTGGAGGATATGCTTAGAGCTTGTGCTCTAGACTTTGGCGGAATGTGGGACAAGAACTTACCTTATGCGGAGTTCTCCTACAACAACAGCTATCAAGCCAGCCTGCAAATGTCCCCGTTCGAAGCACTCTATGGGCGTAAATGCAGAACGCCGTTGCTCTGGGATCAAACCGGAGAATCACAACTGTTCGGGACAGATTTATTGAGAGAAGCCGAAGAGAAAGTTAAGATCATAAGAGACCGACTGAAGGCAGCCCAATCCAGACAAAAGAGCTACGCCGATAACCGTCGAAGAGATCTAGCCTTTGAGGAGGGTGATTATGTCTACCTCCGAGTCACTCCCCTCCGTGGCACTCAAAGGTTCAACATGAAAGGCAAACTAGCACCCCGCTACGTCGGACCTTTCCAGATCCTCCGTCGACAAGGAGAAGTGGCATATCAACTTGAACTGCCTCCATCCTTGGCAGGCGTTCATGATGTGTTCCATGTCTCGCAGCTGAAGAAGTGTCTCCGTGTGCCCACCGAGCAAGCCGACCTTCAGCAGCTCAGCGTCCAAGAAGGCTTGACCTACATAGAGAGACCCGTCAAGATCTTGGAAACCAAGGAAAGAGTAACCAGAAGTCGCGTCGTCCGCTTCTGCAAAGTCCAATGGAACAACCATCCCGCAGAAGAAGCCACTTGGGAAAAAGAAGACGAGCTGAAAGCCCAATACCCCGAGCTATTCGAGTAGCGTTCCAATCTCGAGGACGAGATTCTTGTAAGGGGGATAGGTTTGTAACACCCCAATTTTTCAAAACAATAAAAATATTATTAAATTCAATTTCTTGGAATTATTATTTCAGAAAATACTTTTAAATCCCTTTTATACCCTTTTGAACTACAACATAGGGTAGATGACCAAATTAGGAGGTGAAACTTTTTGTATATGATCCTAAGGCCAAAAGATAATTTTGAGAATTTTTATAAATTTTTACCAGCCTTGGAAGTAGCCCTAAACTTTTAATCTATTTTCTGGAATTATTTTTATTCAGAAAAGCATTAGAACAGTAATGGGCTCCTTCCCCCTCCCTTCTCTCTCTCCCGGCCGGCCCAGCCCGTTACCGCGCTCCCCTCTGGCTGACAACCCGGTCCCACCTGTCGGCGCCGAATCCCTCCCCTCGCGCGCGAACCCGACACCCCGGCCCCACCCGTCAGACGCCACCCTCGCCCGTTCGCGCTCGCTGGCTTGTGGCCCCCGCCTGTCAGACCCGTCGTCAACCTCCCGCCACCGCCCCCAAATCCCGCCGGCCGACGACCCCGCCTCGGATCCGCCTCGCCGGTCCGTCCCCCATTAATTGGTCGCCATAACTCGGTCCCCCGCGTCGCGCCGACCGTTTCCCCCTTTAATTCACCGCGTCATCGCCCCGGATCGCCGCTACGCGTGCATGGCCGAGCCATCGCCGGCGAGTAAAGGCCCCCTGGCCGGTTTCCTTGCATGCGACCCCCGCCGGACCCTATTTAACCCCCCTGCCCTCCACCGCGTTCGGTCCACGCTTCAATTCGCACTCAGGACGAACAGAGCGCCCCTCCTTCGCCTTTGAGCATTTTCCCCTGCTTCGCCTCCGGCCGCCCCTCGCCGTCGCCTCGGACCACCCCGGCCCTCGCCTCCGCCACCGTCGTGACCGCCAGGACGTCCCCTACCTCGGCCACGTCCCCGCCGGTCAAGGAGATCGCCGGAACCCCATCGCCGACGAGGAGCCCGAAGTGCTTCGCCGTCTACCCTCGCCGCCGACCACTTCCCGTCGACCCCTCGCCTCGCCTAAGGTACCGTCATGACCGCCGTAGTGCCCTCTTTCCATTTCTAGGCTTAGCTAGGACCGCCGTCGCTCGCCGTGGCCGTTGGCCCGCTCGCCGTCGTCGGAGAAGACGACCGGCACGGGTCGAGTACCCGTGCCGTGTCGGATCTGATCCCGACCGTGCGATCGCGATCGGACGACGCGCGTGAGTCCACGTACGCGATCTAATCCGCACCGTCGGATCTGGTCAAAGCGGTATGTTTTAATCTCGCGCGTTGGTTTTCATTTAAACCCGTCGGGCGATCTCGTGCGTCCACGTGGTACCCCTTCGCACGTTTTAATCCTGGCCGTCCGTTATCACTTAACCCTCCCGCCTCGCTCTCGCGCGTTGGATCTGGATCCAACGGTCCAGATCGACCCGGCGCACGCGCATAGTGCGCGGGTTCACCGTGGGCCTGGCTCACCGTGGACCCGAGAGGTTTAAAATTTGAAAATAAATTCCAGAAATGCTTTTAAACTTGTAAAATTCATATCTAATGCATTTGGACTCTAAAAATTGCCATTCCAATTTTAGAAAATTCATAAAATTATTCTCTACATGTTTAGGCAATAAAAACAGTAGGTTTATTTGGACATTTTCATGTTTATTTAAATAAGTATTCAAATGCCCTTAGGATTTAAATGTGAATTTCAATATTTAAATTCCAGAAAAATTGTATAATTGTCCTTTACTGTTAAACACTAAAACCACTAGGTTTCCTATAAATCATTTGAATTAAATTGGTTAGAAAACTCAATGTAGGGTTATGCCCACTTAAAAACCCTTTTATGAAAAACAATGATTTATTTAGATTCACTTTAAATTAATGGAGGAATAAATTTCAGAACCCTAATATCCGAATTTATTTTATTTATAATCAAGCCAACTTAAACTTATGAGTTTATAATGTAATGTTATACTGTTTGATTAAGATGTCATGTTCTTTTATTTTACTTTATATTAAAAAGACTACGACGTCGCCGAGGAGCCGGAGTACTTCCCCGAAGTCCCTCCCTCTCCCTTTGCTGAACAAGGCAAGTCACCAAACAATTCTTTTGAGCATATTGAACCCATGTCTAAGTTGATTATCGCTAAAACACATAGGTTATGTATATGCATTAGTCAAATGAACCCTTACATTATATTTATTTAGGATCCCCCGACCTTGATGTGCAACCCAAGCCATGCTATCTCGCCTAACCTCCTTGTCACCATATGATCAATGATATTAGCTAGTGTCCAATGTATTGACACGGCCGCTATAGGATAAAAATGAGTCGTAGCAAAATGGTTCTATTATATGATCCCCGTTGCTTCTTATCCTTGGAAATTCTGTTGGTGATGAGTCTTGGTTGTGAGTGTATGCATGGTGGGTTCCGGGTGCAAGCTAGGGCATTGGTCAGTCGCACCCGGGGCACTATAAGGACCGGTCTGAGGGATCCGTTGCAATACACTTACGTACTAACCACAAGTCTAGTGGGTAAGTCCTAACTAAGGTATGGGTTGTTCCAAACCGAGGCCACCACTTGGAGATGGGTCAAGTTGCACCTGCGGGTGACTTGTACCAATGTGGCGCAAAAGGGGGTGCGACGTTAGCCGGGATGCGGCCCGGCGCGCCGGCGAAACCTAGAGCGGGTGGTTATCGCTTGGAACATCTCATATTGAGGTTTTGGCACGAGTTCCCGTGAAATGGGTCATCTCATTGAGATGAGTGCGTGCCTTGTGGGTACAGTAGTACATCTCTGATCAGAGTCTTAAATCTTTTCGAAAAGCCGAGCCCACGGTCAAGGGCGGGTTGCGTGACATCCCCCAGTTAGTTGCTATGAATATGATTGTGCATGATGGATTGACATGTAGGGACCGTTGTGCGAGGAGGTAAAACGTACTCCTCGAGTTAGTTGATGTTGATGATGCTCATATTTACTTTCCGCATGATTAAAATATGATTACACTAAATGCCATAACTGCAATCGCTTTGTTCCGCATTGTTAGCCTTTATCCTTCCTTGTTTATTATCCTGCATTACTATTTGCATTTGCGGTGGCTTGTTGAGTACTTTTTGTACTCATACCCGTTGGACCCCACAGAGGATGCTTATCTCGAAGACGGTCTGGAGTAGTGACCCAGTCAAGAAGAAAGATCCTGAAGAAGACGTTCGTCATGCCGCTGTTTATTTATCTTATTATCATTCTCATTAAAACGATGTTGTAATAAATATGGTCTGCGTACCATGGATACTATCGTATGTACGTTGTCGCATGATGAACCTCTTGTATTATTGTTTTTCTTTGGAAATTCAATAATGTCTCGATTTATTTAAATCGGGGCGTGACACGCTACAAGAGTCAACTTATACCAGGTAATACCTATAGCCATAAACACTCATATATATATACCCCGTTACTTGTCCAAGTTTTCAATTTGCAACATTGTTAGGTACTATGGTGATGTAGAGTAGCTCATCATTCTCCATCTTGCTGCAGAATGCTCTCATTTCACCCTTCTGGAACATGAACGCCCACAGCGTGGATTACATGATCCAAGGGAGCGCGCGGGTTCAGGTGGTCAACAACCAGGGACGCACGGTGTTCGATGGCGTTCTTCACCAAGGGCAACTACTGATCATCCCGCAGAACTATGTGGTTATCAAGAAAGCGGAGCACAATGGCTGCCAGTACATCTCTTTCAAGACGAGCCCCAATGCCATGGTGAGCCAGGTCGCCGGGAAGAACTCCGTGCTACGTGCCCTACCGATCGACGTCATCGCCAACGCATACCGTGTCTCGAGGGACGAAGCCCATCGTCTCAAGAACAATAGGGGGGATGAGATCGGCGCGTTCGCTCCTCGGTTCTCACAGTCCCAGACGAGCCAACAAAGCTATCAGTTCATTGCTGAGGCTGAAGAAGCCCTATCTGGCATGTGAGCCATTAATTACATCTACAATAGACTATAAGTAAAAATAATAAGGCGCCACAAGATTGTCTTGGATGCTTGGCAGTGGTTTCATGTACTTTTTACTTGCGGAGAAAATAAATAAATAAAATTATGGTTGTTCCTACAAAAATATCATCATATATTTGACGATCCAATTCTGGTTTTTTATATATAGACAGTTTGTCCATCAGCCTTCGATTCATGCAGAAATACCATATTTCCGTAAATACATTTTCAAAAACAGTCGATTAAAAGGATCACACGTGAAGATACCTTTCACATGCAATTGACTTATTAAGGAATGTACGTGGAAAACCCTTTGTATTTTTACAAACATTTCTATTCATATCCAAATAAGAAATATAATTCACATGTATTTTCATACACATCCACATTCATATTCATAATTATTAAACATCTATATTCCCACACATCAAAAAATCAGGCCAGTTGACATTTACAAATCAACCAAATTTAAGCAGGATAATTTGGTAAGAGCCAACATGAGTGTGAGGTGAATGAGCTCGCCAGTCTCTAAATAGATAACTGGATGCATGCACATTTAATTTTGTTTCACTAATCTGCAACATACATCGCTCTCAGCTCGATCGTGGTGTGTTTCTTGATTTTCGCAACGGCCACTACGATTACGAGTCCCGCGCGTCAGCCTGCGCCGTGGCGGGCGGGGTTCGCCGGGCTGCTGGCTCTTTGGCGTCATCGGCTGGTTCGTGCCGCGCGCGGTGCGGCGGCGCGGCGTGCGGGCTCGTCGGCGCGGCGCTGATCGACGCGCTGCCGGCATTCGACCGTAAAGTGCCCCGCGGAGGGCGGCGGCGGGAGCAAGCACGGCGGCAGCGTGCTGTGCGCGCGCAGTGTGCCTGTAGGACGTGCAGCGCGGCGAGACGGTGCGGCGGCTAGCTGACGGCGTGCGGGCACCTCTCCCACAAGGACTACTGCGTCGTCGACATGTGGCTGCACACGCACGCCACACGTGCCCGCTCTGCCGCTGCGACGTCTCGCCGTGAAGGCCTGCAACGAATGAAAGCAGCGGCGGCGGCGACGGTCGCCATGGAATCGACGTTGGCCAATGCGCCGCCGCCGGTATAGTTGTCGCCACCGTACATTGTAGTGGTAGAACACATGAACTTGTCTTGTGTTTTGGCGGCACAAATTGGTTGTCCCAGTGAAATGTAGTTTGTATATACTACTCATTCAGATAGAAAACGGTATATGTAATCATTGATCAAATCATTTTCAACAACTGATATAGAAATTTATTTTTTCCCAGCTTTGGTGTTTGATTCTGAACATTGGGTATGTAGTTCACTGATTTGGACCGTGTTAACATACAGAAAACAATTCTAGTCCAATGGCTCTACTTGCATTATATTTAATTACTTTTCATCCCCTACAAACATATTGACACACCATATATTACTATATATATTAAAAGGAGTGCAACATCTTTCGTGCGGTTTTCTTTATAGGCTCAATATCCTATACACAAAACTCTCCCATTGTACAAATATACAAGCCACATCGTAACCCCATATTTAAAATTCAATGACCTTCCGTTTTATAAAAATACCCATCCGTAGTGCACCTCTGCTTTTTCATGTCAATTTACAAAAAGTTTTTTCAAATCAGGGTTGTTGGATTTTGAATATGAGACTACGATGAAGCTTGTGCATTTGTACACGAAGAGGGTTTCATGTACAGGTTACAAAGCCTTCCTTATAAGACTACCTGAACGTTCGTAATGAAAAAAATTATAACATGAACAAACAGCAGACGTCCGCAAAATGGGGGAGTATTCTGTGCACATCGGCTAGCCGTGCACATGGTGCACATGTGAGATCTCCACCTTCAATCTGTAATCCAACGGACAACAATAGCTGGGGGTTATCGCAAAATGACAAAATGGGGGAGGTGGAAGGTGTTTTCTGCAAAATAATCTGGTGGAGCTGTTGTCCGTTGGATTACAGATTAAAGGTAGAGATCTCACATGTGCACCATGTGCACGGCTAGCTAATGTGCACAGGATACTTTCCCCCGCAAAATAGCCGGATTTAGACCGTCGTTAGAACATAGAAGTCAGAAGTCACTGTCATGTTGGAACTGTGTGGACTTCGATGAATCCCACAACAAGTAGCTTTCCGACGTGTCGTCAATGATCATCTCAAAGTTTATCATTATCCTTGATCAGGCGATCGGGGGGAGAATCTAAATCAAAGTTCGTCAATGGCGACGCCAAAATCTGCGTCCGTCGAACTGCCAATACCTTGGGCCAAAACTTAAACCGGCGGCTACGCGCGCCACGAGCTATTTCTTCCCCACCGAGACGCCGCTCCATGGCGTCTCACGTACGGTCGTACACTCAGTGACAAGACGACTTGAGCTGCGGGTAGTACTGCCGTCGTCGGAGCTGGTCATGTTCAACCACCGTGAGCTGCGGCTGTCGCGGGGCCAGAGCGGCGGCGATGGCGGGGGCGGCGGGTACCTGGCATGTTACTCCGTCGTCATCGCCTGCGCGTCGCTGCTCATGCTCTCGGTGCTCGCCTCCAAGGTCAGCATCGCCAAGGCGTGCGCGTTCGCCGCGGCGGCCGCGGTGCTGTTCGGCGCCATCGGCTGCGTGTCGCGGAGGTGCGGGGGTGATGCTGGCGGCCGGGCGACGCTGCCGACGACGGCGGCGGAGGCGGCCGCGTCCGCGGCGAGAGCGCCTGCGGCGGTGTGCGCGACGTGCGGGCTCATGGGCGCGGCGATCGACGCGCTCCCGGCGTTCGCGTACGCGCGACCGGCGACAGAAGCGGGCGGCGGTGGCGGCAGCAAGTCGGGCAGGTCCGCACTGTGCTCGGTGTGCCTGGAGAACGTCCAGGCCGGCGAGGTTGTGCGGCAGCTGCCGGCGTGCAGGCACCTGTTCCACGTTGACTGCATCGACATGTGGCTGCACTCGCACTCCACATGCCCGCTTTGCCGGTGCAACGTCTCGCCACCCGCCGCCGCCGTCGTCGTGAAAGCCGCAGCAACGACAACCGCCGCCGCAGAGCCGCCATCGGCCGACGCGTTGCCGCCGGTGTGACTCCGTAATTAGAGATTACAAGTGAAGCTTGATTAAGCTACAATTATTTGCGCTAAACGTGTCATACGTCTAATAATGCAGGCACAGTAACATCTGCATTGAAATAGAAACTTGTGCATTCAAACCCCAAGTCACGTGTGCTGAGAGCATAGGTTCTTGGGCCAAATTTTTCCATGCCATTACAATTTTCATAGTTTTGAAATATGTCATCGGCGTATCACTGACAGATGGGACCTACCACAGTCACTGACAGTGGTATTTTTCAAATTACGGAAAATTGTAATGGCATGTTTACAAAAATTCCTAGTTTCTTAGGTGGTTTTATTTTGTCATATCAGAAAGACACTATATCTAGAAAATGTGTTTACAACCCTAATTTCTTACTATAAATCTATAATAAATTTTTTATACTAATATTTTTTCTCTCCTCTCATCCAATAATTTGCATCCATGTCTTTAATATAGTGAAAACATTGTGTCTTACTTAAGACATGATTTTTTCATATTCTAATATATCTCATCATTAAATAATTTATCACATCACGTTTTTTTCTATGTGGCAGCACAATAAATACTTAAAAAATCAACCTAAGGTTGAGAGTACCCTAAATTGCCATCTTGGAAAGGGATACTACTTGGCATGGAAAAACTTTGACATTATTTGAGCGTATGCCGTGAGTTTTAATATTAATATTGTTATTTCAAATGCCCCGTTTAGATTACACTTATTTAAAGAGCTAAAACTTGTTTATTTAACAGGGACTAAAATACTATACAATGACCACATTACCCATAATTATTATTATACTGATCTTTTTTCATCGTCCTAAACTGCCATAAATGAGGATAGATTGTGTACATAACACTATTTAGTCTCATAGACAAGATTGTTTGGAACTTTAAAGACTAAATGAGACTAAATTTTGGTCCCTAAAAATAAACAAGAGACCATTAATAAGATATTAAGTGATATATACCAAAAGATGGTAGAATTTACGTTGTAAAATTGTACTTGAAGATAAAATCACAAACTTTTGTCACCCGTATAAGCCCTCACCTTTAGTTAACTCGTTTGGTTAGAATATGGCACAGAGTTAATTAGCAGCCACGTACATTGGAATGGATTAAGTAAGATATTGCAGCTGAGAACATCTGCATCCGGTGAAATGGTGCTGGGTCAACACGACAGCTGACTTCACATGGCTGGGACTGTTTATGAATTCCCTCTCTGATTTAATAGTTATTGATTTATCTTTTATAAATCACCAGATTAGTAACCAGTAACTATCATATCTCTAAAGTTTAGTGTGCTAAGACGAAAGCAGTATTACTATAAATGATCTCATAGAACGTTCCTAGCGAACAAATTTGAGCTTGTGAATTGGGTGAAAATTTGGACAGAAACTTAGAACCAAAGACAATGTACTAGACATATTTCAAAGAACGTTTTATGGATTCCGTGGTGTTCATATGTATCTTCCCTTTCCACCTCTTTTAATTGTACTCTCTTCTACTTAAAAAATAAGGTACTCATGTATTTTACAATTTAAACTTTATAAATTTTAACTAGCAATTACATAATAGTAATAATAATATATGTTTAATCATATAAATTAAAATAATAGTATTATGAATTGAGGATAAACATGAGGGTTGTTTTTATATTGTTTCAATAATGTAGAGTGTAGATTAATACACCTTACATCCATTTTTGTTAACTTTTAGGACGTAGGGTCACTAGGGTCAGGGTGTACATTACTAGGTACCAAGTCAATCAATAGGGTGAACACTATGTCAACGATCCATGTTACATATAAGATATCATCAGCTCGTAGATTGTGTTTGCTTCGTCTGAGCTGAAAATTATTCGCTGGTGAACTGATGATGAGAAGACTTTTGTTCCAGCCTATCCCAACTTGCAACCGCAAAAACTAGGAAAACTCCCGGCGAAATCGAGCTGTTTCTGCTGTACGTACGTGACGACGCCCCTCTGAAAGTCCAACGCCGCAAGAAAACCACAAGCGAAGGCCGGCGATCGACGGCGGGCGAGCGCGCGGGCGCGGCCATGGGTTGGTGCGTGCGATGCTACATGCTGGGCATCGCCAACGCCGTGTGCTTGGGCGGGGCGGCCATGATCGTGTACGGGCTGGTGCAGGTCTCGCGGGCGGGCGGCGCCGGCGCGGGGTCGATCGTCGTGCTGTCCCTCTTCCTGGCGCTCTGGGTCGCCGTCGGGTCGTGCGTGTATGTCTCCTTCTGCGGCGCCTTCTTCCCGTGGTCGTCGCTTGCTCCCGTCGGCGATGCGCTCGTCAGCCTCGCTCGAGGGCTGCGCCTGCGGCGGCGGAGCGGCAGGTCCGGCGTCGTCCTGCCGCAGTACGGGGCGCAGGCTGCAGGGCTTGACCAGCTGTACGTGCTCCCACGGGAGCCTCCCGTGCGCGGAGGCGCGAGGGTGGCGACTGCCGACGTCATCCTGGCGTACGAGCAGCCGCCGGGCGAGGGCGAGGCGCCGCCGCCGGAGTGCGCGGTGTGCCTCGGCGAGGTTCAGAAGGGAGAGCTGGTGAAGCGGCTGCCGGCGTGCTTGCACCTGTTCCACCAGCGGTGCATCGACCAGTGGCTGCGTGACCATTCCACCTGCCCGGTCTGCCGGTGCGACGCCTTCGCGGTGGCGGCGCCATTGCCGGCTCAAATCGTCTCTTGACTCGTGAGTGACATTTTCTACGCCGTTCTCACAAATTCTTATAAAAAAAATATTCATCCAGCAATCCAGAGTAAGAATCATGTGTATAATTTTCAGTTTCTTTATTTTTTCCATGAACAATCGTGTATATTGGTTCCACCTTACTAAATTTTAGGAACTACTCCCTCCAATTTCCTAAAAAAAGTCGTTTTAGACTTGTATCAAAAGTTGCCTAAAAGATGTTGTTTTATATTTTATTGTGCATTTTGGACGTTTATACCCCCGAAGTAGTACTACTTTATTCTCGGTTCCCGTGCTATCTTTACTAATGCATTGTATTTAATAGGGGCAAACAAGGAAAGTATACACAAATTAATCATTCATTGGTATCTTAAATCATGTCCAAAACGACATCTTTTTTGAAACCGGAGGGAGTAAAGTTTAGTCTTTTTTTAGTCCCTAAAATGCCAAACATGGTGACTAAAAGGACTAAACTTTAATCCCTAAAGTTTAGCCCTTTAGTCACCATGAGGTTGCTAAAAGAGACGTATTAATGACAAGGAATACCCCTCATTAATGCGTCTTGGGTTAGACAAAAGGTATTTGCAATCATTTATTAGAGGCAGTTTGGTCTTTATTCAACTCATTTAATAACTTTTGGTCACTAGAACCAAACAAATAGTGAATAAAGTTTAGTAAAGTACTTAAAAAAATTGACACTAAAATTTAGTTTAGTCCTAAATGAATAAAGTAGGGTCTTAAGCTATTCACAGTGGGGGTTTCATATAGTATTTTATGGTATTAATTATCATGTCACATCAGATTTTTTGCTGACATGACATTCAATTAATGAGAAAAAAGAAGAAAGTAGTGTCATCATCATGACATGGTGCTAATCTGTTTTCAAGATGGATGAAACGAAATAAAACACCCAGAGTTAAATCGTTTCATTAGAGAGATAATATTTCATGAAAACTAATTGCATTTAATTACACTGGTTAGCCTACAAAATAGTGAAATGAAACTCTAAGAGGGTATTTCATTCAGTTGTAAAGCTGATGTGGTATTTTAGAAAATAGCGTTATGAATCCCAGCACTGTGAATAGCGAAAGAGAGTTGAATGAAATTACTAGTCATTGATTTATGAACTATTTCCATTGCGAGAAGGTGGGCAAATTAAAGACTATTTGTGAAAATTGTTGCACGAGTGCACGGATGAAAAGTACCAGACTAACGGTTCCTTTGGTTCTGACCAATCGCTTGGCTAGTAACTTTTTTTAGAAACGATATGTAATTTTTTCGGTGCAAACATAAAGTTGGGGTAACATCGATTCTACGAATTTTGGTACCCAACTTTTGATAGAAATTACACACCTATATCAATAATGAAATATCAATTCTATAGATATAGAGTATTTGAAACTAAATAGTTTTTTAAGAATAAAAATTAATATATGATTGTTGGAAAACATAAATACATTTCAATTATAAATGATTTTGTTTTAGTTTCTTTACGACAACAATGATCTAAATGCACGTCATTAAAAAATCAGTGTTTATATTGTGCGCATATTAATAATGTAATCAAACATCAAGGATATTACAGAAATCTCATAACTACTTTAACCAAATAACTTCCAGTTTTTCCACAGCTTATAACTCACAATAGTTTTTCTATAGCTTACAATATTTTTTTCAAACTCCACGGCTCAACAAAATAGACCCTAATTATCAAGGTTGAATCGTCGTACAAAATTCATCCCCAAATGCATTTCAACCTTAACATCCGAAAGAGACATGAGCAATTTGACACCGAATTTCTAATAAGAGTAGTATTAGGATAGGTGATCTCTCGTGTCAGTCCTTGTATCACATACCGGCCTTAGCTAAGCTTGTTCGACATCGCCGCCCTAATCCAACGACAGGGGAAGGTGACACGTGGGTATAAGAGGGCTGCCAAAATATAGAGCTGGGAGATGGGCCGTGCTGGGCCGGGCCAGCTCGAGCCCTTCAGGCTAGGACCTAAAATGGGCCGGGCCGTTTCGGCCCAATAAATTTAAGGGTCGGGCTGAGCCGTCCCGAAGTAGTGTTAGCCAAGTCCACGAACGGCCCAAAGCACGTCGGGCCTGGATGGACCGGGCCGGCCCAAAAACGGCCCTAACTTTGTAACATTGTTAGACGATCTCTTATTAAGGTTATGAAAATATTTATTTAATTTATCTTTGAATAATGAAAATTCTAGTTCACATAAAATAATAGAACAACCCAAAAAATAGGGGAAAATGAATTTCATTAATAATTTACACATGATACTAGTTCATTAATACTACTTTCTTTTCTCTCGAGCATATATATTTACATTTTGATTTGTCCTATATATGAATGACTCAAATTTTGATTTGTCTTACACATGATATAGAGCAAGGTATATTCAAATAGTAATTTGCAGACTTTTTTAATTTTTAATAACATGTCTCCAAAGACGCATATGAATTATTTACCCATGGGCTTTTTTGGGCCGGGCCGGCCTAGGCACGGCCCACTTTAAGGATCGTACTCGGGCCGCCCATCAGGCCTAACCTCCAAACCCAAATCTGGCCCTTGTACGGGCCGTGCTGGCCCGGCCCATCCGTGGGCCGGGCCTACGTGCTTTGGGCCGGCCAAAAAAAATCCGGCCCAAGTCCCAGCTCAACAGCTCTAGCCAAATAGACGTGTATTCTGCGTTACGAGCAGCGTACGTTGCTGCACCAGCTCCTCTCACTTGTCGCTACCAAATGAGATGGAAATGTGGACTTGCTACATTAATCACCAGATTAATCAACGTAATTGACTGACCTGCTTGCTGCACTTACCTTTAACCACACGCGTTTTTGGTTACTCTTGCCATTGCTTGTGGAGGGGAAGGGATCGAGGGGTGTGATCGAATTAGTGTCGAATATATGCTGCTCAAGCTCGCGATCGCCGTCATCCCGTTCGCCGTGCTCGCCGGCGTCGTCATGTACCTGGCCGGCTTGCGGTGGGCCATCGCCGTCGTCGTCCTGTTCGTCGTCTTGCTGGCTGTGAACTGGGCGCGACGTGGCCGAACCGGCGCGAGGCCGGCGGCGGGAGGAGGAGGAGGAGGAGGATTCCAGGATGGGCAAGAGCCGGCGGCACGGCCTGGGACGGCGAGCCCCGTCGTTGTTGTGGTGGCGTCGCCGCCACCGCCGCCGCCACCGCTCCCACGTGAGCGGCCGGCTTCCGTGCATCCCTCTGCGCCGCCGGTGGCCGACGATGAGACGATGACGCTCCTGGCGTACGCGTACGAGACTAGGAAAGGGAGCGGCGGCGGCGGCGGCGGCGAGGAGGAGTGCTCGGTGTGCCTCGGCGAGATGAGGCAAGGGGAGGCGGCGAAGCGGCTGCCGGCGTGCCTGCACGTGTTCCACGAGGGGTGCATCGACATGTGGCTCACCTCGCACGCCACGTGCCCGATATGCCGCTCTCCGGTGGAAGCCGGCGCCGGCACCGCCGCGGCGGCGCGCGAGCAGCTTTGTTGACTCTGTCTCCGTCGGTCTGTACGCATGCATCGACCACGCGTCACGCGTGTTTACCTATAATTTCTACACTTGATATTTCACCTGCTTGTACCTCATTTGATCGATCCATTTGTTGATTGATTTGTTCCGGACTGTTTTTGTCTCTGAATTTCTAATCACGACGACTCATCCTTTCATATTTTGTTAGGTTCGTCACATTTGTAGTCATGTCAAAGTTCGGTAATATGGTAGGGAAACGTACCAAATATAGCCCAAAATTTAGTACATGTATAAGATTCTACTCTTGAAACAACATCAACTTCTCAAACCAAACATATACCATGTATTCTCTGGCCTTAACCAAAATTTGATAATACCAAACGTTGACTTTACCAAAATTTGGTAGAGTTTGTTCGGCCATAAACGGTAGATTATGGTAAATGCACATTTGACCTGTTCATATATCTCTTCTTTCCATGACCTATTCATATATCTGATATCTGTTTGAGCATAGCATTTCCTAGATTTTACTGCTGTTTACAAGAGCTCCAAAAACTGAAGAAAGCAACCACCTTTACTGGACAAATGCAATTGCGGTCCAAACAATACATCCAATGACAGAAATCACCCCATCCCAGCACAATTTTTTTGCTAGGGTGAGCAAAACAACACATACATGCCAAGAACACAGCAAAACCAACTTGACAGGCTGCACAAAACTACGAGCAAGCTGTGTCATGTTACACGGCGAGTTGCCAGGGGAAAAAAAGAGTATCAGCTATCGCATGGCAGCTCCCTCGCATGCCAGCAGCTCATGCTTGGCCTGCATCGAGGCGACGGCGGCGGCGGCGGCGATGTTGGCGCCTCCGGTGGCCTTCATCTGCTGCTGGTGGTACACTTGGTGTAGCCGCTCAATCTCCTTCCTCAGAGCGTCCTGGTGAGCTGCATTGCATTGCATATGAATTTGGGGGCGCGAGAGTTTAAAGAGAAACCTCATGGTTAGCTAGAGTGCTAAACTAGGAGGGCATTCAGAAACAAGTTTCGGGCGAATATCATTTCAATTTTGAATTTTTATGAAAATAGTAACTCAATTCAGAACTGAACATGGCATCAAGAACTGAACTTGTAGCCAGGATGGACAGGGAGGTTCAGTACCATCTTTGAAGATCTTGTCTTGTGCCAGGGCTGCAATTCTTTGCTTGATATGGCTGTTGCCGACTGTGAGCAGTGACCTCTGATGATCCAGGAAGGCGACGCGAGGGGATAGTGCTGAAACCTCCATCTGCAGTAACAACCAATGAAACAATTGGATCTCAAATATCACCAGACAGGTTTCTTCTTTGTTCTGGGTTAATTTTTTCTGTGCCATTACAATTTTTACGGTTTGCCAATATACCATTGGTGTGTCACTGACAGATGGGGGCCACTACAGTCACTGACAGTGGCATATAGGCAATTTCTAAAAATTATAATGACATGCGAGTAATTTTCCCTTAATATTTTGGTTTCAAGGTTAACAGATAGTAGAAACTTGTAGCTACCATAGCATACAGAGAGTGCAGAAGAATGGATTCTGGCAACAACTATAAATAGATCAAGACATAATTTTGCTGACTTAGCAAGTTGAGCACAAGTGCTCAGTTTGCAGTTTTTTCTATCTTCTTTGGCTTTTGCTTTCCTTTTCCTGGTTTGTGGTGTGCATCTGTGGGTGAAAGAGAACTGAATTATTGATGGATCACCTGCAGAGTGGTGACGCTGCGCTCAAGTTCAGAGATGTATTGCAACTTCCTCACCCTTGACCGCTGCGCTGACTGCCTGTTTGCCAGTATCCTGAGACAAAAAAAGCATCCAAATTGCAGCTAAATCAAACAAGATTCACTTGAATTCAAGGGATTTGGTGCATTTCAAGTGATTCATGCATATGGTATATATGATGCAAGTATTACCAGTATATGTTTCAGTAAGTCAGACTGACAAGGAAGAATGCACATTTGATCAATTGGTATGAATATATTCTCTTGAATTTAGACATGAACAATGTTTCGGCTCCAGGATGCTGACCACAATTCACTTAAATGCTGTGCATTTTTCTCCGAAATTACATGATGTAAAACCTAAAATGTGAAAAAAAAAAAAGATCTTTTGACCTGACTGTTACCCAAGATTATCGATTCAGCAGCAACTATTGGATAATTGTTGGTTCTGCAGATGCCGTAAGAAATAGCACGTAGGTAGTGTATTAGAAACCTAAAAGTTGCTTAATTCCCGTGAAAAATTAATTTCAATGCAAAAAGGAAATGGTTTTATTTTTCTATGGTAAATTAAAAAATGTACTGCGATTAATTACCACTGACCTTTTAACTCTCTTGGGGTCGGCCGTGCCGTCGGCGGCCGCCGCCATTGCTCGCGCGCCGCCCATCGACGTCGCCCCCATCCCTTCGTCCCCCTCACCCATATCCATCAGGTGCGCGTCCCAGGCCCTCTCGCTCGCACCGTCAGACACCGCCGGCGCCTCGACGTCGGAGAACATGGACATGAGCTGCTCGTCGTCGAGCCTGTCGAACTCGTCGCCCCCGCCCCCGCCCCCGCCCCCGCCCCCGCCCCCGCCACCGCCGAGGACGTCGTCCATCGGCACGGCCTCCATGAACGCAGCCGAGTCGCTCGCCGAGCGCCGGTGCGCTCCCCTCCTCGCCGCTGCCAACCACTCCTGCCCCGCCGCCGCCGCCGCCGACCACTCCGCCGCGCTCGGAGCTCTCGGCGGCAACTGCGCCATCTTTCTCTCTCACCTCCTGTCCCTCCTAGGCTCCTAGCTAGGCTACTAGGCTACTAGCTAGCTAGCTAGCTACTGGCTGGCTGGCTGTATGACATGTGCAGGCAGTGCAGCTAGCTCAGTAAGCAAAGTATGTGTATGGTTAGTGTAGGTGGAGAGGGTATGTATATATTGTGGAAGAGGAAGGCACATGCAATGTGGGGTGGAGCATCTACACATTGCATTAGTGTGACATTACTGTGATTGCTAGCTATCCTCTTCATCTACCTCCACAGCATCATCCATGTGATTAGAACCCATCTCTAAATATAAATGTCAAGATCCAAGAGTTGTGTTAGTTAGTAACTACAAAGGCTTCATCCATCCATGGCTGCAAATTAATAAAGTCACCAACTTTGCAAGCTCAATTACCTGTTGGCTGCATGTGGAGGCTTACAAGTATTAGTATATACAAGAGGTGGGTTTAACCTGCAATTAATGAGACACAGTTATTACCTAGAATGTTAGAAGGGAGAAGGGTTTGTTTAATGCAGAAAGGTTGCAGCTAGGAACAAGGAGGGAAGTCACATGATGGGGGAGGGGACAGCTAGCAACAGCTAAGTGAGAGACTGAGCCCTGGGCAGTGCATGGATGCAACCCAGTAGATGTGAAGATGTTAATCATGGAGGTTGCAGGGGTGGAGTTCATCAGTTATCTGATTGAATCTCTCTGCTTCTGGAGCTGAGGCTTCAGCTTGCTGCTGCAGCCTGCCTGCCTGCAGTTCATCAGGCCTCGGCAACCACGTGCTGCATTCAGTGGGTCCCGGTGTTAGTGTCAGTGGCTCTGTGTGCGTGAGAGGTGTTGCCACTTGTCGCTAGCTAGCTAGCTAGCTAGCTGCTGCTCTCCAAAGTCCATATCGCCGTGCTTGCCAATGTGCCATGCATGCAGGGCACTGTGTCGAACTGGGGATTTCCAGCTCTAGCTCCCTTCCAAACAAAACACAAGTGTTTTTTTTAGGGTTCGCGATAGGACAGCCGGCTAGGCGGCTAGCTGTGCTTTCCGTGGAGTGGTTAACTAGCAAAGAAAGCATACGGTGCAGAATCGCAAATACCAGAATTGCAAATGTGTACGCATGTGTGCAGAGGCAGTGGCGGGCAAGTGCAGAAATAATGCGATGCGAATGCGCGGCCATGTCCATGTGCGGGCTGCCCGTAGGACATTCTCACCAACATTCCACATGCATGTCACATGCCACGGCCTCTACTTTGCTTCCTACCTCTTGCCCTCAGCATCTCTCCTCTTTACCTTTCTATCTCACCAAGCTAAAATGAAATATAGATACGACATGCATGCATGGAATTGAATCAATACGAGGAGAGACTTTCTTAGCTAAGCTGTTAGGCTAGCTGCAGCTGGTTGAGCTATGAAAAATCCATTGTGTTGAATCGATCTACCCGGCCGACTTGTATTGCTACTAGCTAGTTAACTGCACTTATTTACATCTGCAGGCCCCTTTAATTATTTCATCTTTGCAAGTTGCATGCGTATATATAGGCCATCCTATACTGCACGCGCATAAATGTATTGTAGTTTAATTAGCCATAGATATACATATTTTATAAATATAATTGTGTAATGGAGGATCGTAAATCGGATAAATAATTTAAGAGAAAAACATTTAAAGCTTACTAACAAAAAATAAAATCACTTAGACCAACCAGAAGAAATCATGTCATCAAAACCAAAAGTTGATAGCTCCAGCCAAATCAGCTAGATCCCACCACGGAATATTCTCAGAGTAGCCGTTTCATTTTATACCTGTCTCTAAACTAAACACCATAAAAAACACAAAGCTAGTGGTCAAATTCTATCCATTGCATCCTATAAACCAAAGTCACCTTAATTAATTTGATACACACACATACATGTGCATTCCAGCAGGATGGAATGGTTCTTGATTTGTTTGTGGACAAACTACTTTGTACTGAATTCTGTGATGATGTGCAGGTGCAGAATTCAGAGGCAGGGACTTCAATCACAAGATAATCAACTTGCAACATTTATTGCATTGGTCACTGTGGGCCAACTTCAGTTATGCTAGCTAAACCGTAGGAGTGTACGACGTGATGCACACTCTGCAGTGTATTCCTAGGCTCTTTGCCGCATTTGGTTCTTGACTTTGTGGTTAATTCAGTTACCAGGGTGTTGCTTGGCACATCAGTTTAGATGAATTTCACAAAAGAGAAAAAGGAAAGAAATTGTAGATTGCAGAAAAACCTACCAGATTTTCAAGCCTTTATGTGTCACATCAAAAAGGTCAGGTTTCTCTGAATTGAAAAAAGGGGTCAGCTCATCGTGTGTCACAATTTGGCCATTACGACTTTGCCGGCCAGGCCTACAGCAGATTGAGGTAGATCCTTTCCAAGAATCCTTCAATTCGGATAAGCAAAGATGGCAGAAAATGCAGTCATGCCCACAAGCAAAGAATTCACCAATCATCTTGTATCGGGTAACAAACTTTTACATCCAAAGAGTTACAGATGACATCGTTCACACTAGACAGACCAAGAACACTTCGAGGTTCCACATGGAAAAGTGGAAGCCAAACAACCAGAAAATAGGTGCCTATGCCTTTGCTTGTACCGCCTGCATCTGCTGTTGCAACTTGAAAATCTACATAACAAAGATATTTTTGTGAGAAATCTTCCAAATAATTCTCTTAAATAGGATTAGACTAAATGCAAGGTCATCACTTCCTATGTCATGCGCTGTATGCAAAGTACAGCGTAGTGAATGGTTCTAGGAAAGATCCCTACCAAGCAAACAAAACTAGTTTGTGAATGGTAATGGTTTTATGGTAACAACATCAATGTAAGAATGCAGGAACATACACACAATCACATTCCACCAATACTATCATGTCAATGCTCAAAATCAGATAAATTAGATTAATATTCTTTCATGGAGAACATATATGCCATTTTTTATTTTTCAATCTTTCCTTCACGGCTTCAAAACTGTATGACCACACAAATTCCAGAAGTTTCAGTTAGTCTGATAAGATGTATTTGGTTTTACTCTTGTATTTTACATATACACCTTACATTGTGATATGTTGATGCATTTTGCCATACTGATGAAGATATGCAGTGACATATACATTTAAATGATTCAAAATACAAAAAAAATGCATGAATTAGAAATAACTCACTTACATGCCGTTATAGGTCAAAGACTATAACACCCCACAAACACCCAATTGTAGTGATCAATAGACTATGGTGCAAAGAATAAAAACTACAAAACCTAAGCCTCCCTCCACAATCAAACAGATAAATAGAGAGGAATGAAAGTGAGATCCAGAGAGAGGGAGGTGGGATTCATATGGTTGTATCAAGAGTCATGACTAGCTTGTGAGTGAACAGCAGCAATGATTCAGAATGAGCCTCCCCTCCTCCAAGCTGCTGCATATTTCCTTTCATATTCCTCTCCTAGTTGGTTGACCAAGCTACTAAGCTCCATCATCACATCATTTCTGATTCTGGCCTCCTCATTTGTGTGATGAAGTTACGGAAGTAAGAATATTTCAAGGAAGGCAGGCTGATGTCTGGCCTTGTGGCCGGGCTACAATATATCGGTCTGTTTCATGATTTTCTTCTTTTTTGACACCTGGTAAGTGTGAGGTACTGGCAGAACAACTCCCAGGTGGAATTGGTGCATCATAACATGGTACCTAAGCTCTGGCAGGCAAACATTTCATTCAGACCATCCACTATTCCCATTCCACAGAAGAGCAGAAACCATTAACAAACATGCCAAGCTCTGGCAAAGATTTATAGTAGTCCTAGCGACTTGGATTAGCCCAAAAAGAAATCAAGTTTAAGTCAGGAGTGAGGGCAAGGCATGTAGGCAATCTGGGCTCATATGAAACAGTCAAGTTCTGATAAGTCCAGGCAAAGAATCAAAGAGAATATTGCAATGTTTGATTATATGAACCGCCAAATTCTTTCATAACTCGTAACCCACAATTATCACCACATCAGTTTAATAATTGATGAAGATCATTTTAATCCTTTTGCCAATAACTACTTCCTTTGTACTACCTCTGTTTTCAAATACTTGGCACACGGCGCATTATGCTTCTCGAGACATTTTTTCCCAATTTACCCTGTGCATGCACCCACTTTGCACCTTGCCATTCATGCTTGAGATAGTAATGACTAATGAGGGGTACTTTTGGTCACTTTACAACAAGTACAATTGCATCCATATGCATGTGTTGGTCAAGAGTGTCAACCATTCAAAAATGGAGGGGGCAATTTATTCTCCAATTAGGGCTATAGATATAGATCTCAGGTAGTTTTCCCTTTATTTTCCTTGCACAGTTTTCAGCTTTCAGTTTCAATTAACGTTATCCAATTTCTAACTATCATTTAAAGTACAGTAGGTCATCCACTAGCTGTGCATAGTTTTAGAAATTGCGGTCCATATTCATCTCAAAAAATGCAGAGATGAATTAACTACATTGATCAGAAAATCACATAGATGGCAGAGCATATGGTTTGCAAAAAATGGCAACCTCTACTCTTGAATTCCTCACGTGCTACTGAAATTTTACTGATTCCCTTATTTGGCATTCGTTGTCTCAACAACATTTAGCCCAGGGCCTACATGTCAGTGAGGCATAGAATGATGAATGATCACGCAAGGAATTTTCAGTAGCAAATAAGGAATTTCCCCACAAAAAAATTACTTAAATGCATGTATTTGCACCACATTAGAACTGTTGTCTGTGTTCCTAACTGATTGAGCAACCAAACCAAAAATGATAAATTGATAACAGCAAGATGAACATACCGATTCCTTCTTGCTGTTCTGCTTTTCCTCCAAGTCCTTTAGTGCCCGATCCATCCGCTTCCTGACAAAGAATAAACATCCCACCATAAGCACAGCATTGAGACACCACAAACAAATCAAATGACAAACAGTAGAAGCTCAATCAAAGCGACGCACAGCTCGGCGGAGATGTACTCGATGCGCTTCTTGACGTTGGCTTTCGCCTCCGCAAGATCCTGCTTGACCAGCACCGGCCCGATCAGTTTGTACACATTCGCCTCCTCATTCACCAGCTCCAGCTCCTGCGTGCAAACCGCAACCCGAAACCAGATCGAACCAAGTACTTAACCACCAATCTATGCATAGCTGAAGCAGTCAGGCAAGCAAGGGAGCGCAGCGAGTGAATTACCTTGAGGACGAGCTCGTTCTCGCCGACCTGGATGGTGTACTGCTTGCGGACCTGGTGGTTCTTGGAGATGTCTGCGAGGGGAACGACACGGCAAGGGTTAGCCCGCTAGGGTTTCGGACATCGGGGATGACTCGGCGGGTTTCGCTCGCGCGCGTGCCTTTCTGGATTTTGCTGAGGGCGTTGGCCTGGGACTCGAGGTCGCGCTGCATCTCGCGGACTGCCGCCGGGGTGAACGACGACGATGACGCCGCCATGGCCTGCCCCTCCGCCGTCTCTCGCCGCCGGCTTCCGGTGTGGGGGTAGAAATGCAGATGCTAGAGCTGGGGCGTCTCCTTCCGGTTTGGGCTTTGATACCTTATACTATTTTGGGCCAACATGGGCTCAATGGGCCCAAGTAATCTAACCCAAAATAGGCCGAGAAAATAATGTTTCTTTGGGTCTAGATGGGCTCAAAAGGCCCAAGTACTTAATTTCAGAACCTATGAAAGATCATTCATTATTTGTACAATTGCAGGGAACAAAAGGAGAAAATTGCAACTAAAAGGAAATGCTTAAGAACTTATATATATATATATATATTATTCTATACCACGAGGGTAGAATAGTTATTTTACTGAGAAAATCTACTACTGAAAGTGGTCGGTGTAAAATAGATATTCTATACCCGTAGCGTAGAATAGCGCTCCCGTATATATTCTAATTCTTGAAAGATATTTTGTGAGTTATTTTATTGATTAATTATCTAGTGGCTCCAGGGGGTTGATCATCTGCCAAGCTCTCTTTATTCTCCAAAAAGACCCCATAAAGAACAAAAACCGAATAACTATCCCTGTCTTACAAACCTCTGGAATTTTTATATGAAGGCATCTATATTTACGTAATTAATTAATCCGTATTATCTTCCACTCGAGATCTCCAAAATCCAAACTCAACTCAGAAAGTAATTAGTGACACTTAACAGATTAGTGATAGCTGCTCGTGAATCGTGCCCGCCGAATTATTTTCTTCTTCCTTGTTTGGATGGGCGCCGGTCACCGTATACAGACATGTTCTATGGGCTTCATATTGGTATAGGCCCAATTTTTGTTTGAAAGCCATATTTTTTTTATGAAAAGAGATTATGGAATGTGATACTACTTTTATCTAAGCAAGTTCAATTTTAAAATTCTAATGGGTTAAGGCCGGTTTGGATGGAATAAAACTAGAACTAATGATTAACTAACTAATAATTAGTTCACGTATGTTAGGATACTTTATACTAATACCTAAAAAGAGTAAAGGGTCATATTAGCTCCCATTAGTTTATTTTTATAGACTAACTAACAATTAATTTAGTAATTAGTTGAGATGTTTGAATAAACTAAGGCTAAAAATAGCTACTAACAATTAGTTCACGATACCTAACTCACTCACCCCGTTATATTTGCTATTTTAAGTATTAGATAGGAAGTCTCTTTGTCCTTTTTAGTTTCCTATTCTGTGAACACTACAACGATCTTTTCAAAATTGTCCCTGTCTTCTATCTATTATTTTTTACCAATGTCCTAACTAATAAAGGTAGCTAACTATTATTTTATTTATAGACTTCATTTGTGATTATATATAATTTTGTAGTGGTTTTTTGTGCGTTGTGAATCTGGTTATTTTTTATTTTCTCTCTTGTTCATATAACAGAAGTAATTGCGTCCATTAATCCTAAGATAAGAGAAGTAGTTGCGGTAAAAGCACAAAAAAAATTGACACGCAATTAAGGAATCCCATTCTGGAAACAAACAATTCCTTACCTCTCATATCATATCTCAAATCTTCATCCGCAAGGACCGGCAGATTCTATCCGTAGCATCACCGCTGGAATCATTTCGTTGTCTGCATCACCATCACCTTTCATAAATTCTGCTTCATCGGTTCGTAGAAATTGTACTCTGAAAAGGACAAATACAAATGGGACGCAGCAGCGGGGGAGCAAGAAAATTTTCAAGTCCGGACAAATCTAACTTCATTTAGTATCTGACATAAAAACTCTAATTTTAATCTCTAAAATAACACTAAAATTCTATAGCACGTTCACCGTGGGGTCGCCCACTTCAAAACCATGATGTGCACATTCGACGTGTTATTTTCTTGGAGAGCAGTAAAAATCACTACATGGACAAAGACCAAATATATATATGGACCAGTAATTGTGAAATGCAAAAGCATATCTATCAACGGCACTGTCACCAAGTTCACAAGCAGAACCATGAAACCAAAAAGGGAGCGTAGAAAAGTATGGCTTTGTAGGCAAACAAATGATTCCAAAATGCTGATATGGGAACAGGGGTACTCAAAGAGCAGATCATATAAGCCAGATAACCACACGGAATAGAATTAGATAAGACCAAAGAAACGTAAAGAATCGAAATAGAAAGAAGAAGTCAAGAAGAGGTCACTGAAAATGGTCAGTCAGAATGGGACGGTATCACTGTTGATTTAAATATCTGAACTGACCATGGTCTATAGGAATTAACCCTCAGTTTAGTCTTACATTTAAGAACGGGAACATGCTTGACGTAAAACGAAGTTTAACACAAAAATTGTTTGTCTTTTTAAAGACAACGAGTTATAATTTTGACCACTTGATTCTTTCATATAAATAAAAAAAATGACTACCCGAGAATAATATCACGAAAACTTTTGTTAGGACAAACCGTTTACATATTTGTTTAAGCCTGCATTTTGATTTTTGAGCAATATTTATCATCAAAGTTAACTTGTATTGATTGCAACAGCTAAAAAGAAATTGATTGATAAGGAGGTCGATTGAATTGTAGGCATCTTTTTTTCTTGATCTTCCAATCAGCGATCTATGTATGAATGGTACTACCCATGTGAGACCTTCCCCCGTGATGTTTGAACATAATTGCAACAACGTTTCCACCAGCTCATTATGAAGACAGAACCATCCCGAAATGTTCTAACAAATTAAGAAGCCAGATACATCATACCCAGCTGAAGGGGAGGCAGACACATGCATGCACATGCTTGCAAGGACCGCCACTTCATCGTTCCCCACTCTCACATGGTCACCTGCGATAATGCAGATGACATGCCAACAGAATCAAGATATCAGGAACACAAAACAACGTAAGGAAAGGGACTCAAATTTTCAGTTGTCAGATTGTTTCAATGGTCCTGTAAAGCCCCAGCTTTTTCATACCTCAATCTATGAAAAGTGATGTGCAAAAGGTATTAGCAGAAAAGTGCAGGTTTTAAAACATCCTCTCCGAGCAGTTTGATGAAGTAAAACTATTGAACTGTTAGTCTGTTTCATATGGACTAGATTTCAAGTATGTTTTTTTTTCCAAAATAAGAATACAAATTCTACAAGTAGTGCTGAACAAGTCCCATAAAAAGCAGTAGAAATTCGTTGATATCAGAAGATCATTATTCTGTCTTGATGGGATAAAATCAATGGAGTTGATAAGCATCGAAATTACAGAAGATGCAAAAGAATCAACGGAAATATGTGTTTATGAGAGACATCCCAGATAGAGGATGGACCAGTAGTCACGTATACGGAATTCTGTTATCTGAAAGACTGAAAGTATATTCGAGAGCTTACCAGATAAGGACTTGTATGGTTTAGCTTTTAGCAAGCTCACAGAAAGAGTGATGAGCAAATAGCTAATAAGTCTGTATCCCCTTTCCCTCATCTGCTTTAAGTACAAACACATGCAATGGCATGATGATGGCCAGGCAGCAACCTATAACTAATTAGATTATCTATGCTTAGAGCTGCTTACATTTCCAAGTTCTAGATAAGTTCAACATAATTCCTCTTTTATAGAAAGTTATTTTTAAAGAAAAGGAGTAAATATTGACTTAATTTTCACTTTCAAATGTGTATATTTTATGTTCAATAAAAACTAAACAGAATATGAACTCTCAATGACTTTGCATCTATACTTTCACAGAATCAATAGAGCAGTGACTCAAATTTGCATAAATTAAAATCCAGAATTCCATAAAATGATAAATCTTACAGGATATGTATGAAACAAGTATCCCCAGTTACAGACAAGCAGCATATCCTAACACCAAAATAGGCACCACTTATTGTTGTCAGCCAATAAGCCAGAATGCCCTGCATGACATGTGAGCATCTATCAGGAAGAAGTGCTATTTCCAGCCAACAAAATCATTACAGAAGTAAATCATAAGCTAATTATTCAGTTATAACTTCGACAAGCACAGCAATTAGTGTACCAGCAAGAAGTTTTTTCCCTTTGTCTGGAATCTAAATTTGGGGCCCACTACAGAGCACAAGATATGAAGTGGGCATCCTCTGAACAAGGACTGGTTGATTCACCAAGAATGCAAAACAAGACAGAACTTCAAATAAGATTGTACAGAACTAAAACTTTTTCGAGAGATCACAATAGTGGAGATACAGTCTGTTCACATGGTCCCATGAAAACGGGCAGCTCAATCAGTGCACCAGACAGTCTTACTGCAGAAAATGGTAGGCGTCAGAAGTTCAGAACATGGAGTGTGGTATTAGACTTAACAAGATATCTGGTAAGAGCTTGTTAACTTGTCATCTGTTTTAATTTTAATTACCTGAGGTGACAACGAAAATGGATCCTTCACATCACACTAAAATCTTGAACCCAACTACCAAAAGAATATACCCAAAGATGATAACTCCATCACAGATGACTTGCAGAAAGTGGATACATGGTTCCAGCCGTCCTGTTCACATTTGCACAAACATGTGGATGGCAGTGCTAAGAAAACACCTATATCAGAAGTAAATTTAACTGGGATTAACATAATATCATTTACTCACGCATGGGTCCTTTTTCTAACATTTGACTTGGAAACTAATGACTGCAAAAATAGGAACTATAGCCATTCAGGGATTAATTAAGAGACACGAGTACCACTTCAACACAAGGACTGGACGCAGAACACACCAGCAAAACGATGCACACCAAATACTGTTCTTGGTTAGTAGGATAATACCAGTCCTCACAAGGAGCCTGCACATTC
Organism: Zizania palustris; assembly: GCA_019279435.1. NCBI lineage: Eukaryota > Viridiplantae > Streptophyta > Magnoliopsida > Poales > Poaceae > Zizania > Zizania palustris. Next base: position 31,822,426 of record JAAALK010000287.1, on the reverse strand, counting down.
AACACAGCAATTGCCCTGCTGGTTCTTGCTCAACAGAAGGCATTTCAACCTCGCAGATTAGCAGAAAAAATTGCTTCATGAGTTAATTCGACGGCAGCTGACATCTACCAAAAGAAGCCAACTTTGTGTGTAATAAGACTTTGCTGACTTGTCTTAGCTAACGACTTCCACATCCCCAAGCCAAAACACGCATACCAGGACACGAGCAGCTTCTTGTCCCTTCCAAAATTCCTCACCTTGACACCTTATCCTTCATGTTCATCATCTGCAGCATATATTTATACTCCTTTCTAAAGAACCAAGTGATGGTGGTGGGGTATCTGCCACCCACATATTCTCACTGTAGTTTTTATGGTTTACTATCTGATACTATTTAATATTATAAAGCAGAAAAATATAAATGGATTGACACATATAATTGAATTAAGCATTCCCAGCTAATAAGTGAATAACATATATGATATATCATATAAAAATATATTTAATTTATTTTAGACAATATTATGATATTTTTATTTTGTTAGTAGTAAAGCACGAACGATTTGCTCATGTGTGTGCATATATAGAGAGAGAGACCCAGCACACCATCTGCATGAAGAGTTGAGTGGCAAAAAGAACAGGAAGGCAGGCATGACTCAAGCTCACTCAAAATCTCACTTCAACAAGCTCTGGGATGGAGTCCAGATCAAGAGGAGCAGCAACAGCTTCGCCGTCGAGCTACTGCCATCCCTTGGTGCAGCTATAAACCACTCCAACAAGTTACAGAAGTTCATCATATCGCCTTACGATCCCCGGTACAGGTGAGGTTCACACTGCACTGTCTGTACCTATCATGTTAAGAGGCATATCACAAAACAACAGTTGCTGACATGATCTTTGTTTGCTTTGTCTGTGTGCCTCTCAGATCCTGGGAGCTGTTCCTTATAGTCTTAGTTATTTACTCAGCCTGGATTTGCCCGTTCGAACTAGCATTCCTGAGGGACTTTCCCTTTAAGCTTTTGCTAGTTGAGAACATTGTCAATAGCTTCTTTGCCATTGATATTGTTTTGACATTCTTTGTAGCTTATGTCGACAGTAAAACACATCTTTTTGTGGATGACCGAAAGAGAATTGCAGTAAGGTTTGTACCTTTTTTGCTCATGAATACTTTCCATGTTACAAACCATGCATTTGGAACTGGAAAGACAAATGATTCTGCCTTGACATTAGCAAATTATAATGATCCACAGGTACCTATCCACTTGGTTTATCTTTGATGTATGCTCAACAGCTCCATTTCAACCAATCATCCTTATATTTACACACAAGGGGAATGATCTTACTTTCAATACGCTCAATTTGCTCAGGCTGTGGCGTCTTCACCGAGTCAGCTCATTGTTTGCCAGGTCCAGATCTTGTTCAAATTCTTCATATTTGTTGATGAATCACAAGTGACAAAAAAATGATCATACTATATTTAACAGGCTGGAGAAAGACATCCGATTCAACTATTTCTGGACTAGGTGTTCAAAGCTTATCTCTGTAAGTCCTTGAGAAAAATGAAACTTACCTTCTATGTTCTGTGCAATTTTTGTTAAATCTTTCTAAACACTTGTTATTTGTCTACGGGAAGAATTTTTTCTGGCTTTTATGTGTATAAAATATTTACTGACCAAAATGCAGGTCACCCTCTTTGCGGTGCACTGTGCGGGATGCTTCAATTATATGATTGCTGACAGATACCTCAACCCAGAGAAAACATGGATAGGAGCTGTGATGCCTACTTTCAGATCAGAGAGCTTATGGACTAGATATGTTACTGCTCTTTACTGGTCCATTACAACACTGACAACAACAGGATATGGTGATCTACATGCTGAAAATCCAACAGAGATGCTATTTGATATCTTCTATATGATGTTTAATCTGGGTTTGACAGCTTATCTCATCGGCAACATGACCAACCTAGTCGTTCATGGGACCAGCCGCACCCGTAAATTCGTAAGTTTCTCTACTTGCAAAAAATCTCAGGCCAAACCTTCTATCTCCAGAAAGACCATTCCGGAATGTAGATTTTTAGTGAAATTTATATTTTGCTGAGCGCAGCAGATTATGGCACACCAATGTTTACAAATCGCCTAGTCGTCATGGTACCGACCAGAAAACTAATCGCGATTAGTCGATCTTGGTCGATCTATTTAATTATTCCATATATTTTAGGAAATTTACATAATATATATATGACAATAAATACCTAGGTATGGGCCAAATTTCCAGCCATTACTTATTAGCCCAAAAATAAAATTGAAAAGCCCAAGCCCATTAACTAAACCCTAGCTTCACTCCTCACATCTCCCCTCTCCCTCGCAGCCGCCACAGATTCCTCACATCTCTCCTCTCCCTCACAGCCGCCTTCTCCTCACAGGGCGCCGCCTTCTCCTCACAGGGCGCCGCACATCTCGTAGGGCATCGCCTCCTCCTCACACTCCTGTCGACGCCCCCTTCTCCTTAGGCTCCCGCTGGCGCCGCCTTCTCCTCACGCTCCCGCCAGCGCCGCCAGTGGCCCCTCCCACTCCAAGGCACGCCGCCGCCGGCCCACTCCTCCCACCGTGGCCCGTGCGCCGTCGTCAGCCCTCTCCTTTGGCTGGCCCCTGCCTTCCCCGTCGGTTGCCCTTCTCTCCTGGTCACCAAAATGCCACTAATCGGCCGACTAGTCGCGACTAGTCGACGACTAGTCGGACGACTAGATTTCTGGTCGCTCTAGTCGGGTCGGAGCACCTAGTCGGAGCCGGGAAAACGACCAGGCCGATTAATCGAGATTAATCGGATGATTTGTAAACACTGTGGCACACAAGTGAAAATTTTAGCATTTGGCATGCCAATACATATATGATGCCCTTGTGTTTGATCATAAAACTACAAAGAAGCTTGTATTGATGTCATACAACTAAATGATGCCAATATATAAGAAGCTAGTATTTTGAATTACACATAGTGGGATGTATGGTTCCATACAAAATCATATCACAAGACCTTAGTTACGACTAAGACTTCCAGGGGTCAAAACCCTAAGAACTAAGCCAGTTTAATGGATCTCACAACTATTATAGTTTATTAGTTTCATTATAAAAAAAATGGTCCAGCTGGATCAATCTAGTAAGTTCTTATGCAAATAGCAGAGGTAGGTTTTCAATCATAAGCCAGGCAAGGGAATAAATTAACTGAGTCCTATTCTTGCTAGTATGCTGAAAGGTACTGAGTATTCCTAAGTCATTAACCATTTTAGGCTATAACAGCACCAATAAAATACCATTCAATCAAGGGTTAATTTTTTCTGTGTCATTACAATTTTTACTGGGTTTGCAAATATATTATTGGTATGTCACTGACAGATAAGGGTCATTGACAGTGACATAGTGACATGTAGGAAATTCTTGAAAATTGTAATGGCATACGAGTAATTTTCTCTTCAATCAAGGGCAAGAATACAAAAAAACAATAAAAAGAGTCAAGCAACTGCAAACTTCACACTAGCAGTCACTGTTTTTACTAAAATAGTTACTACTACCAGCATTTGTTCCATTCTTCCATATATATGTACTTGTATTGACTATATATATATATATATGTGTGTGTGTGTGTGTGTGTGTGTGTGTGTGTGCAGAGGGACTCAATACAAGCAGCATCAGAGTTCGCGGCACGCAATCAGCTACCTGAAAATATAAAGCAGCAAGTGTTATCCCACTTCTCCCTACAATTCAAGACAGAAGGACTCAACCAGCAGTTCATGTTAGATGGACTCCCAAAAGGAATCCTCTCAAGTATAGCATACAGCTTATTCTTTCCGATCATCCGACGGGCCTATCTCTTCAATGGAATATCTGACAATTTCATTGACGAACTGGTAACATAATGAGCAATTCCATATTTTCCGTATGACCTTATAAGAACAATATTTTCTGCAGTCTTTACTAACTGAATATGTTGGACAAAACAGGTCATGGAAGTGAAGGCTGAGTACTATCCACCAAAGGAAGATATAATATTGCAGAATGAAGGGGCAGCAGATGTTTATATAGTAGTTTCAGGAGCAGTGGTTAGTGTTATATCTCCAATTGGGTCCAGAAATGAAATTTCAACAAGTTTTTGTCTGCATGCTAATCAAACGTTTCTTAATGTTTTTTTATTTGTAGAACATAATAGCAACAATTCATGGGGATGAACAGGTATCTAGGTTTCCTAAGTATACATCTGTTCCAGATATCACTAAGATTTATTCAGATTACTAAAAATTATGTAATTTGAAAGCAGGTATATGAGAAAGTCACAGAGGGAGAAATATTTGGAGAGGTCGGTGTTCTGTGTAACATACCTCAGCCATTTACTTGCCGCACAGCTGAGCTTTCACAGCTTTTGAGAATAAGCAAAACAAGACTTCGAGAGATCATTGGAGAACATATGGAAGACAGAAATATTCTAATGAACAATCTATTCCAGGTATAGCTTCAGTTTTACTTTCAAACAATTATAGTGCATCTAAATTCAGGCTAAACAGAGGTAATCTTTATGCCAATGTACAGAAGCTAACACTACAAGAAAGTTTACCTGAAGTGAATCAACCAGACAGAAGATTCTTGAACAAGTACGAGCTATTCCACGTTCCTCAAGAAGAACAGCTTCTAACAAAGCCACATCTACATTTGACAGAGAAGCTAAGTAAGGATTGTAGTAGCAACATTCCAGTATTTGGAGGTGATAGACATTCAAGACTGTTACTTGGAGAAGCAACCCGATCGTGGGCGTCAAAAAAGAAAATAGTCATGATATGACAGATAAAGAAGAAAACCATGCTGAAGTTCACATAAACTGTGAGACCAAACCAAGTACTGAAGAACATTGTATTCAGATAAACTGTGAAGACAGCAGCTCCACAAACAGTCGGCAAACAATACATGCAATGTTGCAGCCAGAGTCTCCTCATAAAACAGAAGAAAATATAACAAGAAACATAATTCCAGATCATAGTTACATAAAAGAAGCCAATAAAAGAGTTATAATTCACATATGTCCTCATAATGCAACAGGTTCGGCAGCACAAAATGGAAACCTTATCAAGTTGCCAAGAACATTGGAGGAACTTTTCAAAATTGGAAGTAAGTAAAATATTTAGCTTGAAATTATCTTTTCACTTTGTTTTTTTGTCTATGTTGCATGAGCAACGCAAAGTCAATAGCATATGTAAAGTGTAATTTGCCATATATCAGCCATCATAGTACTTACTCTCATCATGTGCATTTCTTCACATTGTAGGTCAGAAGTATCAAGGTTTTCATCCTACAAAGGTGGTCAGTAGAGATTATGCTGAAATAGATGACATCAGTGTTATCCGCGACGGTGATCATCTATTCCTTCTTGAGATGTAGGAAAAAATAGCACAATAGCCTAACAGGACAAGTTGGGGATCTGGCATAAATATTAATGCGTGCACATTGGGACTCAAAACTGAAGATGTGAAGAGGAAATACATTTTGACACTTTGAATTTTTATTGATCATTGCTAACATGATGTAAATGTCTGATAATGTATATAAATAAACAAGGCAGCCTCAATGCGGGCAGTCATACTAAAAGCGTTTCTACTGCAAGGATTTTTAAATTGAAATGGCACGCATACCTGCATTTTTTTCGACGGTCCAACTGCAAATTTCGCCTACCTATAGTGGCGGAAAGAGCCAACTCAGCCAAGCAAGGAGGCGGTGGGTAGCTCACCTGGCGTGGCGGCGGCAAGACGAACCCGATCTGAGGAGAGGCGGAGAGCGGAGCGGCTGCCCCCTCCTCGTTCCTCGCGCGGAGCTGCCGGAGGAAGCCGACAGCCGGGAAGGGGAAGAATGTGGGCTGACAACAGGTGGGGCGATCACCCGCGCGCGAGCGCGCGCAGAGCTCCATTGCTGCACGCCGCCGCGGCGAGTGATCCCGATCGCGCCAGCGGCGGCGCGCCGAGCGATAGTGGCGATAACTGGGCCGCTCGTTCGTCGGTGTCCTATTCCGAAGGCCCAGCCCAGCCCAACCATTTGGGACTTACTTAGGGCCGAGAAGCTATTTTCCTTCGCTTTTAGTTATCTTGAGGCCCATACGAGCCCAGGCTGCAGGTGTAAGTGAGCCGCCTCATTGTGTGGTCATGGGCCGGTTTGCTTGGTTGGTTCGAGCAATGTGGGCTTTTGAGTGGGCCGATAATCTTTCACCTTCAACAACTTCTCATTTCATTAACTATATGCCATTTCTAGCCCAAAAAGCAGGAGGTACACACGTGGCATAGTTTTTTAATTAATTACACTGTAAGTTAATGCTATTTTTTATTTGTCGCTCACTTTGTGACATCATATTTTTTTATATATCACCGAAAATTCATATGATTTTTTATTTACCATTCGCTTTCTTGCTAATCCATGTTCTAAGCCGAAAGCCTTGAATGCGGCGTATTTGATTCAACTTGGAATTATAATAATTCAATTTATTTTTATAAGTGAAACAAATACATCAATTTATTATAATTTAAAAATATATATCTACTATATTAAAGAGTGAAGTCATTTGTCCATCTGCTCCGCTCCAACCGCCTCCCCACCCGCCCCGAAAAAAAAAGCACGGCAAGCAAAATAAAAAAGAAAATAAAAATAAAAAATGTACTTTTATATTTCAGTTCTTTAATTTTTGTATTTTGCGTAGAAGTATGAATTTTGTGTAAAAACTCTTAGATTTCTGAAAAATCACACAAAAATATAAATTTTGCACTGAGGTCACCGATTTATGAAAAATATCCTTGGATTTTTGAAAAATCACGCAAACTATGAATTTGGCGTATAGGCAGTTAGATTCGCTAAAAATTCTAAAAATACTCTTTTTTTGCATATGTTTATTATTTATGACATCTCGTTGGTATTAGTAGCATGTAAAATGCACATATTTAATATATGTTTATTATTTCTTACATCTCATTGATATTAGTAGCATGTAAAATACACATCCTAAGTGATATGTTGAAACTCTTACATGTGTATTGCTTTGTGCTTCGGCTATTCTTAGGGTGCGTTTGGTATAGCTTCATATTCTGATTCTTTAGATTCTGATTCTAATTCTCTCGTGAATTGATTCTGTGGGGAATCAGAATTAGTTAGAAAATTGTTTGGATGGATGACTAGATTTTGTAAACTCTGTTTACTAGTACATGAACATTGTTTCCGACCAATGAAGCCAACAAGTTTAGAATGCACTAAAATAACAAAATGGATTTATGCAGATAAAGTTAGTGTATTGTTAATATTAAGGAAATTTGTTGAATGCTTTTGAAATAAACAAGATGTATATTGTTCCTGCATGCGCATTAGGCCAAATAAATTGATTCTTAGTGATATCAATACTTGCAATTAGGTCAAATAAATTGATTCCTAGTGATGTCAATACTTGTAGTAAAGTATCTCTTTTCTCTCTCCCATATGCACGGGCATGGCCGCATCACTTAAGAACTCCACTCTCATTCTTAAATACATTTTTATTCGTATGGAGTGATTGATTGAGAAAGCACAATGAGAAAAATAAAAAAAAATCTTTAATGGATTGTTAGTACAAACATTGCCGAAGTTCTCTGTTCAGCAGGTTAACAAGGCGTCGTTCCATTCCTTGAGCAAGACAGCGGCATTGTTGGTTTGATTGGGGACTACCCGCGCGAAGCCACGGAGGTGCTGCTCCAACTCGGCAAAAGTGTTGGAAGCGGTAGCGCCAGGCGATGATGCGATGTTGTGGCCGCGCGGGGGAAGCAAGAGGAGAGAGCGCAACGGTAGACAGATGCGAGAGAGCGTGGCGATAGATGTGAGGGGAGAGAGAGCGCAACGCGATTCAGTCGAGAAGTAGGTATTTCTCCGATTCTGTTTCGCTGTGTAAATATGTGAATCACTTCGTAGCGATTCATCTACGAATTAGGTGCAGTTTGTAACGTTTGGTACAGATTCAACTGATTCTGTTTAGAATCAGCACAAAGAATCTATACCAAACGCCCCCTTACTGTTCTAAATTGTAACTTGATCCATCCAATTGAATTACGGAAAAATAAATGTTGAATTTCTATTTATTATTTATTTTGGATAGTAATATATCATATTGATTTTTATCAGTATTATAACAATTCATTAATCCGTTTCGTTATTTTCATCCCAAGATGAAACGCGAGGTAGCTTTGGCCCAGCAAGTTGGGCCGTTAGATTCGATTGCATGAATCATTCGTCGCTGATCCGCCTCCGAGCCGTGGGCCGTCCGTTACCATGCAGATCTTTCCCGCCCAACCAACCCCACGGGGCCCACGCCGGCGACCCCTCCCCGCCGCCGCCGCCGCCGCCAAGCGCCATGGAGCTCTCGGTCGCCTTGGAGGAGCGCGTCCAGCAGATTGAATTCGGCCGCAACCACCGCCTCTCCCTGCTCCACGTCTCTCCCTTCCTCCTCCTCTCCTTCCCGAAACGGCGAACGAAACCTAGCATCGCCCGGCCTCACCGCCCCCGCGCTTGGCCGAGATTGAGCTCCGCGCAGAGAAGTTCCGCTTCCTCGACGCGAAGCTCGCCGTTGCCTCGTCCTCGAGAGCCACGCCATCGACCTCACCTCCCGCGCCTCGCCGACATCGACGTCGCCCGGGCGGCCGGGCCCGCGACATCAGGCAAGTAACCCCGCACTCCCTCCCACTCTCTCCCGTCTCCACCCAAAACCCGTCGTGAAATTCCACATCGGTGCCTGAACTCTGAATTGTTCGAATTGGGCACGGGCACGCAGCTCGGTGAGGGCCAGGATCGAGGCGCGCGGCGGAGCGGGAGGAGGACGACTGGGACCGCTTTTACGAGGCCAAGACGAAGGAGATGGAGGAGTTCCAGGCAATGGCGGGGCGGTTCGAGGCAGAGGCTCGCAAGGAAGTGCAGATGCTGAGGAATTTGGTATCTCAAGTAAGGTCCCAAACACTTTGTACCGATAAACTATCATCTTATTGTATTGCTGCCTAATAGCTTGTTGCCTTGTTTAGCTGAACTACTGCTATTTGTACCATTGTCATTTGGGTGAACCTGATGAATACTTATTATCTTCGTTCACTGTGCCAGTTTCTTTTCAATGGCAACATGGCAGTGGATTTAATAGATCTTGGTCACTAGCTAGCTAGCACAACTTGAAGTTTACAAATTGTGCTTTTGTTAGCCTACCTGTTGGACCACCGGCTGAGAGCTCGTAACAATCCTCTGCAATTAGGTCAAGATGTTTGGCTTTGATCATAATCTGTATGGACCATGCTTGTTGGGATTATGGGAGCGAAATTTCATTCATGGTTGTCTTCACAGAGTAATTTGAGTTTCTAGCATGCCTTGGTTTGTGAAATGACATATGTGGCTTGTGAAGAGATAAATTAATTTGTTTGTTACTGGTTTATATCAATTTTCGACATATATGGTGTCAAGAACTCAAGATGATTGGCTTTGCCAATCTGTTTTAGTGCGTGAGAAGTATTCTCAGAATGGAGAAAAATGTAGTGCTGTAGGCTATCATTTGCATTTGAAAAAAAAAACCATTGCTACTGGATATATTCAAACAGTTTTGTTTAATTGGGGTAGATAGATGGTAATGGCTGTTCATGGAAACCGTGTATAGATCTTGTTTTTTATCTTGGTCGATTCGTGCTCTCATAAAGTAGCAGTCATTTTAACTGGCCTATGTCAAGAAAACAATACATGGGGGGTCATGGACCACGGTCTGCACGTAGCCATTAACTTCACAAACATCCAAATGACATTAATCTGATTTTGTAAATGATGACAACCTGTTCTTATGTGTAAGATTTTCTCCTTTTTTATAAGGCATTGCTAATCGGTCATTTTTATAAGGTTTGCAGGACATTGTATACTCCAGTAGTTCAGTAGAAAGAAATGTTCCCTTAGGAAACTACTGCTGATCTGAACCAACCAATAAGAAACTACTGCTCAAGATCTCATAAAAAAACCTGCAGCTAGATTATTTTACTCGTTACCATAGCTTTCATAGCTTTCATACATGATTGACACAGCCTGCAACTTAAATGGTGCAGCTGAAATCGACGCTGCAAGAGCATTGCGGCGGTGTGATGTACCTGAACAACGCTGAGATTGCTGCTGCAGAAGCCAGGAAGGCAAGCAAAACTGGAAGAGAGCCTTGCTTCAGCCCACCAGTTCAGACTTCAGAGCACTGCCATCTGAACTTGAGAATTTCAGATAGCATATAGCAGCACTACAAGCAACACGAGGACACTTGCATCAAATGGTTCAGGTACTCCTTCCTGCATCGGCTGCACAGGTGAAACAATACACTTTTTTTTACAAGATCTTTGCAAAAAAAAAAAAAAACTAGGCTCTTTCATATTTGCTTCCTAATGGATTGGAAGTTGTACTGATGCTGCAAAGTGTGCAGTGTACTCTCATCAATGTGTAGGCCTAGTCTTCCCATTATATGCTGCTCAGAGTGGACGCTCTAGGGTTGGTACGTCCCTTCCAGCTACTCCCAACTACTCATGCACTTGTACCATTTCGTTAAATGCTGCACATGAGAACCTTTCCTTGCAATGTCAGGTACAAATTAATAAGTAGATAGCCCACAATGAAATCAAATGAAGCTGTAATATAATTCATATATTCGAGGGAATTACGGTTGACGATATTACCTGGCTTTGATAGATCATGGTTGTAGAGGCATGTTTTAAATCGAAAAACGTCGTCAGTAGAAGTGAAAATTGATACTCTCTCGGTTAAAAAAGAATTAAGGTGGACATGCGTTTAGAAAAGATCGTGCTCAAAACTTTTTACTAGTATTGGTTTAAAACAGGAGTTAGATTAATTATTTAGTGCTAAAAAGTTGATAAATAGCTTTAAAATAAATTTTCAACAATCTTCATATAGAAAGTATTTTTTAGAAAATTACGTCGTTTAGTAGTTTTGAAAAGTGTGCCCATGATAATCCATAAGCCATTTGTAGTTTTGAATGGGCCTTAAGAAATATGCTGTATATATTTATGTTATGTATGTGATATAATTGGCTTTGTATTTAAAAATATAAGTCTTATATTTTTTTCGACACAGGGATGCTAGACAACCATATAATACAGCTCCAACCAAAAGGCACAAAATTATGAAGCAAATCGAAGCACAAACCCTTCATATTTTTTTAGATTATAGTTTAATGCATAGATAGAGATTGCAAATCTTGAACATTCTTTCATCGTATACATCCATTTTTAGATAAAATATCTTTAACCAAACAAATTAAATTAGGAAAGGTGAACAGAGAAAAAACATAAAACATTACAAATCTTGAGTACTCTCTCACAATTACACAGATAATCTTGTAGATAACCTAATATAGATGTCCCTAAACCAATTAGAACCTAAAAGGAATGCCACTAAATACAATCCAAATACAATCCTAACAATAACATACACATGCAAATCATATAAATGTCTACAACCAAGCCAAAACCAAAAGAAAAAACATGAGCCCCCACCTCCACAATTGACATATATAAGACAAAAATTTAGATAGCTAACCCGTCGTCAAGAAAAACTAAATCAAAGTAACATATTGTGCAAAAGCAAAACCTAAACCTTCGTAGATATGAGCAAGTTGACACTAAATCCTATTAGAACTCCGATATTAAATGTACTCAGACGAAAATAATACTAGAATAAGTGACCCTACTTATAAAAATCACTCACTCGTCGGTCACACTTAAACCCCTCATATCTTTAGTAACACAATACAAATCGATATCGATTAAAGATTACGTGTCGCATAATTATATATATATATAATTTAGATTAGAGTAATATATCCCATACATAATAAAAGAAAAGATCTAAAATAAATTCGTCAGCCACCTTCACCGTCAGGCGCCACGCCCACATCTGCGGCCAACAGCCAACAGGTTTCACTTCGCCAGTCGTAGGCGGCAGCCGCGCCCTCGTCCTCGTCGTCTCTCTCCTGCAAACTGCGGCTCTGCCACCGAGATTATTATAGCGACCGCGGCAGAAGCTAGCTTCAGAGGTCGCAGTCTCTCTCGCAGGTCGCAGCGGCAGGCAGGCAGAGCAGCAGAAGCAACCCCTTCCTTCGCTTCGCTTCCCTTCCCTTTCCCTTCCCTAGCCTCGCTAGCGGCTAGCGCAGCGCCTCGCTCCCAGCAAAAAAAAAAACTATTTTTTCGAAAAAGCTCGCCTCGCCTCGCCACCACCATCCATCCCCCGCAAGGCTCCGCCTACGAGAGCGTATACCACCGCCGCTGTATGTATCTACGGTGAGGGTGGTGGACTGGAGGGGAGCGCAAGCGCGCGAGGGTTTCGTCTCCGGCGGCGGCGGCGGCGGAGTGGGAGGAAGAGTAGTAGATCTGGGAGGTGAGGGATGGGGAACAGGATTGGGGGGAGGAGGAGGGCTGGGGTGGAGGAGCGGTACACGCGGCCGCAGGGGCTGTACGAGCACAGGGACATCGACCAGAAGAAGCTGCGCAAGCTGATCCTGGAGGCCAAGCTCGCGCCCTGCTACGTGGGGGCCGACGACGCCGCGGCCGGCGCCGACCTCGAGGAGTGCCCCATCTGCTTCCTGGTAAAATCAAGGGCGACCGGGGAGGGAGATCTCCCCGTTCCTCCCATTTCAGCTGTTTTTTTTTGTGTGTGAGGGTGGCGCGGCTTCTGGGCGCGGAGCGTTTTGGTGCGTTTCGATTAGGTCGATTAGTGGCCTCTCCTGTGATTATGGAGGTCGATGGGCATGCACGTTTTCTAGGAAGTGTTTTGGGAGCTTGTAGGGGCAGAATTTCAGCCCATTTTGGCACGTTTTGTGGGTCGTTTGTATTGTTCTTGTATAATTACTGCAGTTCATGGAGGAGATTTTGCGAAATGCAGTACAGATAGCGCTGTTTTTTATTGTATATGCCTGCGCTGGTATTTGCCCCTCCAGTAGTGAGTGCATGTACATTGTGCACAGTGCCCTTCTAAATGGCATTGGGCTTGTTTTTTTTATCAAAGTTGGTTGTTTTTATCATGTTGTTTGGATAATTATGTTAATATGTTTTTGGATTTCTAGTCTACAAGTTTTAAGGTATCATTGGTGTTCAAGTCCTAGAGAAGCATCTTGATATTTACTGTAGTCAGTATTCTATAGACCTATCTGGTGTCTGCTTGGCTGTGGTGCGCTGCGTGAAAGTTAATGCTTATTGACAGCTCCTGGGATTGAAGCATAAAAAATAACAATTGACTAATTTTTCTTCAATATTGAGTGCGATCAACTTGAAATAGTGGACACTATAGAGTATGGACATACCATGTGGACGATCAAACTTAAATCTTGATGTATTAGTGCTCTTAAGAACTGAGATAGAGAATCTATTGTAGTTAACTTGATTTGGTTAGCTGTTCCAGGGTATTTTTGATGTTTTTGACTTTTTGATATAGCTTGCATTTATTTGGCACAAGTAGATTTTTTAATTGTTGCTATAGCTGGAATGTTACAAGCTTAATGCAATTAATGTTACTTACCATATAGTTGGAACTTTGATGCAATTATGCATTACTTGGACACAAAATCACTCAGTAAAACTGGTTTTAGATGAAGCCGTGGAACTTGTATTCTAGGATTTTACTACATTTGGTGTTGGATTATATGTTTGTGTGGGTGCTAATGGCACTATTGGCAATTACTGCTTCTTGTGCTTTGAGTTTTAACTATCTGACAGCCATTCCTGTCCTGAAATGCATGTTTTCTTCCTTTGTAGTTCTACCCAAGTCTTAATCGATCAAAATGTTGCTCAAAAGGGATATGCACTGGTAATACATCTACCCTACAGCCAACAATCATGTGTTGCTTGTTAGGTCCAAATGTCCTTACATCCCTGTTTGGTACGTATGCAGAGTGCTTTCTTCAAATGAAACCAACTCACACTGCTCAACCTACACAGTATCCTTTATGTCACCCTTGATTTAATTTAATATCCTTGGTAAGCAATGATCTTTGTTATGAAAAATGCTTAACCAATAAAGATGTCCATTCTGCAAAACTCCCAATTATGCTGTGGAGTATCGCGGCGTGAAGACAAAGGAGGAAAGGAGCATAGAACAATTTGTATGCCTTTATATTCTAATGTCTTCTTTTGCTGATGTATAGCAACTTTTTGTTAGTATTTAGAAGCCATATGAATTTTGTTTATCTCACGTTATATGTGTTACAGGAAGAGCAGAAAGTCATAGAAGCACAGATGAGGATGCGCCAACAAGCGCTTCAAGATGAAGCAGATAAGATGAAAAGAAAACAGAACAGGTGCTCTTCTAGCAGAACAATTGCTCCGACCACAGAAGTGGAGTATAGAGATATTTGCAGCACATCCTTTTCAGGTTTGCTCTAGTTACAACTAACATAGACATTTAACAATGTACTTCCTCAGCTGCTTGATATGATAGTTTACTATGTATTATGTCTGTTACAGTGCCATTGTACCGATGCGCTGAGCAAGGAACTGAATGCTGTTCATCTGAACCTTCATGCTCTGCCCAGACTACCATGCGTCCTTACCATTCAAGGCATAATCGGTATGTTATTATCTTTTCTTTTTTGAGGCTTCATGGGATCATTCTAGCCTGGTTATGTTGAACATCAAACCTACTGAAGGGATGCAAATGAGAGTTATTAACCAATGAGTTAAATCTAGATAATACTGCATTAAATTAGATGGCAGCAACCACTAAAAGACACTGGCATTTCTGAAAAGATCCGTTTAATTATTCCGATTCACGCTTGCCCTTCTGTATTGTACTAATATGGGCAATCTGCCCTGATCCACCTCACTATTCAAGTTGATAAGTAGCCTTTCTGCAATCCGCATCATTGCTTTATAGCAGGATAGTTACAGACAAACTTTTTGTTTATCTATACTCTAGATGTAACTGATAAAAACACCAAAACAATTAGATAAAATTTGTTTTGAAGGAAATCTTAAGCAAAAACTGAAAATGGTTTATTTTTAGTATGGTTATTCATGACCGAAATTCGGTGTTCTGTAGCTCACCCAATGCAGAAAAAAATATTTTTTAATCCTAGTTTGAGTGTGCCAAACTCATTTTTCGTAACAAGTATCTACTACAAAAAAAAACACTATGCAAAACCCTTTATATGCATGCAATGAATTCATTGGTGTTCAACCCAATGGGCAAGGGTGAAAAGCAATAACATATGTTCTGATATCAAATTAGCACAAAAACAATGATAAACACTTTTGAAGTAAACCACTCCTTTTGGTTCTTTAACTCTTTTACAAGTAACAACACTAACAGAGTTTGCCTGATGTTCTGAGTACTAACAGGTTATTTTATAGAGTTGAGTAGTATTTGACCTGAATAAAAATATCTCAATGAGTAATATTGGTTATTGTATTATTTCTAGAGAAGCTGTTATCATTTTGCGTCTTGTACTGGTAATCAATTTGTACTTCCACTCGGACCCTGTTTGGGAGGGTTTCAACTTCAGCTTAGAGCTGCATAAGTTTGAGCTCTGTAAACAGAATATAAGTATGACTGGATGGACTTCTTAAGTATACAAAACCATTCTTGTATTTGAAACCTGAAACCTCTCTTCATCAACTTCATTGGAATTTGGAAAGCCAGCTTCTGAAAGAAGCTAAATTCCTACAAATTAAGGCCTTAATCTCTGTTCAGTTGTACAATTTACCTTGCAGATATTTTTGTATACTAAGTATCTATTGCATGGTGGTCACAATATTCCTTTATGCTGTTGAGATGAATGATTTTTCTAGAATTATGGAAACAATGTTTTTTCTTACAGCGATGATAACATTGACATGAATATAGAGGACATGATGGTTATGGAAGCGATTTGGCGTTCCATTCAGGTTAGTGGGTTTCTTTTATATGTTCCTTTCATCAGATTATAATAATATGCACATTGCATGCTGCGAATAATTTTATAAATGCTTATTAGTTGTCAGGTAATGGTTTTGTAAGTGAGCTGCACAAAAATAGAATGTAATTTGCATAGAGTATGAACATTTGCTGATCACACGGCATGCTTTGTTCAGTTCACAATATTTTATGCATTCTGATGAATGCTTTACCTAGTCTGCACAACTTGCATAGTGTTTACTAATGATAAATAGTTAATTAATTTGTAGAAAATCCTATTGACAAGAAAA
Source organism: Zizania palustris (assembly GCA_019279435.1). Lineage (NCBI taxonomy): Eukaryota > Viridiplantae > Streptophyta > Magnoliopsida > Poales > Poaceae > Zizania > Zizania palustris. The sequence continues at coordinate 31,806,213 of JAAALK010000287.1, read as the reverse complement.
TAATATAGGGTCCATTTAGTTGAAGAATGAGATGGTCAATTGACCAGTGACCACTTTATCCTATATAGCTTGTTTGGTTTGAGGAAATACCATTGGTTCATTTGTAATCATCTCATTTGCCCTAAGGCATGGAAAAATGAGGAATGGAGTCTTACCATCAAAATCATCTTCGATGATGTGATTCATCCAACCAAAGTACCAAACAGTCCAGTAGATTGTGGGGTTTGTAAGATAAGTTTTGTTCTTGTCATTTTTACCTTTTGAGTTTTGACTTTTGAGCAATGTTCGTAAGGTGGTAAGACGAGGCATGGTGACCTACCTCCTTTTAGCCACCTAGGCGAGTTAGGCACATGGTGAGGTGACGTCATACACACATCCTAACATATAATTACTGTATATTTTAGTAGCAATGTGCCAATGTACCATATACTTACCTTTGTGTTGCCAATAATCTGACCTCTCTTCTGATCTGATCTTCTCTTGATACTATACACAATGAGGATTATACTAATACTGGGGGAGAGAATCCATTCTTTGAGAGATGATAGCTACTGATAGGTTTTATTTAAAGGCCTAAATACCCGGCTAGAAGCAAGCTGAGAAAAAGAGTGAGGACCTCGCTGAGTCGCCGCCTCGCCGGGTCAGGGCCGTGGACCTCCGCCGCCGCCTCGTCGGGCCAGGGGCACGGACTGATGAGGACATCGCTGCCATTGATACAACCACAACGGCAACCCCTTCACCTGTCACTTAAGGCGCCACACCATCTTGGTTGTAGTAGTCGGGCAGCCAACGTCGGTCTCCACCAAATTCACAACATCCTCCATCTCTCATCGAAAGATCAGGCTCCCTCGTACCCGTCGGGTCCATTATGGACCTCCGCCGCCACCTCGCCTGGCCAGGGGCGTGGACCTCCACTGCCATGCAGAACTCCGTCGCTGCCTCACCGGGCTAGGGGCGTAGACCTCTGCCACCACATGTCGGGTCCAGACCTCCGCTGCCGCTTGTCGGAACCAGACCTCCGCCGTCGCATTGATTCTTCTTGCTAATACAGAGCAATGCTTGTTCTAGTAAATCTGGGTACGAGTAAAGTTGATGGGCAGAGTGCCAAATCCAGTGCGTGCAACACAGTTTCAGGACCGGAACTGATTGCATTTTTCCCCATACTTGCTGTTATTTCATTTATCCTTCATCAACATGTACTGTTCCCCAATAATTTGCTTGACATTTATCTTTCTAAGTGTTGTAACGTTTCCACTTCTTTCTGTCATTTTTTCTTCTGAGTAGCTTGCTGTTATTTGTTACAAAGTTGAACATTTTATGTTCGCAACTGTTTCTAATTTGAATTGTGATACTCATACAACAATACACAATAAGAATCATGGATTACATATACCAATGTCTGCATGCATCTCTCTTTCTAATGTGTTTAATTTTCTCTCTGAGCAGGAGCAGGGCAGCATAGGGAATCCTGTCTGTGGCAGTTTTATGCCCGTAGCTGAACCATCCCCACGCGAGCGTCAGCCGTTTGTTCCAGCTGCTCCTCTAGAAATACCTCATGGTGGTGGATTTTCTTGTGCCGTTGCCGCAATGGCCGAGCACCAGTCACCTAGCATGGATTTCTCTTACATGGCTGGCGGCAGCGCGTTCCCGGTCTTCGACATGTTCCGGCGACCATGCAACATGGCTGGTGGAAGCATGTGTAATCTGGAGAGCTCACCACCGGAGAGCTGGAGTGGGATAGCTCCAAGCTGCGGCAGGGAAGTGGTAAGAGAGGAAGGGGAGTTCTCAGCTGATCACTGGTCGGAGGGTGCAGAGGCCGGAACAAGCTATGCCGGCTCAGACATTGTGGCGGATGCTGGGACCATGCCGCAGTTGCCATTTCCTGAAAATTTCGCCATGGCTCCGAGCCACCACTTCCGACCAGAGAGCATCGAAGAACAGATGATGTTTTCCATGGCTGTTTCTTTAGCTGATGCTCATGGTAGAACGCACTCTCAAGGGTTGGCATGGTTGTAGCTTGTAGCGCACTAATTTTGACGCCTTCCTTCTTCTTTTTTGCATGTGTTCGTCATGGTTTGATATAGATCCTGCTATAGCTCTTCATTGTCATTGCTGCTTATATGTATGTAAAATGGAATATGAGGAAATAGAAAAAGGAAAATGGGTGACACTTCTTTTTGCATCGACAAAGCTATGCCATCTTTCTTCTCTCTTGCAGGTGATGCCATGCGTAGAAAACCATGTGGATTTCTCGTATTTCGAAGAGCCCTAACTGTGCCAAGAATTGGAAAGCGAAGACAACATGTACACCATGCACATCGACCACTCTGGTTCGATCTTATCGTGACCACGCACCTCCCTATACTTGCTGTACTTGTAAAAGACGAGCTGGTGCGCCATGCATGCACGGATCGATCGCCTTTCGCTTTGCATCTTTCCCCGGTGGAGAAAACGGCCGGGACGATGAGGACAAAAGCTTGCTTCGTGACGGATTATTCTCGCCGTGCGCTGCTAACATCGATCGATCGCATGTGTGCTGCTTGCTGCTGGGTTCATTCGTAAAAGGGGAAGGAAGCTTCATGATTTGGTCTGAATACTCACTCCGGAGCCGCGGCCGCTGTTCATCATCCTTTGCTTTTGTCACCTTGTTTAGCCCGGAATAATTAAAGGCAAGTAGCAGCGTAGCGTTCTAGTCGTGGAAGCTGATCAGTTCCTATCTGACCCTGCCTTTTGTTTCTTCACCTTAAAACCTTCGAACTCACGACTGTTTTCTACTAAATTCATCCTATAAAAGACTTATGTTTGTGTTCCCGAAGCTAGAATAGTTCATGTGATTTAGGGTGTGTTTGGTTGAGTTGTGGCTGTGTAAAAAAACTGTTGTGGGTTGTAGGCTATGGAAAAGCTGTTATGGGATGTCAGCTGCGAGAAAGCTAAAAATCGTTTGGCTGAAACGACTGTAGAGAAGTTGCTTTGAGCTATGAGCTGTGTAAAAAACCAAATTATGAAATTTTGTACGGTTGTATGAAATTTGAAATGTCAATTTATGACATTTTGTACGGTTGTATGAAATTTGAAATGTTAATTTTATGAAATTTTGTATGGTTGCATGAAATTTGAAATATCAATCTGTGAATATTAGGTCTAAAGGAGCTTCACAATTTCACCGCGCTAAAAGCTGTTTGGTTGATTTTTGGCTAAGAGAAAACAAAAACTACTCTAAAAAACCAACCAAATCAAAGAACCCTCAATGTTAGCAGTTCACAGAATAAACCATCTCCAGCCTCGCTTACAAGTCATTTTTTATTCAACAAATTGGTAACTTATCACTCGGTTGTTCACCTCAACCAATTTTCATTACAAACAAGTCGAGCAAGCAAGCATGCATTCTCGTAAGTCGTAACCTACTAGCATGCTACCAAGTAGCAACTCTCCATGAACGCTACAATTTAGCTTGCTGATTACACATTTACACCCCCTTGTTGGAAAAAACTTCATGTGTAAGACCCACCCATGTGGAGAGGGAGAGATCGTAAGATATTCCCTTGTCAATTTGTTAATTGGTTCTGGCGTAAACAACAAGTGTCAAGTCAACGGTACTAAGAGTGTGTTTGGTCGAGCTGTAGATTCTGAAGAAGTTGCTGTGAACTATAGAAAAACTGTTGTGAGCTGTAAGCAAGTGATATGTTTTAATAGCATAGTAGGTAATATTTATTCAAAGTTACACTGAGAAGCTATAAAATCTGGGTTATACTAGCTTTCAAATTTATACTACAAGAATTTGTAGATTCTGGAAAAATTGGTTAACCAAAAGAGTTGTTTGATTCAGATTCTAGTTCTTGAGCCAGAAAACTTTTTCTGGTTCAAAAATCTAAACCGATAATAGCCATGGGCTAATCACCCTTCACGGTTCACAGGATAGCTATATTATATCTGATATATCCAACCGCACAATGTGCAGGGGAATCTTTGCAATTATTCCCTGTTGACCCCATCAGCGTCACCCGTGGACCGAAGAGTTTAATACAGGTAGTTTTGGCTACTTAATTGCTAGGGCTACGACGTGCACCAGCTAGCTGTTCTTGCCTGCTACTCTCTTGGAAATTTTTTTGGTGGTTGGTTGTGTCAAGCATTGTCATGTAGCTTTCTGCACAAAGTCTGTGTTTCCGTTTTCTTAAACAATCGCCTTTTTGTTCGAAGTTTATATTTATAGTTGAGTGTTTGTATGTTGTAATATAATTTTTTTATTTATAACATTAAAACAACATAATGTTATTAGGTGTCAATGATAATAAAAGCTCGTGCCGTCATGCGTCAATGAGAAGATTTTTGATAGTGACAGATTCACCACTACTAACTACTTTTAAAATCACGAATTGTTCAATTTAAACTTCCACATGTCCATATATGCTTTAAGAAAAACTGTGCTTCTGACAGAGGTACAACCCTTTTGTTGGAAAATAAGAATTTTACTTATTCCATATGAGTTGAGCTGATTTTCCAAGAATCTTATGATTTTTTAAACTTCCCTATTTGAAAGGAGATCTTGCAGCTAGGTGAACAGTCAAGCAATGTAAATTACTAGTACATGTATGTGCTCACACATAAGCAATTAATAACTCCCCTCTTAAAAGAATTATTAATATCTACATGAGAAGAACCATTGAACTAATTAATTGGATGCACATTTCATATGATTTTTAGTGCCCTGTAATCTTTGATGTCACTACAAGAAAAACAGAAATTTTCGTCAACCTCTTTAATTTTCGTCGGCTTTTCACTGTGGCCGACAAAAGTTAAAGGGGATTTTTCCCGCTCGGTATAGAAGCCTTAACTTTCGTCGGCTACAGTTACTGACTAACGGAAGTTAAGGGATATATTCCCCAAACCCCCACGCGTATAAGGAGACCTAACTTCCTGTACGCGCCCGTTCCACCCGCCGCCGCCGCCCGAGCTCCTCCCCGCCTCCTCCTGCCCGCCACCGGCTGCCGCCGCCCACCGCCTGCCGCCCGCCGCCGCCAACCTCCGCCCCCGCTTCTGTCGGCCAGATGCCAACGAAAGTTAGCCTTTTGCCAATAAAAATTGGCTTCTTCCGTCAGAAAAGACTTAACTTCTGTCAGTTTTGGTCGACGAAAGTTGTCCAGATTCTTGTAGTGAGTTGAGTGAGAAGTTGATCCCACTTCATATGTTTTTGAATGTATCATAAGACATAAGATGTAGTTGCCCACCACAAAACTACTAACATTTGATGCAAACTTGTGATTTACAAATTTTACATTCGCTCCCTTCCTTCAAATTTTGAGATTACAATTAAAAAAATCAAGTCCATGCTCAAAAAATAAAAAATCTTCAAAACTAATCATTTCACCCCATACTTTTAGGTAGCATACCATTGGAAAAAACATATTCAAAGTATTTTATATAAAAAAACCTTAAAAAACTTAATTTTTAGATATTCTTGAAGTTGGTCGAGATCATCTTACCAATAAAAAGAACTTCTCTATCAAACTTGACAAGGAGGCAGGGGTAGGCTAGCAAGAGTCATACCAAAAATGCAGAGACGTAGCTACCCATCCCTCTCAATTACTGGAAAAGAGAAATTTTTTATAAGGAAAAGAGAAATTTTTTATACTTCGTATCAATTATCAAAGCATAAAACCATCCAAGTCTCCTGCTAAAAAAAAGCGAGTCTGCTACATCGACGCCGGCTCACCCCTCGCCGTTGATCCCCCGCGCTCTCCTTTTCCACCGGCGACGAGACCAACCGAAACCGCAAAGCCCACCCACCCGTTCACACTTCACACCCCCACCAGGCCACCCCGCTCGGACGAGACGAGGCGACGCCGCGACAGAGAAAGCGCACCGATCGAGAGCAGAGCACAGTAGCCAAGTCACTTCCACCGCCGCCGCCTCCGACCGCCGCTCGTCTCTGCTGCCGCCGCCGATAAGCGCCGGCGCCGCCGTCTCGCCCCGTCGCGCTGTCGCGCGTGACGCCTCGGTCTCCGACGGAGCAGCCGGCAGGGGCCGCCGCGAGGCTCGCTTACTTCGCACGGAGATCCGTCCGGGGCGGCATTCCTTCGCCCGGTAAACCCTAGCCTCCCGCTCGATTCGGGTTCGCCCTTGCTCGCGCCGCGAAAAATCGCGCCTTTATGCTGCGGGGTTCCGCCCGGTCAGGTTTCCTAGCGCGCTGTAATCTGTTGCTGCTGCTAGTGTAATCCGCCCGTGGGGTTCATCCGCCGACGCCCTATCTCGTCGCGCCTGCGTGAAATTTCGGCGTGGCGGGTTCGCCTCTGCCTGTGCGCTTGGGATCTGGGAGCTTGTAGAGGGTTCATTTTTTAGGCTAGAGGAACGTGGTGTACGCATGTTAGGTCTTACTAGGATGGATCGACTGTATTGCACAAGAGTTTGGATGCATTTCAGCTCTTTCTGTTAGTTTTCTCAGATGATATTACTTTTATGTTATTGGTCGTGATGTCGTTTTAGGTATTCTGATGCCTGATTTGCTGGAAATTTTAGGTTTATTAGTTATTACAGCGATGTGACTCACACATGTACATGTCTTTTATTGGGTGGGCTTGAGTGTTTAGCCATTCATGGATAACTTTAGTTTCAACCACTAGTGTAGTACTACTATGTATGGTTTCTTGGAGTTGATATTTCTATATTTGCCATCATTTAGTTAATTTTTAGAATTAGAAAGTAAGACACTGTCTGGCCTAGCTACATCCTATAAGATTGTAAGCTCATGACATGGTAAAAATGTGTGTGCTTCACTGCTTCATGAGACTGAAGTTACCATACAAATCTTAGGCTAGCTTTGCACTAGAAACCCACAACATGTTGAAGCCTGAGAGAGCAAGCTTCTAGGGCATATAGATGAGGTCGCAATAGCTAGTTTGTTGAGAAGCTTAAGGTTCTCATAGTCCCTGAGTCTCTGAATGATTTATATTTCCGTGTTATTTTCCACTTTCGTGATAGTGGAAAGTGGAAGGTGTTTGCTTATTTTTTTGTTATGCTGTTTCCTTAGGTCAATCAGCAATCTGGAATGTTTTTTCGAGCTGAAGCAGAGAAATTCCGAAGTTGGATGATATTATTCTGTTAGGGACATGCTCCAACCAAGGGAAGCTGATGTGCCTGCACTCTTTGTTGTATTTATCGTACTTCCGGTGATAGCTTATTTTCTTCTTGGGAGATGGCATGATGCTGTCAGTAAGAAGGCAAAGGTAAGTATGATGGTCCAGCGAGCCTCAGAAGAAGCATTTAAGGTGGAAACGATGGCCAGTCCAGATGTTATATTGCCAGGACCTTCTTTGAGACCCATGCCTTATTTGAGATCTGCACTTTCTGCAAGACCTGAATACCATGAGTGTGCTACTTGCCATGGGCCTGCTAAGACTCGCTGCTCCAGATGCAAGTCTGTTAGATACTGGTAAGATTCTTGGCTATCATGTTCTAGCTATTGATTATAATCAATTTGTATACTTAACAAAGTAGCAAACTGTATTCATCAAGTGCTTTTGAAAACCAAACATTTTATCTCTCTCTCTCTCTCTCTCTCTCTCTCTTTTAGCCTGACCTGTTTGTTCCTTCAACATAGCAATACCAACCATTGCACTGAAAGATGGTAACTATAAAGTTCTTTATGTCTGTACTACTAGCCTAGTAGGTATTTGAAAGTGTCACTTTGACAGTTTGACTGCATTATGACTATGTCATTTCCGATGACCTTAACAGCAGGTGTTTGGAAAATGATAATGAGACTATAGTACGGAACTATGAATATGACATATCTTATAAAAGTAACAGGAGATACTTGATGTATATAAGATAGTACATAAAGTTTGAGGTACAAGCTGAGTTGAATAGAATTGGCAATTTGGCATTTGCTTTACTGAATAATGTCATGCATTTTTAGTTGACAATTCTGTGTTGATAAATCATGAGCGAAGTAATTTGTCTGATATTTATAATATTCACTCTAAACACGATGTACCATACATTAATCGTGATTTTCTAGATGGAAATTTGAAGGCGTTAGTTTAGCTCTACATTCATACAGTATGTGGTTGTACCATGTCTTTGACATGTGGTTCTGTTCTGCTTCTTACTGAGTTCATCTGATAGTATGTATTTTTTTGCCATACCTCAATAATATTCAAAACTGTTATGGGCGTTGATTTTATTCCATGATGTTCCATGATTCTATCAAATTCTGATCTTTATGATGCTATTCCATGGTAGCAATTCATAACATGTTGCTATCTTTGCAATTAATTTGTTGGATTTGCCCTTGCATCACAACTCTTTTTTTAATCATGTGAACTATCTTTAGTCTGATTAATTTACATGTTGCTAATTTTGATGTTCAACAGCTCTGGAAAGTGCCAAATAATTCACTGGAGACAAGGGCATAAGCAAACATGCCAGCAATGGCATGGTTTTGCTGCTGGCAGCTCTGGTGGACTACTTTCTACTGAGAATGCTGAACACATGCCATTCTTAAGTAACCTGAATTCACCTCTTCGGGGGAGTGATGTTCACATGCATGACATGGATTTCGATACTGTGCCAGAGCCATCCTTCATGACAATGACAACAGATAGCTATAATCTTGATAATGACCCATTTCCTGCAGACAGAAGCAACATGAATAAACCAAACCATATTCTACATGCAAGAGAAACTAGTGCTGCTGTTGGAGCTTATGAAAAGAACAACTATAGTGTTGAAGGAGAAATCCCTTCCTCTGAGATTTTGTCAGGAAATAAGGTATAATTAAGCTCTTACTTTCAATTTCCTTTCTTGAATTTTATTTTAGGTAATTCAACCCTTTATAATATGGTTTCAGGTTTCAAATACCAGTTCCAGTTATTCAGATGAAAACAGTGGCAACCGTGATGTAATTTATCCTCTCAACAGTATGGTAAATCAACCCAATAGTTCTGCCCCTGAAACAAGAAAGCGGCCGAAAGCAAGTATCACGGTTTATGAACCTGACATGAGTGTGTATTTAACTTCTGATATGATCTGCTCTGGTGAGGGGCCATATGTTTCTTCCATAGAGTCCCTACAAAGAAGCAACTCATCTGGAAAAAATACTGGAAAAGGAAACATGACGCATAAGAAACCTCCATACCCATCTGGTAAAGTGTTGTCATCAGAAAAAATGCAGGAGAAGGTGTTGACATCACATCAATATGATGGCCATGAAAATAATGCCCACAACAAAAACGAGCAAAGTTAGTAGATAAGTTCTTATTGGATAAAATGTGTAGCTTTATCTTATTGTCCTCATTTATCTCATATATTTACTGCATTGTGCAGAATGTACCAAAACAGTTGTTTCAACAAGCAACAATCTGCATGGATGCAATGGAATCTCAAAATTAGGAGCATCAAAGTCTGAATCTTTGAAGAAGCCCTCAAAATTTTTCAAAACCAGCCTTGTGGGGTTGATCAATGATAACAAGAGGAGTAAGGTTTGAATCATCTATGACAAACTTTAATTGTAATTACTTCACTGTTTCTGTATCAAAAGGTTGAAGGCTTTGTTTCTAAATTGGTACTTCAGGTACTGTTCCCATATGAAGATCTTGTTAAGTTTTTTCAGTATGAGGTACGAGGAATCTCTCCTAGAGGACTTTTCAATTGTGGAAACAGGTATTATACATTTCTCATTCACAATTTTTTGTAATGAATTCTGCAATAACAGTCAGCCTAAGGATCGTAACAAGATACTAGGATAGATAGCTTTTGTTTCTTTTATTACCATTTCTGTGTAGTGTGTACTAAACAATTGTTTGATAGCATGGCAGATCATCATGAGTTCTCCTGACTGTTATTGCTTCTTTTTCCTTTTATTCTTTTGCAGCTGCTATGCAAATGCTGTTCTACAATGTCTCATGTGCACAAAACCCTTGATGATCTACCTGCTTCTGAGATTGCATTCTAAAGACTGTAATGCTAATCCCAAGTTCCCCCCATTGATATAATAATGCATTCTCTCGATGTCTCTGTTCTCTTGATGTTGATTGCTTTATTCTTTTAGGTTGCTCAAAGAATGGGTGCCTTATGTGTGAACTTGAGCAATATGCTTCAACTTTGCGTGAAAGTGGTGGACCTGTGTCTCCAAGTAGAATCCTTTCTAATATGAGGAATATTGGATGTCGCCTGGGTGGTGGAAGTCAAGAGGATGCTCATGAATTTTTAAGGTGCTGTAACTATTACATGCTAGATCTAGTTTTAAGCTGTGGTTGCTTGCTAATTTTGGGTTGTTCAATGTTTTTTTTGATGAAAAACCAGTAGGAGAGGCTCCTACTTGGGTTGTTCAATGTTCTTGTGAGGAAGTAGCTTTGTTAGGAGAAATATGTTGGAAACCTTGCCAAAACATTGGGACACCTATCCTAGAGTTAAAACTTAAAAGGAATCCTGATGTTTTATTTCAGGTGCGGAAATAAAAGGGAAAACAAATGAGAGTAGTAAGAGACATGACAGTTTCTTTTATTATTTGAACATGGCAGTTATAAGTTGAATTTTCTCGACTTCCTTCAAAATCGATGTAAAAAGATTCAAATCAGTTTAATATTATTCTTGTGGCTTATTTTGCTCCTAATAGTTATATCTATTGTGGTATTTTAGCATAGCTTTCCATAGTTATAATTTGTCAGTTGTCACTCAAATGTTTCTTTTTGCATGGTAAGCTGCAATTGCCATAGTCATAAGAGGTATGTCTACTGATGCTAATATAACCATATTACTGTTTTGTATTCTAACAAAGAATCCATATTAGTATGCTTGTGCAAAGTAACTTCATCAATTGATATTGTTGCCCACATTTACACACATGCGGGTGTGCTTCAGTTGGAATTTTGTTGAGTTCATAGATTTATCCCTGGCCTCCTATTGTGCACGTGTTAAGGGCACACTCATGGATGTGTATGTGTGGCATGTGTGGGTGATGGCATGTGTGCTTACAGCCGTACTGCCCGTACATGTCTTCTGTGTAATAAAAAGAAAAAGAGCGTTGTTCAAGTGAATAATTGATTACTCTCTCCACTAAGCTGAAATGGAAATGTACTGAAGTGCTCTGAATATTGTGACTTTTAGTGTATCCTTTTCCAAGATATGCATGCTCTGATATGTTTACGCTTCATGGAGTAGGTTAGTGAAAGGGGATACTATAGTTGGATTTGAATTATTCATAATCTGAAAAGAATTTCCATTATTGTTGATCATACACTCACATCTGTGCATGGTGTGCTTCAATTTGAAAACTACCAGGCATCTTGTGATGTCTATGCAAGGGGCATGCTTGGATGGACTTGGTGGTGAGAAGCAGGTAGAAGCAAGCTTGCAGGAAACTACACTGATACAACAGATGTTTGGTGGCCGTCTTAAATCTAAGGTAACTCGATAAATTCCTCACTTCTCAGGAGTAATATTGAAGATAGCTGCTAATTTGTTTATTGCCACACATTTCTTTATCCTGTGTAATTGTTGTAAATATGTTCTCCCTGCTTCCAAAAGATGCAATTTTCACTTAAGTTTGCTCATCTTCATGCCAATAATCTTGCTAGTTGGCCATGCATTGTTTTCTTGTATGCTAACTGATTTAGTTAATGAAACAAGGTCAAGTGTCTCAGATGCTACCATGAATCTGAAAGATATGAGAATATAATGGATCTCACTTTGGAGATTCATGGTTGGGTGGAGTCCTTGCAAGATGCTTTGACACAATTCACCGCTCCTGAAGATTTGGATGGGGAGAATATGTATAAATGTGGAAGGTACCGTTACATCTACTTGTACATTTATCCATCATTTCCATTGGATCACAATATATTGAATTTACCTTTTAATTCTTTTAATGCAGGTGTTCTTCCTATGTCAAAGCTAGAAAACAATTAAGTGTGCATGAGGTGCCAAATATATTAACTGTAGTTCTTAAAAGATTCCAGGTATTTTTTGATTTCAGGCAATATTGATAAATTCCAAGTAACTGTTTGTACTATGTTTCTGTTTAGCTAAATTTTGGAAGCTTTTACTTGCAATTTTATGCATTATTGTAGTTGGCATGTTATATTTACTTCACTATTTGAGAATATCCAGTTGAAATGACTAATTTCTGTTATATGATTTAATTACATTTTGGAAAAAAGGTTAAGCATAATTGGCTGGGTCACTTATGTTTACCGATTTAGCTACTCTGAAGACACAGCTACATGTTTTTTTTCCATATTTGAATTATGATGGAACTAAGTGAATATTTTCTTGCTTCAGACTGGGAAGTATGGCAAGATCAACAAATGTGTTACTTTTCCTGATATGTTGGACATGATTCCTTTCGTAACTGGGGCTGGTGATAATCCTCCTCTTTACTTCTTGTATGCTGTGGTTGTACATGTGGATACAGAAAATGCATCATTCTCTGGGCATTACATATCGTATGTCAAAGATATGCAGGGTACATGGTTGAGAATTGATGATTCAGAGGTATGTGTTACAAAAGTGTGAAAAAATGTGACCCTGATAAAATTTCCTTAATTTAAATGAAGAACCTGTAGATATGTTGCTTTCAGAAGTTACTTGGGACCCATGGAACCACATTCGTTTTGATTTATTAGAAAGGAAGTGAAACATATCACGAGATTAACTATCTAGTGGGCCATAATATACTCTGTTGTTCCTCATGCAGTCATGGTGTTAACTTAGTAACTTACTGTTTTGGTGTGTACGGAATTTCATTACTATGTTTGCTTATGTGCTTCTAATTGTCAAATTTCAGTTTTATTCATCCATATGTATATAATAGTTGTTTGTATCAAGAACAAATGTTCTGCCACATGCTCACAAAATTATGCTTTCTGTATGTAATCTTACTGTTATGTAGGCATCCTATTATGGATAAAGGATTGGCAACTGTGATTCTATGAGTATTTCTAGGTGTTAAATGACTCATAAATGTTAACACCAGTACATTGCTATTAAAAGATGTGCCAGATGTACTGTTTGATATAACAAGATTGATAAAAATGTACTATTAGGATCTTAAACTCTACTATATGATCACACCATCCGATCATATTGGAGCATTTTTTATTAGATCAAAGATCTTGATCCTGACAATTGGAGTGCTCTGTGTCGAGAAAAAAATGAATTTCACATCTTGTTAGCATGTTATATCACTTTTCTTATGAGGCAGTTATATGCTCATTTTAAAGTTTGGAAATTGAAATAGCCGATGTGGTAATTTGAATTTTAATGTAGGTCCAGGTTGTATCACTGAATCAAGTTATGTCAGAAAGTGCATATATGCTGTTCTACATGAGGTACATCCAATTTGTGACATCTATATTGTCAGATAAATCATTCTGTCCTGCAGCATTCTCATATTTATGTGACATTCTTCAGATCTTTTCCTCGCCCGCCAAGGATTTACACTGAGAAGGGCCTGTTACCAGTTTCAGCATGTTCAAAGCGCCATTCATCAAAATCCTCCAAGGACCAAACCTATGGTATATATGATTTTAGGCCAGACAGTGAGGGATACATGCAAGATCACCATGCTGCTTTGAGATCCAGAAATTTCTGTCGCACCGACGATGCTTTTGCAGACTCGGTTAGCACGGACTTCTCAGATGCTACATCAAGTGAATGGTCACTGTTTACCAGCTCTGATGAGTCCTCATTTACCACTGAAAGCACTGGAGATTCATTCAGCGTTGTGGATTACAGTGACAATGCTGGCCTTGATCCGATTTCCTCTATATTTGGGCCTTATTATGCTCCAGACCATCCTCCTGGCAGTTTTGCCTCATGTACAAGGCTATCACCTTCCAATCCGCAAACAAGGTACTTTCAAGAGAGCACAGGCTTTGTCTCAGATTCTTCCACGCCGGCTCACCTGCACGGCAATGTACATAGAGGAAGATATCCAGACAGGGCTTGTGCCTCTTCAGCTGAACCTCCTGTTTCAGCAAATCAGCAAAGCCTATATGGTAGATATGGCCTTAGTAGAGAAGGTTTTGTTCAAACATCTGGATTTTGTCATATGTAATTGTTGTCTACATTCCATAGTTTTAGCAGGAGTTTGGCAGCTATGTTTATCACTGCCATTAATGCCGCCTCATGTTCTTTTATTTCAGATGAGGCATGTTTAATTTTAGCTGCAAATCCTAGGTTAGTTGGGTAATTAGATTTGTCTAGGTGCCTAGCATTTCAGGATATATATGTTAGAACACAGTGACAGGCTTTGTGCCATCCATTGTTCAACCAAAAGCCGGCCAATCATTTATCCAGTTGCTCAAAACTGTACGAAAGAGGTTTGAATTTGCTTTCAGGTTTCTAATCTTCCTTGAAACTCTGAAAGGAAGGATTCGAGCAGGAGAACACTAGGGGCATTTATTCAGTTGAACATGTGAAATTCTCTCAATTTCAGCTGAAAGCAGAATTCTTATTAGCATAACACATAGATTGATGATTGTTCTACCTAGGAGTCAGGATTTTAGTAACGAGTTACACATAAATACATGAGTAATGAAGTCTCCTTGGCAACAAAACATTGTAGGTGATGTTGCATAAACACACTTTCATTGCTATCATGACAAAAAAAATCTTGAATCAGGGCACAGTGAGAAAGTAGATGTCTAGATGATGCAGGTAGCATAGGAATGCTTGGGTGCAGTGTCAAACTGTCATGTTGTTGCAGGAAGCATCACCAGCTAGGATATTGTACTGTGACAAACAACCACCAGTGCTGAACTTACAAAAATATAAAGAGATGCATACTACTGTAGAGGATTAAATTAACTTAGTTGCAGTCTGATTGAATTAGCTGTCATATTTTTCTGGTGGGCAGGATGGAGATGCCAAATCTTTGACATATATATCTTGGGACAATATAGGCATTTCTTTAATAAAGGGAAGTACTTTATCTTGACTGGTCAAAACAAGAATTAGTAATTCCATAAACTCTTGGAGGGTCTAATCTTAGTCTCTAGTACTTTAGTAAGAGTAGGATTGCATGGGTCAATAAGCTTGACCAAAAGCATGCTGCCCCAAAGAACATTTCATCTGACCAGTGACCAAGTAAATTGAACAATTTGCCGTGCCCATCTGTCTGAATTACCCCTCTGAATCTCTGACATCAGTGATGGTATTGTACTATTGTTACTTTCTGGATATCATAGAATCTGCAATAGCATTCACATAAGGGTTCAATCATACATATACATTAGGGACAATCGGACCAACAGAAGACAAATACTAAAAGTAACAGATGTTACTACAACATACAAGAACACATATCAATCTTAACAGGTATCATCATGCTGAACATGATACCTGATGTTTCAGCCTCAGCTTTATGCAGTATACAATACAAGTGCCAACTGCCAAGTGCATGGTGATGTGGCAACAGGGGATGACATTACATTGTGCTTTCTATGACTCATGCCTATAGACTAGCCTGTTTCTTCTGTTCCACACCCATTTTATTCAGAGATCTGAAGAAGATTCATCCACCCATGTCTGCTCCTGTTGTCAAATGTCAAACATTGAACCTAGGAGAATAAACCGGTCAGGATATATTACTATGGCATGTTCAACCTAGGCGTTTTCAGATGGCTCACAGGCAGCAAATGGAAGCTCTGAGAAAGTCATTCCCAGTTTGTATGACAAGAAAATGAGTAAACTTCAGGAAACCTTTCTAGCTGATTTTTTTTCCTTTCACAAGAAATCCTTACCAGACTGACAGGAGAGACTTACTGGCATGGTGCCCATTTGCAAGAACAATGTACAGCAAAACAGCTTAAAAGATCAGCAGCAAAATACTTGCTATGATTATGGGCCATGACTAGCTCATAGCATTGACTATTTAGAATACAACTTTCAGATGATAACTGCCTGTTTTGCTACTGTTATGACCAAAACAAGGAAAGAAAAAAAGAAGAAAGAACCCTGTTACAATGTCTGACTTGATGAAACCATGTACATGCTGCCCCCTGATTGTTTCCTCCATGACAGTACTTCTGAGACAGAATTGTGTTCCACTTTGATCTCCATGCTGCAGAAGGTGAAGAGAGATGGAACCTTTTTTAGTGGCTGCTAATAACATAAGATATTAAGATGCCCGGAAAGTACTGTTAGGAAGGCAGTCGTTGTCTCATGTCCTGGATTGGTTATAAATTAATGCCTCTGCTTCTATGTTGCTTTTGTTGTTCAGAATTGTCTTTGTTATTGGTCACTGTTATGCAACAGCCTAAGCTATCCTTTTTGATGTGTCCTTTCTTCAGTCAGAATAATTTTTTTTAGCTTGAATTCCTAGTCTCGTCACCAAATTCTAGAAATTTCACAAGTCCTAAGTATAAAACACCAAATTTGTACACTGGTTAATGTCTCTTCAACACGGCACTTCTTTCTTGTTTAGTTGTGCTTGTGCCATTAAGGATTCAAGCTCAAAACAATAGTAATAGCTTGGGTATCAAGGGCAGAGCTAGCAATGGACCAAACCTAATGCTCAACTAAAGCATTTTTATCTAGCCATCTTGTTTCTTGATTTTTTTTTAACAAAATGTTAATATGATCTAAACGTGATCATAGAACCAACTCTATAGCTTAAGCCATGAGAGCAATTCCAACAGTAGTCCTCAAATTAGGGCTCCTACTTTTGATTTGAGGGTTCCTCTTATTTTTAAGAGATCTGTTTTATGTATTCCACTACAGCAGTGGCTCTCAAAACAGAGCCCTTATTTTTAATTTCCACCATTTCTTCACACACTATACACATGTATTTGATAAAATCATAGTACATAATAAATTATTTATTATTTAATAATGAATGACTATATTTAAATATTCAAATTTTTAAATACAAATACAAATATTCAAATTTAAATATAGGAACATAATCATCTATCATATTAAACAATAGGAACAAAATCATCTATCGTATTAAACAATATGAAAAAAATCATCTATCATATTTAAATATTCAAATTTTTAAATTCAAATACAAATATTCAAATTTAAATACATGAACAAAATCATCTATCATATTAAACAATAGGAACATAATCATATATCATATTTGAATATTCAAATTTAAATATTCAAATTTTTAAATCCAAATACAAATATTCAAATTTAAATACATGAACAAAATCAACTATCGTATTAAACAATAGGAACATAATCATATATCATATTTAAATATTCAAATTTTTAAATACAAATACAAATATTCAAATTTAAATATAGAAACATAATCATCTAAACAACAGGAATATAATCATCTATCATATTTAAATATTCGAATATTTAAATGCAAATACAAATATTCAAATTTAAACAAATGGAAAGCGCGACGTGGCGCAGATGAGAACCAGGATAGAGGGCTCTGAGATGAGGACTTGATGGCCGATTTTGAGAGCCTTCCTATTTTTAAGAGCCGAGTAAAAACTCTGCTCAGCCTCGATTTTTCTCGTGGGCTTTCAAAAGTAAGTTTGAGGGCTCAAATAGAGACGCTGTTAGAGTTGCTCCAGTCTCTGGGAACAACTACTCATGCTTGGTTTGAGCTGAAGGGAGCACCTGGCATGGAGGACCAGTGCTTTAGCCTGTGCCCATCCCTGAATGCCATCAACTTGCAGTTGGGATTGCTGATCATAAAAAAAAATTTGCATTGGGCCGTTTTGGGATGCTCAGGACCATCCATTGCTCCAGGCTCCAGCTGCACAGATAGAAAGGTTACCAGTTTGCAGTTTCAAGAGGCAGGATGGAAAGAAAAATGGATGTGATTCCAGCATATATGCCCTTTTTAAAGATTGGTGGCTGGGACAATGCAGATTGCTTTCTGATCATCCCTTCCTTTATCATAGTTCATAGATAAGCATAAAGATGCATGATGCATCCTCTTTCTTCAGCCCAAATGATGTAAACACTTGGATGCATGATGAGAAAGAGAGGAAAATCGGTGGAAGTCTTCGTTCAGGGTGTGTTTGGTTGAGCTGTAAATTTTAAAAAAATTGTTGTGAGTTGTAAGCTGTAGAAAAGTTGAGAAATTGTTTGATTGGAATAGTTGCGAATTTATATTTTGAAAGTTTATGATGTTTAGTTATATTATTAATGTGTAAATTTACACATAAATCATTCTAATCATGAAAATTTGAAATGTTTATGATATATTTTACTAAAATTTCATTTTTTCAAATTTTACATGAATTGATATGTTTTAATAACGTAATATTTATTCAAAGTTAAACTAAGAAGCTGTGAAATCTGGGTTATATCTGCTTTCAAATTTGTATTACGAGAATCAAAAGCTGGTTACCAAAAGAGTTGTTTGGTTCAGATTCTAATTTCTGAGCTAGAAAAGTTAGTTCAAAAATCTGAACCAAACGTACCATCAACTTCCTGCTGTAAAAATTGGATTTTTTCCCCTTAAATACAAGTTCGAGAATAAATTTTACGAAAACGACAATCACAAAGAAGCATTTTTTGGGGGGTAAATCTGCAGCGTAACATACGAATACTGTGATTACAATGCAGATGAAAGTGAAACAAACACACACTACGTAAGATGCCCCGGGTAGCTCCGAACAACCGGTAAAATCTCCCTAGATCCCTCTTTGTAGGCTTGCTCCCGGCGTTTTTCACGAGCTGGACGTCCTCGCCCTGGACCTCTAATTCTCTAGGGTCGTTTGGTTCAAGGGATTAGGTGGGATGGGACGGGACGGGACGGTTCCGTTTTTTACGGTGTTTGGTTCGGAGTCAGGTGGGACAAAGTCGTCCCATCAAGGAATATTCCTCCAATATTCGGGACGAACTTGTCCCCCAAAAAATGAGGGACGAGCTCGTCCCACCTCGTGCGTGGAGGCTCTGGGACATGGCTAGAGGTTCTGTGGCGGGCCGAATATTTCAAGACAAAGGATTTAGGGATGTGTCGTAGATTTTGAAATAGACCGAAGATGTTTCGGTGTGAGACCGAGGTTTCGGGGTGAAGTCTCATTTCTCTCAACCCACCAACCAAACACAAAACTAGGACATCTCATCCCTGGCAACCAAACACGAGATAAGACGATCCCATCCTAAAAAGCTAGGACAGAACCATCATATCTCACCTTGTCTCTAAACCAAACGGCACGTACGTCGCCATGATTTCGACTCGTGCAATCATCCGGTGAAAAAAAGGCAGACCAGTCTTTCAGTTTCGTCCCTTTCACTAGCCAAGAGTGGACTGTAAAAAGGATACGAGCAAGTTAGAACCGGATCAACTCTCTTTGACGTTAAGCGTGATCAGGCGAAAGGAAATAACTCAGGCTATACCACTCCAACTCTTGTAAAGACATGGATTACTGTACCCTGCCCTGCATGGTTCTTGCTTGCTGGTAGTTGGGTCACTTTCAGAGGGGGATGGGTTACCTGCATCTTCAGCTGGGATTATACGAAAACGCTCATTGGGAGGGGGATTTTCACAGCAGTTGCTCTCACAACTTTCTCATTCATCAAATGCCAGACAAACCGTGACGAATTCGGCGACACTGGTGCTGCAATTCCAACGAATTTGGCGACATTGGTGTAATCAGCATATTCTCATAATCTATGTTGCCATTCCCCCCACCCCCAAAAAAATGATTCATATCTATTCGGCTAGACTGCAAGAAAAAATTGATAATTTGTCATTTTTAAGATGTGCACTTTGATTATGATGTCACTTTTGAGATTGACATATAGAACCATCCGAGTCATTGACAGTGAGTCCGAATAGCAAAAATGTGAAGTCACAAGATAGCAAATTCTCAAATCTCTTGGATTAGACAATTTATTTATCATGGCAGCATCGATTCCTGACTCAGCAGCTTGATCACAAGTGTCAACCGGACATGAAGGCCTGGAACTGATACGAATCCGGCATTTCCTCATGGAAGCACTGAACAAAGATGACATGTGTGTTTGGAGGGGGAATATTATCTTGTTATTCCCTAAAATAACAAGTATGGTCAAAAAAACTCCTCGTTATACTTGCTATTTGATTTGTTATTTTAGTAGGCTTGCTATTATTCTCTCCACACTTGCTACATCTAGCAAGTCAATCAAACTTGTTATTTCATTAAATGTCACGCTTGTTTAATTGTTTTTATTTTTTTTGCATGTATATAAATTGATAAAATATAGCTATATTCAAATAGAAAGTCATATTTAACAAGTATAATTGAGCGAATAGCGAAATAGTAAGTCAATTAAATAGAAAAACTTGTTATTACTATGAATAACAGTTCAAAAATAACAAGTAAAATTGAGACGCTCTTAGCCAAGCATTTTTTATCGACGGCAATGATTCAACTTCAAAGCTAGAGACACTAACTGCATGCTGAAGTGTAGGCCGCTTAAGAGTTACTTTGGAATTAAGACGCGGTTAGCAATAGTAGTACAGGCCAGAAATTACAGTTAAAGACATTATTACAACTAGACCGAGTTACATAAGCTTATAATTTAATTTCTAACTGATTATCTCCTATAATACTTCGATGGTAGAAGATTTGACTGTAAATAATAGCACATGACCAACAATTACAGGTAAAAACGTTATTACAACTTAACTAACATAACTACTAGCTCAGAGTTACGACTTGACTGGATCATCTCGCTAAATTTAGCCGCAAGATTGCCGGTGGAACCGAGCAAGCAAGGAGCCATGACCATAAGGTTAAGGTGGCTGCCATGCGATGCGATGCGATGCGATGCGATGCGTCCTCCTCTGACCGAGACTCGCGCCTCCCAATTCTCCTTCCCCCAACTACTCACACTCTTTTTTTCTCTTAAATAATTTTTGTCTTTTCTTTCTTCAGAGGAAAGGCCTCCACAATATTCATTCCTTTTCCTATGAAAATAGGGTAATTGTTAAATTTTATGGCACGCCAGAAATGTTATAGACTTACCTCTCGGAAGATAATAGGTAACCTTTAATTTTTCTGCACAAACTTTCTAATTTCATGGGTTAACTTTCCAATTTTTTTGCATATACCTTCTAATTATATACCGGTACTAAGTATTTTAATTGTAGTTTATTTTTAATCCTAACTAAAATCAATGATCGAGATTAATCTTAAGTACCTCTTAAAAAGTAATGGGTGTAATGTAACGAAGCACACATTAATTATAATAAATATACTAGGAATTATCTTATATTTTATCAGAAGGAAAGTTCTCCTACAAAAATTATGAATTGGATTTTCTACATGAGAAATGAATAATTGTAATTCAAAAATATATGAAATATCTTAAACTTTAGTCATGGACAGAATTTTATTTGTAATAAACAGGAAGTGTTTTTCACATGATCCTAATTAAACTGTTTTTCTTTTTCCTTCTTTCAAGAAAAGCTCGTAAGGTTTCTTAGTAAATAGTAAACATTATAACTAGAATTAGAATAAAAAAAGAGTTAAAAAATGTATTTATAAGCAACTCCCGGAAATTGCTCGTCTCTGCGAGAGAGAACTGCGAGGCTAAGAACCAAGAAAGAGGGACAATTTGATCCCTCTCCTCTCCCTCTTTGAGGCTCTGCGGCGAGGTGGTTTGAGGTAGGATCAATAATGGTGGCCATTGAGGCGGCGGCGGCGGCGGCGGTGGCGGTGGCGGCGGAGAGCCCGATCCGGGCGGAGGCGGAGGGCAAGGTGGAGGTGGAGGTGGAGGCGGAGGTGGAGGTGGAGATGAAGGGTGAGGAGGAGGCGGCGACGGCGGCGACGGAGGGGGAGGTGGAAGAGGAGGAGGAGAGGGAGTACAAGAGCGACTTGAGGAAGCTGGAGGAGCTCATGTCCAAGTTGAACCCCTCCGCGCAGGAGTTCGTGCCCTCGTCGCGCCGCGCGCCCGGGCTCTCCGCCGACGCGCCTGTGTTCGTGGCCGCCGCCGACTACTTCGGCGGTGCCAGCGGCGGCCATCTGCAGGTGGCCGGAGGCGGCGGGAGGGACTCCAGCAGCGACGGATCGAGCAACGGCGGCGGGCCGCCGCAGAACCGCCGGGTCAGTCAACTGAACAAATTTCTTTCTTATTTTTTCTTTTGACTTCTGTGTAACGCGGACTGGTTTTACGCCCATGGTTTGGCCTTTTCTTTGCGTTCATGATCGCGTGAGGATTTGGTAATTTACGCACTGCAAAATTGCGATCGTCTGATAGGATGGGGTTTTAGGCCACGGTGATCATTTTCCTCTTTTTTGTTTCTTTTTTTTACAGAATTATTTTTCACCATTTATCTTGGTTTTTAATCATGGCTAGAATTGAAGTCTATAATTGGTAAGCTTCTTACTGAACTGGATATCTGTGTTTTCTGAATTAGATTGTCTATAAAAATTTATCATTTAACAGAGTGTTAAATGTAGAGACAGAATCGATCCGATTGTGCTAGTTTGATTAGAGGTGTTTGATCTGTGCTAATCGGAGGACTCAACGAGTGTTTATTGATCTTTGGTAGTGGAGCACTGGTTGATGAGGATTTGATTCGCGTATATATCTTGATGTGATAGGCTCACTGTGCCTGATGTGTACAATTGGTTTTTGTGGACCTCCATTTCCCCGCTATTGATTTTCAGAACAAATGCTGTGCTAAGCGATAGTGATGATAAATTATGTGTATATTAATTTAGTCGTCTTTTGTGCTGCTGCTCTTCATGATCAATCAACCATTAGCCATTCTTTCCTTTTATAACAGAGAAGGAATGGATCATTCAACCATGGAAGGAGGAGGGCAGGAGGCCGGACACGACGAGCTGATAGGGAGGATAGTGTGCGGAGGACTGTCTATGTCTCTGACATTGATCAACAAGTGAGCATACTAAAGAGAGTGATGAATTCTAATTGGTTCTCTTGGTATTTTCGTTGTCTAATCATCTTTCTGTTATTCTCTAGGTAACTGAACAAAAGCTTGCTGAAGTGTTTTCTAATTGTGGACAAGTAAGTTATGATATTCTTTCGAGGAGATGTGGTTGTTTATGTTACTCTCTTATAAGAATGTGATAGCTGGTGCTCATAACAGCATGCTTTTTCACTGTCATGTAAAACTTAACAGATAAAACAGTTAGCAGCCTTATGGCTTGCTTTGCATAGTCTTAAAATAAGTGACTAGCCAGCAAACTGGAAAGGAGCTCATTTTACCAAGTAACATTGTCGTGGGAAGGCATTAACTAGTGCTACAAATCAAATCCCTCTTCATCATCTGTTTTGAGACGTGAATTGATGCAGCTACTAAGATATTTGTTACTTTGTGTTATGAGTTTTGCTTCTGTAGTACTGTGTAAGGTGAAAGTGAAACATTTGATGATTCAGCGGTAATGACTTTGTTTTGGAGATATTTATCCCTGGTTCAACTTCCTTTGAGTGTAAAGATGAATGCCATATTTCACCATATAAAAAGTTACCCAATTTGGACTTGAGATAATAAATCCTCTTGTGTAATTAAATGAAAGAATTGCAGACACATTCTCTTACATAGTTTTTACAAAGTTTACACATGAAAGGTTAAGCTGCTGTTTGTCAATGTTTTTTCGCCTTCTCTAATACTCTAAAAATAACGGGTATATTACAGGAAGATTATTATAGCACCAACTGAACTCTAGTTATCTAATGCTATATGACTAAACATACAAGCATTTAAAAATAAAAATTCTTATTTTTTTAACGATAATGTATCATGCATGCTGCTTATTGTTTGTTAATTATATCAGGCGATTTATTTTTACTAGTTTCTGTTTATGGGTTCTATTGGATAGATAACTTACACTCTCATCTTTTTTTTTTCCTGTAGGTGGTAGATTGCCGTATCTGTGGTGACCCACACTCAGTCTTGCGTTTTGCCTTCATTGAGTTTGCTGATGATGGTAGCACCTTGAGGACTATTTTTTGTTTTGTGTATAGATAAATAAACAGAAATCATGAAGTTATCCTTATGTGTGCAGCGGGCGCAAGGGCAGCACTAACACTTGGGGGAACTATGCTTGGTTACTATCCTGTTAGAGTTTTGCCTTCTAAAACAGCTATCCTGCCAGTGAACCCTAAATTTCTTCCCCGAGTAAGTAGATTGTTAGATTACATAGTTCACTCTATCTATAGCTTACTACCAGTATTTCCTTTTTTGTGTCAAAAGTTTTTTACCAATGTAACATGAAATGTTCTTTTCTGGACAGACAGAAGATGAGAAAGAAATGGTCTCAAGGACTGTATATTGTACTAACATAGATAAGAAGGTATGTGAGTTTATATTTTTGTTTTTTTGAAATAAAATCGGAAGGAGAGGCTCCTACCAAGAAGTTTATATTTTTGGTTGTGCATGCCCTTTTGATAATTCTTAAGGACTCTTAACATGTTAGGCCTTGAATTTTAGAGTATGGTGTTATATTGTGCTGTGTGCTGTACCTGTTCAATGGAATTTAATCGTGGCATTTGCATTTAATCCAATGTTCTTTAAATCCTACTGACCTACATCATCCGCATGATTGCATGAATATTCTAAAACAAGTGTAAGGGTGACATGCAAGCGAAAATGTTTCTAGTTTGTTAGTAAGCATGATTCTTTAGACTTTGTAGTAGTTTTTCCTTGAAAAAATAATTATTTTGATATGTGAACAACGCTTGCGACCTGCTGTTATCATGTCATGCATAAGCGAAGCATTTTACACCATTGCTAAGCCATGAACACTGTAATTAATGGACCCATGATTCAGTGCATGACTTAAACTCTAACACTTTAATTAAGATCTTGTTTATTATAAAACATTACGCCGTTTTGGATCAAAGCCCTACCAAAATGCAGTGGTACCAAAGCTTGGGCAAGTTTTGGCACTACAATATTTTGGTAGGGTTGAGTTTGGTTTGGTGCCAACAAGAATCAAATATGATGGCGATACCAAAATTTTGATATGCTGTCATTATAGAGCATTTGGTTTGTTATTATTTACTTCTGGACTACTTTAGATGTCATTTTTCTTTATTCATCTGTTCTTTCCCCTGCCCTAATATGTCTTAAGTAGCACCCAATGCATATATTCATTTTGAAGTGTGTGCCTCCAAGACAGATACTTACAAGTGCATTGGTATTTAGAAAATAGGTAGCATGATAAAGTTTATCCTTTTAGTGGCTAATTGGCCAAATCTGATGATAAATGGGGTCTCAGGCTCATCGCATAGTTTTAATGGCTAATTTTTTAGGAAAAAAAGTATAGCCATATGATTTGTTTTCTGTGGTAATGGTGACCTGTTTATGTGTAAATATTCTATTTCCAATGGTCAAGCTGTTTTACATAATTGTATTCCTAACTGTGTAGGTTACAGAAGATGATGTAAAGATTTTCTTTCAGCAGCTTTGTGGAAAGGTATGCCATATAAGTAATAAAACTTGTCTCTCTTTCCTTTAGACGTTCCACTGAAACTGCTAGTAACTACCTTCCACTGTTTTATCAGGTTTCTCGGCTGAGGCTCCTTGGTGATTATGTACACTCCACATGCATTGCATTTGTTGAATTTGCTCAAGTAAGTAGAATAAGGTTTCTCAATATAGTTTTTAAGTAATCAAGATCTAGTTATATATTATAATTCTTCTGTAGTGTAGTAGCAGCATAGGCACCTAGGAGTGAGATGTGGGTGAATTGACCTAATTTGTTATAGAAAATCTGTATAGTACATGAAAAAGTAAGGAACAGATTGCATGACTTTGTCTACACAAGTTGAAGTAATCACAACTATTTGATCATACTCCAGCTGATCAATTCTTACATGTTGCTTCAATGTTAATATTTTTTGTTCAGTTCTGACTTGGACGGTCAATTTAGCTTTTTCTTTCATATTTTTTCTCTTTATTCCCAATTTACATATACATCTGTTTAGTTTGGTTGTAGAAAATTGATTTATAAGGGCTTGCATGGATGCCCATGAATTATAGGAACCTTACTTCTAACTTTTAAAACTTAGAAATTATGCCTGCTGCCTGATCAGAATAGGTGAATACTATATCCTCTTTTCTTTACTTTTTGTGCCTGTGCACAACTTATTTCCCTTTCCATCACAACTGCATTTCAGTTGACATCTGACAATGCCAGATATTTAATGAATACCAAGAAATTTATTTCATTTCCTCACTTGTATTTGGTATGGTTTGCTAAGAATGTTTACAGGGGCATACTTCCTTAGAAGCACCTTTATTGATGCAAGATTTCTTATTTGCACACACTCTGAAGTACATTCAAACCCTTGGCTTTGTACTTGTTCAGCGTGCTTGACACACCAATTCTGATATTTTTGCAGGCAGAAAGTGCAATTCTAGCCCTGAACTATAGTGGAATGGTCCTTGGCTCTCTTCCTATCAGGTAAAGAGTAGCTCCATCCAATGTGTTGATGTTCATGAATCATGATATGATATGCTTAGCCCTATCATGCTCTGTCGTGCAGGGTGAGTCCTTCTAAGACACCCGTGCGTCCGCGTTCGCCTCGCGTGATGTCAAACTGAGTCCGAGTTGTTACAAGCTGTTGCCCTTGAGCTCGAGCCTGTCACCAATGGCAGGCAGAACTCGTTGCCATGGTGTTAGAACTGTCGCATCGCCGGATCGGTAACTTCCGTTCTGAGAGTACTTCAGTATTTAGTCTAGTAGAAGGCCTACTTGTTAATGTT
This sequence comes from Zizania palustris, assembly GCA_019279435.1. Taxonomy (NCBI): domain Eukaryota; kingdom Viridiplantae; phylum Streptophyta; class Magnoliopsida; order Poales; family Poaceae; genus Zizania; species Zizania palustris. The sequence goes on along the minus strand of JAAALK010000287.1, from coordinate 31,779,569 downwards.
GTCTATCAAAGACCCATCTGTATGTTGGGAGGCACCATTTTCATTTTTTTGTTCGGTATCCTCTGTTAATTATGGATGGATTCTATAACAGATTTTGCAGTTATTTCTCCAAAAAAATAATATCCATGGCTTTTCTTTCTCATTTACTTTGTTTCTGGAATTCCAAATACTAGCTATTCTTCAGAAAATCGGATTTTTTTTCTCGATTCCTGCAAAAACTGAACTATTTTTTGTTGCCAGGCCAGTAGACACGACCTTTCTGACGTAGTTACTCGTGTCAGCATGTATACAGAGTACACAATCTATTTTGTTTTCGCCTGGGATCTACTTTGTAAATCTCACGTATTGCACGATGCGAATGCAGATCGACATCGACTATTTTTTTTTAAAAAAAGTTTTTGTCAAATCCGACAACGAAGCAAGCAAGCAGCCATCTGAATTCTGAATCTTTTGTTTAGTTTGCTCGGTTCCAGGAGGCAGACATAATAGCGCAAAAAAACACCAACAAAATCTGCAAGATTGAAATTCTGAGCCCAAGCACTAGCGTCTCTTGCCATCACCGATGTAAAATACAAAGCAACACAAAATTTCAAGGGTTAAGAATAACGTTGGCTGAATCATTGTACCATACTTTTATTCGGATTGGGCTTGAAAGGCCGAACGAGTTCCCCTTGACATTTACATCAAGTACACAGCCAAAAGAAACGCACTTACAAACGGATCGAATTCACCAGCATTATTGGTGAAAAAAGATAAACAATATTCACCATCTATTGGTGCAGCAGCTGGAGGCCAGGCATTTTTCTTGGCGCTCTAGCCCGTGTTCTGCATGCCGGCAGCAATGCCCTTCATGGTGAGGATGAGGGTGTCCTCCAGGCCCGGCGCGTACTCACTGGCAGCGTTCAGCTGGACCAGCTCGGCGGGCTGGTTCCCGTCGGTGAACTCCTTGGACAAAGCCGGCTGTGGCTTCACCTCGAAGCTTGGGTCCCTTATCCGCTTCAGGGTGTAGGCTTGGCAAACGTTCAAGGTCGTGATGTACGACTCACGCAGTCGCAGACGTTGCTTCAGGTAAGGATCCCCTTCCAAAATGTCCTTGTGACCGGCAACCTGCAGATAATCTCAAAATATGTTAGCTCACTTGTCACTTGTCAGCTGTCACAGCTTCACAGCTACAAAAGGATAAGCGATAATATGAAAACTCCGATAGTTTTTTGTTCATGATATCTGATGCGAACTCTTATTGAGAACAAGACAAATCAGTACTCGACATGTGTGACGTTTTATTCATTCGATGAGGGGTCTATATGTTAAATGTTTGCATCCATGTGAGCATCATACTGAGATCGTGAAGAAATTATATGTGTGTGTGTGTGTCACAGTACTATTGAAACAAATTTCCGAAATAATACTCTCTATGACTATATCCCAAAATATAAGGCATGTCCTTGTTTTTTGGAAAATAACATTTGTAACTTGAGGAGCAGTCTACCTGAAGGATTAGCTGTTTTGTCTCTTCAAAGTTGTTTCTCAGCTGCTCTCCAAAGGATTGTAGATCATCAGCCACAAGCAATTTGTCATATAAAGCAGCAATTGCTGGATCTCCCTTGGCGAAAACCATCTCAAGCAAGTCTAGTGTGACCCTGAAGAACGGCCACTCATTGTACATTTCTTTCAGGGTATGGATGTTCCTGATATCCTTCTGCATTATATATTTGAACGCTTCACCAAATCCAAGCCATACAGGAAGATGAAACCTTGTCTGTGTCCATGCAAAAATCCAAGGAATCGCACGGAGTGATTCTATGCCCCCACTAGGCTTTCTCTTTGATGGTCGGCTACCAATGTTCATCCTACCATATTCAGTCTCAGGTGTTGCCTGAAACAGCGGATGGCGAAGTTCATGTCAGAAGTTCTTGTTCACCACCAACTTCTAGCTCAGTTAAACATGAAGCACCAAATGATTGATGACAAAGAACTAAAATATGCATGTGAGTCTATTAATGGAAAAGGAGTGTGTCTCTACATTGGTATTTGCTTGCTTGAAGATTGTCATAGTTAAGTAAGGTTGCAAGAAATGTGAACATGAAGTTTAGAAAAATATCATGGCCTGCACAGATTTGTCATGCAGCTTTGCAACAGATCACATGGTCTATGCAAATTGCAAATAATTCATTAATGTATCTAATTAGCTAGATAATAGTCTTCATGCCCATGCTAAATGCAGATCTTACAGAGAATTCAGTACAGAGGTGAACTTACCGATCGGAAGTATTCAACAAAGCGTGGCTCTTTGAAGACGATTGATCGATATTCCTTTGTTGCCACAACAGCCATCTCATCCATTAGAGCACGCCATTCTGGCTTGGGGGAAATTGGAGGATGCATTCCATGCTCAAGAGTAGCTGCAGTAAAGCGTTGCAGGGTTCTAAAGCACAAGTGTTCCTCTCCAAATGAATGCTCAATAACCTCGCCCTGAACTGTTACACGAAGTGATCCATGTATGGTGTCGGGTGGCTGAGATAATATAGCAAGATGACTGGGACCACCTCCTCTGCCAACTGTTCCACCTCTTCCATGGAACATTGTCAACTTTACACCGTAATGTTTTGCCACCTTGACAAGCTCCTCTTGTGCTTTATACATTTGCCATGCTGCAGAAAGACGACCAGCATCCTTGCCAGAATCTGAGTAGCCAATCATGACCTCCTGCTTGCCATTAATCCTATTCATGTACCAGTCTATTGAAAATAGTCGTGCCACAGCTGCTGGAGCTGCTTCAAGATCTGCAAGTTTCTCAAACAGTGGAACAACTCTCAGCGGATGTTTTACATGGCACTCCCTCTGTAAAAGTTCCACAGCAAGCACATCAGATGGTGCAGTTGCCATTGAGATGATATAAGCACCAAAACAATCTGCTGGGAGCTCTGCAAGGACTTGAAATGTTCCTAAAACATCAGCAATTTCTTCAGTCGTAGGAAGATCAGGACCAAACAATGGACGTTTGCCTCTTAGTTCAGACAAAAGCCAATCCTGGCGTTTCTCCTCAGACCATTCAGAGTAGGATCCAATACCAAGATGTTTAGTTATAGCATCAAGGACATCAGCATGTCGATCAGATTCCTGCCTTATGTCAAGTTTCACAAGGGCCAGCCCGAAAGTTGATACTTGGCGCAGGAAATCAAGAAGGCTTCCATCAGCTATGGGTTTGTCACCACAAGCACATAATGATCTGTAGCACAGCTCGAGAGGCTCCAGAAACTGCAAGAAAGGAAGGTGATTTAGACTATTACAAGTACAACAGTGACATGCACGACAATATATATCTGATAATAGAGCTTACCTCTTCAACATTATTAAACGTTGCATCCTCTGGAATTTCAGAAATTCCAGTTGTCAATAGATGGCGTGAACGTTCACGTGTATAGTACAATTTGTCCCTGACACCCCCAAGTATGACACGATAAGGCTCATTTGGAGGAATTTGCTTCCAGAATTCTGTACCATTAATGTTCTCTTAGTAACAGGGGAATTCAGTAGTCATTTGTTAAACAAAGTGAAATCAATCAATTTACAAAATCAAGAATGATTCAGTCCCAAGGTAATAAGCAAAATGAGTAAACCAATTGAGGACAGTGAAATGTAATTAGTCAATGTAGTGATGCTCAAAGGTTACATTAAAGCATCCAGTCCACTGTAAGTCTGTTACTGTAGTCAACTTGATCAATACTTTTAGTGAGGATTTCACAACTTCTGGAAGAAAATTCTCAACCAAGTAACCAACTCTATAATATTTGGCTACAACAAAGAATTTGCTTGTAGAACTAGAAGATACACTTTTCACATTGTCTATGGGTAATCAACAGTCGTATGCACAGCATATGCCAAACAACAATTGGCAATTGTCATCCATAGTTACGAAGTGCAAAAGCAGTAAATGATTTTACAGTGAGGTGAACTCTGATTATATTAAAGCTAAGACACTAAGACAGTCAAACTGCTCTTATAGATAAGCATATGAGGTGGTTAAACTGATAGCCTGATAAAAAGGGCTAAGAAAATGAAAATACAATCATTTACAAAAATATTAAACAGGAACACCATATCAGAACTCTCTAATTGAAAACATGAAACATTACTTCACGTGCCAAAAAACAAAGGCAAGCAGACCAAAACATACAGATTTTCCTTCAGGTTATAGAATGATACACTCATACACAAAATCAACAAATATGGAAAAAGTTCCTTATCATCACAATCAAAGTAATGTTTTACCTATATAGTGTTTTGCAGCTTTTCTGGAGGAGCGATGAAGATCATCTGCGCAAACCCGAAGTTCATCACTGCAGCGCCACATAGAGAGCTAGGAGAGCATATTACATTGTTAAAATATGGAGGTTAATATTGCAGTACTTTTTAAGTATAATGAAAATTAACACTTCTGTTACAATACCTCAAACATCAGATCTTCTATCTGAGAGAAATACAGGTTCACAGCCATCATTCTTGCCAATAAGCATACATCCCTTGTAACATCTGGTGTAACTCTTGGGTTCCCTAGAAAAACAAGTCATTTCTAGAGTTCAGTCTTTTTCAACAGAAATGACCGCAGCAGGGATAAATGACTGAAATTTTATCAAAAAAATATTTAGACATGTGAAGAATACAGTTATTTAAAAAATAGTTTCTTGGTTGACTTAAAAGTGAGAAGGGGAACAGATAAAACAGATAAGCAGTTGCTAGAACTGATACTATGATGTCATTAAGCGGACCAACAAGTCAATCTTCTGTCACACGTATGACTAAGTCTAGCATATGTGAAAATGTGACAGACCTCAATCATGGTTGTTATCCTTAAAAGGAACGGATATATAAGTTAGGAAGGAGAAGATACCATCACGGTCACCACCCATCCATGATGAGAATTGGATGAGAGGAGCATTGTAAGGAAGACGCTCATTAATCCCAATATTTTTCAGAGCAGTGTCAATGCGGCGCAAGAATTTTGGTACACCCTTCCATATAGTTTCATGAAAATAACTCATCCCAGCACGCATTTCATCCTGAGGAGTGGGAGGTGTCCTGCGGATTTCATCAGTTCTGAAAGCAGCTTGAATCTGTGACACATATTAAACCACACCATCAGAAAAATCATGATGAGAACATAGTAGTACAAACCAACACACCATTTCTACATAACTGTAAAAATACACATACAGATTTGTTTTCTTTGATTGAAGATGGATTTCATTCAGAACTACCACAGAGAGCTCTTACTTCAGATGTACCAAAATAACCTATTGGAGATGGGCTTCATAACTGTTTTTTTTAGATAAAACCAGCAGGAGAGGCTCCTACTGAGGTTTTAAAGCTCCTACTGAGGTTTTAAATAATAAAACAAGGAAAAGTCAAAGTACAACGGAGATCAACGTGGGAGGAGAGAGAAAGAGAGGTTACAGCGAGCAAAGAGAGGGAGACAGGGACACAGGATTAGAGAGAGCGAAGCCAAGAGAGAATAGCTTCACGACGAGAAAGGAAGCCGATTACACTGGATGAAGAGATCCTGCTTGAAGGAGGTTAACCAACTGCCTAGAGAAGGCCGTATGCTGTGGACGATCATTTTGTTGCGCAGCAGCCAAAGCGACCAAGAACCGGTGATGACGACTTCCATTCTGAAGGCTGAGGGGATCGCCGAGGATGGGGAGCAGACTCGGTCCTTGAGGGGAAGAGAGGGATCCCAAGAAAGACCCAGAAGATGCCAGCAAGCCGAGCTGAAAGGGCAATTGAAGAAGAGGTGCGCAGCAGTTTCTTCCACTCTGTTCACGCAAAGAACACAATTGTAATCTTCAAAGTAGAAGTTCTTGCGGCGAAGCATATTTCTTGTATTGAGCCTGTCGTGGAGAAGCCGGAATAAAACTCGTAGCTTGTTGGAACACTTGGAGCGCCAGAGAATCTTGATGCTCAGGTGGGGAGTGAAATTGTTGAAAGGAATGTTGTAGTATCTTTTCGAGCTGTAGACAGGTGAGCCCCAAAGGTATGAACAGAGAATTAATAGGCTTCATAACTGTTAATGTGAGTCCAAAGTACTCTCTTTGTCCCAAAATATAAGATGTCCACAATTTTAGGTACATTAACATTTCTAACCTTTGACTAATAATTAAACTAATGATATGTATGTTTAGTGCCATGCATGTGATACCATTAGATTCATATTTAAAAATGCTTTCATATGATGCTAATATTATAGTTGTTGATAATATATTACGAAAGAAATGGTTAGTCAGAGTATAATTTCAAAGACCGTGTAAAAAACATTAACACCTTGTATTTGTATTTTAGGACAGAGGGAGTACAGAGAGGAGAATGGACAGTTCCAGCCAAAAAAAACATAACCCATACACATGTGATTAATCTATGAACGTGATAGTCAACACCTTTAGAACGCTGTACACTTCCATGTTAACATACTTGAATGATTTCTTTCAAAATACCTCTTGTTCAAGGTCTCATTTGTCCAATAAACCAATGCAAAAGAACGGTGTAAATACAATGGATATAGAGTTCTAAATTATTGGGAAAGGTCACAGAACATGACAAGCACCACACTGATAAAAAGGGGAAAATGACTTTGCTAATTAGTTTTTTAGGAAATACCTCATTCTAATAAAAAATATGAGATGAATATGCGATGACCTGAGAGTATCTACAAAAGCCACTCGATAAGACGAGAGCTCCACAATATAAGTCCACCAAGAGAAAAATGTCATTGAGATGATAAGTAGTTAGACAATCTAAAGGTTATGGTGGACGCTTACTAGTTGGTATAATAAAACATCATGGTTGACTTTATGATATTCTCATCACAAATTGGCAACTTTTAATTTACCTCCCTTTGTAGAGCCTCGTCCAGCTCCTGCTTGTCATCAGCAGTGATGTCTTTCGCATGCAACTGCCTCAGGCAGTTCCGGATCCTGCACAGCAAATCAACATCAAGAGCATTACATTTAGGCTTTAGCATTTCCCCACGCACCGAGAGCAACAAAGAATATAATATTCGTCGACGCACCTCCCGTGCTTCTGGAGCAGGGACCTCCTGACGGACTGCGTGGGATGCGCGGTGAACACGAGGTCGACGGTCTGGTTCTTAAGTGCGTCGAAGACCTCCTCGCGAGACTTGCCGAGCTGAGTGACGAGCCTCTTGAGCGTCTCCTCGATGTCGGACTCGGTGGGCGCGGAGGCCTCGTCGGCGAAGTCGCCCCGCTTGAGCTTGATCCGGCGGCGGTGCGCGATCTGCACCTCCTCGGCGAGGTTAGCGAGGTTGAGCATGTGCGAGAATGAGCTGGAGACGACGATGGAATCGCCGGGAGGCAGGCTGGTGAGCTTTCTCCCCAGCTCGTCGAGCCGGGCCTCGTCACGGTCGTTCTCGTACTCCGCCGAGAGCTCGTAGCACTCCTGCACCTGCAGAGCCAAAGAGAGTAAACCAAACCAACCGTGTGGGCACAGCGTCGAACAGGTGGCGCGCGGGCGACGGATCTGAGAGCTAGATAGAGGAAGGAAGCGAAGGCGCGCGTACGAATTCGCGGAGGTGCGGGCCGTGCAGGTCCTGGAGGATGTCGAGGAAGCGGTCGACGAGGAGGGCGTCATACTCGACGAGCTTGTCGTCCTCCGAGACCTTACCTGGCGCCAGGAGCCGCAGCTGCGCGTCGATCGACTGGTGCCGCTCCATCGCCGCCTTCCCCGCGGTCGCGGCCATCCCCGCTACACCTTCCCGCCCGCCCGCCCGCGCGCGCGCCAAATCCAGCCCGGATCCCCGCCACCAGATGCCGGACACGCTCCCTCCCGCACCGCACCTCGGAGGAAAGCTAAACGCGGCGGCAGCGACGGCGGCGCGCCGCCGGATCAAGGAGGCGATGTGGGGGCAGAGGCGCGTCTAGAGCGGAGATGAGATGGATTTGGAGGGCAAGTTAGGCAGAGCGTGTGACTATTTGTATGGGAATCTCGTGATGCCTGGTCTTTTGCGGCTAGGTACCTATAAAATATTTTATTTGCAAAATATTAATGTCTGGTATTAAAAAAAATTGTTTAGCTATTTTATTTGAGAATGTTTGAAATGTTTTTTTATTTTGAGAATAGCACAACTCCACGGGTAACCTTGCCTTATTAATATAACTAGTTGAGTGTCCCCTCGCGACAGAAAAATTACAATATTAAAAAAATATACTATACAAATAAAGATGAGTGAAGCTTCTCAAGAGTTTTATTTAATGTGAGATGGAGTAGTCGTGATGATAGACTCACCACTACTAGTTTCTTTTAAGGGGGAGTATCATGTGCACATCGGCTAGCCGTGCACATGGTGCACATGTAAGATCTCCACCCTCAATCTGTAATCCAACGGACAACAGTAGCTGGGGGTTATCGCAAAATGACAGAATGGGGGAGGTGGGAGGTGTTTTCTGCAAAATGATCTGGTGGAGCTGTTATCCGTTGGATTACAGATTAAAGGTGGAGATTTCACATGTGCATCATGTGCACGGCTAGCCGATGTGCACAGGATATTTTCCCTTCTTTTAAAGTAGTATAGAAGTATAGATCCTCGTAATTAACACCAAATGCATGGGGTGTCCCAAAACCTCACGGCATTTCAAAATATAGCTCAACCAAATTGCTTGAGAAATGATGCTGACAAGAGGAGCAAATATGCAATTCATTTTGAAGTGAAAAAAGGGACATGTAGGAATTGAACTTGGGTGTAGCATACACCTCACACAAGTAAATTAGGCTCATGTTCTAATATGCACAATAATAATTGGTTAGAAAATATATATGATTCTAAAATATAATATTTTCTTCGTACCATATTATAATTATAATTGTGGGTAATGTGTTTGCATCCTTACCTCTTCTCATAACCATTTAGATTGCATGAATTTCAAAGAAAAAGATTAATTGACATGAAAGAAGAAAAAATTCCTACACCACAAAAAGGTCCTTGGCCCACAGGTCACCCTCCATCCCTACACCTGGCGGTCCAGGAACAGTGTGGCAGAAGGAATATGCTTGAGTTTATTCCATAAAATGGTACAACGATATTTTACATCAGACCATCTATTTATATTTGAACACAACAATTAATTCGACATCAATGGATCAATTTCTTGAAGCTACCAAATCAGTACACTATATAGATTATAATGATTGTAATATATATGATTTTAACTCTTGCCGCTAGCTAGCTAGGTCGATTGTCAATTTGTTCTGGGAGCTAAAAGATTTTGGAACATGTGAATTTTGAACTAACCGACATCTCAATCCAAAGTTGCAAAAGCATATATATATATATATTCAATAGTAGATTTTCTCAGTAGAATAATAATTGAGGACTATTTTTTTCTCAATAGTAGATTTCTTGGTAAAATAGATATTTTACACCTGTGGTGGATGATAGCATTTGTATATATATAAAAAATATTACTTAATTGTTGTTTTACTGAAAAAATCAACTACTGAAGTAGTCGGTGTAGAATAACTATTCTACAGAATAGCGCTTCCGTATATATATACACACCAACTTTCTTCGCAAAAACATGATGAATTGCTGCATTTTAAATTGCGCTTGCATCACATTCACACGTTGCATGAGCTGATTTGATCCTTCTTTTCCGTAGGATTTCTTTTGCACGGCCTCTAATTTCCGCCTCTAGTGGACTATAAAGATGACATCTCTTGTCATGCACGGACAACTATTGTTAATAAGGGCGACATGACATAAAGGATTTCCAAAATAAAAGTCGAGGCAAATTTCAGAGTCATACTTCAACTAAACCATTACTAGCATTACTATGGCTTTAATAAAATGTTCAAGTTGGTGCCCCATGCATGATGCATGCCAATTCGGCTCTGATCTACCCTCAACAGGTCATTGTCCCCCATGAACTAACTTATCTGCACATTAAGTATGGTTTCGTATGCAAACACATGTAAAATTTTAAGCAATCTAGAAAATAATTTGGCTAGCTGTTGTCATTAAGGTGTGTGGCGTCATGTACTAACATTGCAGCAGACAATTTGAAAGTACCATATAATCATGCTTCCAAGACCACATATCAGTGAGAGAACGAGTTTCATATAAGTAATCATGTGGACTTCTAATAATATATAAAGAAATTTCCAGGATCTATTTGAAACTAGCGCATGCCAGGCGTCCTGAGGTTGAGGACTTGAGGCCGAGGCTGTTTCTGAAAACTTCATATCTATGTGTGGACTTGAGTACAATACCGGAAAGAATGAAGATATATATATATATATATATGCAAGTGTCCCTTTCACCTCTCTTGCTTGGATATGCAACATGCAAGGAGGAGAAAGAGACATGTTTATATCTTCTTCTCCATCTCATGGTGAACAAAACTGGTAGGAATGAAGAAAATGCAAACTGGAATTCTACTTGTCATGAGCATTTTTTTTTATTTTCTTGCCCCTCCCATTTCCCATAAGAAAGCTTCTGCCCAGGTGGTGAAGAATATTCTTCTCCCACCATCTCTGTGCCCCCATAACTCTCATTGGCTCCTTTACCCTTGTAATGTGTGGTGATTAGGCAAGGTAAGAAGACAGAGTATTCCTCTCACTTGTCAATTCTGAATTCCATGAACCAATCAATTTAAGACAAACTTAAACTGGTAATGAATAATGATAGACAGTTCAGTTATACTTAAAAAACTACTAACAAATTAGTAATAACTGTAAAAGTGCAAAAATGTATCCACATATATAATTATTATAGACCTAGACAAAAATGGCCACGCTCACGCTAGAGCGTTGAGAATGCCCTAAGTAGTTCAGTCCAAAGTAGGTAGTCCAGAATGCCAAGAGCACTGCACTGAAAAAAAATGGCAGCCATGGGCATCACATGGGATCAGATTCAGCAACTGACACTGGAGTGCATTTCAATGGGCCATATGCCCATACAGCCTTTGCAGCAATCAGAATGCAACTTGAAAAGCAGAAGCTGAAAGGCAGAAAAGAGAGAAACAAACCGTGCTGTGCTGAATGTTAGTACATCCTTCGTTCTTGGATTCTAGCTGAAACATTGGCTGTCTTGGTTAGTCGCCACATTGGATATCCTTTTTCAACTATTTATGGTTTTCGAAGAATACTAGCAGTATGAATTATTATATTCATTTCTAGTTGATTTGAAACAATATTAAAGGTGCTCATGGGTGTTCATGTTGTCAACTAACTGTTTGATGGCAATTATCTGGCTCAAAAATCAAAATGGTATCACCTTGCTCCAATCTGAAAAGGGCTGCTCATTGCACTGCTTTTCTCTGATGCTTGCAGGCCCATTAAGCACTCGAGGGCCTAATTGTGAAGCTCGAGCATTTGTCCTCTGGCCTTGCTATCAGTGGCCCTGTGCATCCTCATCACCCTTCTCGTTGGCTTTCTCTGAAGGAATGCATAACTTGCGTGTTCATGAATGAACCTGTCTTCATGCCGTGATTGGCCGCACACTCCAAATGGCCGACCTAGGCATTTTACGACATTGTTCAGGTAAATAGCATCACTGATAGATCTGAAATTCCTTCGTGTCGCTTTGAGTCTCAGTAGCTAAAATGTGCTTCTGAATTGTCAAGTTCTGGAGGTCATTTGAAGAAGCATACATGTAAGCTAGTTATTTAGGATTCAGGAGATCAGGCAGATTAGCAGAGCCATCCAATCAGGTATGCATGCACAATAGCCGATCAACACGCAAAAACAACTCACTTTTTACCATAAGGAAAAAATCACAAACTGGGCAGCACTCCTGCACAATAACAAGAAAAAATAACTCCTGCGTAGAACACAGTGGAAGCCTGATATACTCCATACAGATCATATCCACATGAGAATATATCATACATACTGCAATAAATCAATAAACAAGATGAGCGACGAAGCCTGTGTAGAGAAAATGTGATGGTCTGTTCTCAGCCATCCAATCGACTAGATGGACCAACTAGAGTCCTAATCAAACTGAAGACACTCATTTGTGAAACACCGACAGATTTTAAGTATTGTGGCAAGGCAAAATAGTTGCACCACATGTGTGATCATCACAAGAGGATATAAAACAAGCAATAGATTTGAGACAGCACATGTGTAGTGTTGAAAATAAACCAGACAAGTAAGGATTCCCCACACAGAATACTTCTTGGAGACAATAGTTTTGGTCAACAGGGGATAGCATAATAAAATTTACCAAGGGACTGCAGAATCATGAAATACAGAAAAAATAACACAGATAATGCAAAATTCAACTTTGGGCATTCAAATAGTCACCTGTTTTGGCATAAGTGCATAACTCCGTACAGGTGAGATCATCTCTTCAGATCAGAAATTTGTAAATGAAGAGAACTCTGTATAATAGTGTTTTATTGCTAAACAGTCATGCTGCAGGACAAACCTCACCAGGACAAAGAATTCTAAATCAGGCAACCTATGTCACAGGACTAGGTGTGTTATGCTAAAACCTGTGATGCACCGATACTTCCCAAAGTCCACGTTCCCGTATCCAATACGTATCCTATACGGCGATACGGTGATACGCCTCCGATACGTGTATCGGCGACGTATCGAATAATAAAGATTAAAAACAAATCAAAATAATTCCCGATACTTCCACGATACTCCGATACTTCACCAACCCATTGAAAGTCTGGCCCAATAATAAACCCTAACTCTCTCTCACCAATACATCTCTCTCCCCAAACACACTCTCCTAGCTGACTCCTAGCGGCTAGCGCACTCCAGCTCCTCCTGTCGCCACCAGCTCGCTGCCGATCGTCGCTAGCCGCCGACCGTCACCGGCCGCTACCGGCTCGCCGCCGCCCCGCCTCACCTCCAGGTTTCCGTTTCAACGCCGGCCCACCCCTCCCAGGCTCCTCCCGTCGCCGCCGGTTCATCGCCGCCGCCCCGCCTCAAGTTTCCATTTCAACGTCAGCCCGCCCCGACCCGCCCCTCCTAGCTCCTAAATCCTGACTCCCGTCCCTCCATCTCCAGGGTCTAGGCGGCCGACACTTGCGTTGCCCATCGCCGTGCAGCTCCAGGGTCCAGGGTCTAGATCCAGTCGCCTTCAGGAGCATAAGGATCGCCTTAACTTGTGTACTTTATTTTTTTATATATGTATATACTCGCCGTATCGTTGTATTCATGTTTTTTGAAAATTTCGTATCACCGTACCCGTATCACGTATCCATCCAACATAAGCTAAAAGCCTAAAACTACACATTATTCGAGCAACTGGCAAGTCTTATATTTATATTACATAACATAAATAAAACATTCAGTATCCAACATGGTAGTAAGATATTATTCAACCTCTTGTTCTATATACTGCTACAATTATTCAACCTCTTGTATTGCATTGAATTATGTCAAAGTTGCAATAGCCAATAGCTACACTCTTGAATTAACATTGTGAAACACACATCCTGACAAAATGGAAAAACATTGTGATATGGAGATAGTAAATAAACTCCATTTAATTTGCCCAATATGTCGATAATTGCATATACCACTATGTTAACTGCAGTACTGCACTAGAGGACCCTATATACATTCCATGGATGGAAGATTGACATACTATTGCTATATTTTGCCATGAGCTCAATAAGGTCTGAGAAGATGTTACTGCAGGACAATTAAGAATTAAGAAATGTGAGAGGAATTTGACCAGCTGCAAACAAAAGAGCAAAGTATACATGCTTTCACTGTAGGATATATTAATGTGCTCATCATTTCTCCATATCTGCTTGTCATAGATATCCCATTGTGTGATATGTACTTCCTACCATTATGCATGCGACAGCGCTGTATTTTCTACAACATACTTCTTTTTGCATTGGTGCTTCCATGAGTGTAGGTTTAGGATAATCTGAGTAAAGGAAATCCATCTAAGCTAGATTCATACAATTAGTGAAGTATTTAGTATACTTATGCACTTATGCAAAAGAAAATTAATAACATTTCTGAATGAACTAGTTTTTTCTTTCTACAAAATAGTAGTATTTTCTCATTCGGTTGGCTTGAGGCTTTAATCATGATCAGATTTTCTTGGAAGTCGGAACTCAAGCACATCCTACTTAACTACTAACAGTAAATCCATTCCTTATTACAGTCCATGAATACCATCTCGATATGAACACAATATGGAAGTATGCCATCCCCAATATCATGTGCAGTTGTGCATTCACCTAAATTCAGGATGCAAAATTCCTACATTTACACTAGAAATCTTACATACTAGCAATACATGAAACATTCTAATTTAAGGATTCAACGTACAAAAAATTAATAGCTAGGTGATTTAGACAACAATGAGATCATTATTCCAAATTCTTCAACTCATAAGGAGTTAACTCACATGTATTAGTATAACAATGCAAAACTCATCATAAATGATCCAAATCACTTGACATACCAAAGGTGTTTTGTTACATTGCTCTGGGATCAGACCCAAACGGCCACACGTAGATCATCTCGTCCCATCCTGTGCTCGCAAGCAGGCCCTCAACGAGCACACTCATGTCAATCCCAGCAACGAATTCAGTGTGGTGACCGTATCTCGCAAGCAGTGCATCCTCTTTCCGGTAATCCCACATGCACACCGTCATGTCATAGGAACAGGACATGATCATGCCCTGACGGTGCGGTGAGAACCGGACGCGCTTGACGGCGTACCCATGCCCGGCGAGTTGGGTGAGTGGTGCACGTGGCGAGCGGACGTCCCAGACGCGGATGGACTTGTCCACGGAGCCGGTGGCGAGAATCGACGGGTCATATTTGTCCCAATCGAGCGAGAGCACCTCGTGGTCGTGGGCGGGGATGACGAGGGTGGGCGCCGGCTCGCGAACGTCCCAGACGCGCGCGGTGCGGTCGCCGGATGCGGATGCGAAGACGTCGGGATGGCGTGCTGACCACGCGGCGGCGTAGACGCAATACTCGTGGCCGCGGAAGGTGCGGACGGAGGCAGGGCGATCGGGGGACCAGAGCTTGAGCGTGTCGTCCCAGGAGGCCGAGAGGAAGGCGTCGCGGCGGACGGGGTTCCAATCGAGGCCGTGCACCTCGCGCGCGTGCTCCCGGAAGAGGCGGACGGGGTTCTGCGCTGGCGGAAGCGCGACGTCGAAGAGGCGGACGGAGCCGTCGCCGGAGGCGGCGGCGCAGAGGGACTCGTGGGACTCCGACCAGGCGCAGTCGAAGAGCGCGTCGGAGGTGGGGAACGCGAACAGCGGCGCGGGAGCGCCCCCCGGGCCGGCGGCCGCGAGGTCGAGGACAAGGAGGTGGCCATTGCCGACGAGGCCGAAGTGCTGGGAGGCGGCCGCGAGAAGGCGCTGCTCGTGGAACGGGCTGAACCGGACGGAGAAGCCCGGCGCCGGAGCCTTGAACACCGGCATCGCGGCCGGCGAGATCGGTGGCTGGTCGCTCGACGGGATCGGGAAGGAGATGGAGGACTTGGGAGACTTGAGCTTTGCTTTTCCCCTCTTTTCTCCCTTTATCTTTTTCTTTTCCCCGTTTCTCTCTTTTATTATATCTGTTTCTTTTTGGGTTCATACGGGTGCAAGTGGGCCGGCAGAGACGAGGGAGGCCTGGCCGCCTGATATATGCGGTCACAAACCATTTATTACAATTTTTACTGTGTCTTAAAATACAAACATTTATATCATTCAAATTTTATCCTAAATATTAAAATTTTTACAATTTTTCCTTCTAAATCTTACTTTTTTGTTCGAGCTATTTTATTCGAGGTAATGTACCAAACTACCAATAGACCCAGAATTAGGATGGAGATATAGTTATTTTAGTATTACATATATTAGTTATGAATATATTGATTTTAATTAGAAATTAGATATAGAGATTATATCAGTTTCAATATACCAGAAATTATTTTTATGTGTTAAGTTAGTTTCTATATAAGTATATAACACATGTACTCAATTGAAAAGTAGAAAAAATAATCTAAGTATGAAAATTTAAAATGCGGAAGAATTGACTTCTTAACTAGACGTTCAATTCTTCCGTCGAAATATGGGTCAAAAAACAGTTCCATAATTTTGAAGATATATCATCAATTTTTTTGCACTTATTCTTAGAGTCATTCATAGAAGATAAATAAAGTTTTTCATGCTCGAAAACAACACCCATAAATTTATTATCTAAAATTTGATATAATTTCATATTTATCATTCATGTTCATCCATTTTGGGAACTATAGACAATCTTTCATGTGGTGTCCTTCCTTTTTATAATGTCTGCATACACCCTTGAGGATGTTATGTTCCTTCATATGAGCTTATAAGAGAAGTCCTTAGCATCTTTAGAGTATCTCTTATAATGTGTCTTTCCTTTGTATATACATGTTGCACATGGTGACTCGAATCACCGTGTGCTTCCATAATTATTTCCTCTTCTTACACATAGTTTGAAATCAGTTTGTGCAAACTTCGGTGCTCTAGCTACGAGTTGTAGTTGATCGCAAAATAATAAAAAATCAGAGGGAAACATCACAATTGAATGGACTACGAAATTGTCCTTGAGCTCCATGTCCATGGGTTTCGTCTTCGAAGCCATGTTGCTCATCCTTAGTTTGTGTCTCACTTCTCACCACGGTATTTCTCCATGACGATCTTCTTAATCAACGTGCTAGCTTACGATTTTGGATTTGGAAAAGTCAGTGTACTACGAGATATTGTTTTTAAATATCATGATGTGTGATAGAACCCCTGATAGGCTCCATGATAGAGCTCTTAATAACCGTAAGACATTTCTAGTTCAACTGATTCCTCTTAATACGATCAATGTCACACTCTATTTTTATTTATACGAAGTCTTGTGACTTATGACAAAGCTTATTGGTTTTTACCCTCACAGATCACGGGATCCTTAGTCTTAGTGGGACAATCATGTGTTAAAGCAAGATCTATATCATATAGCGCAAGCGTTATCTCAATATTCTCTCTCTATGAACAATAGTTCTCACTATAGAGCGGCTAATGTGGATAGCTGACTTAGCATATTTTTAACAAGGAAAATTATCAAAGGATGTTAAATAACAAATATAAATATTGCATATGAAAAATTTACGTCGGTCAAAATTAACATGCAACATACTTAAACATAAATATAGAAACTTTATCACCAACGTTAGTCAGCAGATAAGATCACTATATAAACAAATTGTTTATAATGCTAATAAAATTATCTCATTGGTTCAAATTTAATCAGCAAAACAAATAATTCTAAAATAGCAAGGATGAACATGAATGAATTTTAAACAATGTAATCACATAGGAATACTTAGAAATAAAATTAAAATATTTGTTTCAGAAGTATAAAAAATTCTGAAATTAAAACTTAAAAAATTATAAATCGATTATTCCCCAATTAAACATAGTTGTTGGACCAAATTTAATACAGAAAAAATTGTGAAAATACTTAAAAATGCTTAAATAATTCATAAAAGTTCTACTGTAACATAAAAAATCATAAATTTTTACCTCATCTTAAACTTATTTTATATTAATTTTTGGCCATTTCTTAATTCACAGAAAATACAAAAACAGAAAATTAATTCTGAAAATCCAGGAAAATATAAACTGAACATGGCCTGCTACTGTGCAAATTATCCAGCCCATTACAGAACTTGGGCCCGGCCTGGGATTCCGTTTCATTCCCGCAGCCGATCAATAGTAACCGTTCGATTTCGATCGACGGCCACGCGTCAATTTCGCCCGCTATAAAAACACGCCCGCAGCCGCCCTCAACCATAAACCTAATTCATTTACCCCGGCGCACCCGACCGAGAGCTCGGCGCGGCGGAGCGGTGAGCTTTGTGGCGGATCGGCTGCTCTCGCAGGTGTTCGGCTGCAGCGTCGCCGATTTTGCAAGTTCTTCTCTTCGGGAAGGCTTCTAAGCCAGTAGTTCTGATCTAATCGCTACATCTCATTTGTATCTGGTGGGTTATTTTGTTTGTTCTATCCGGTAGATTTGTTTGTGGATTTGTGGCAGCCGTTTCTTGGTTGGAAGATTTGATGGAAGTGAGGATCCTTTCCCCAGCTGATCGACCTTGATTACACTGTGCGCAAATGTAATCCCTCTTCGGAGGATTCAAGCCAGAAATCTGATCCATCTTGTCTCCGCAACTTCTTATACCACATTTTCGTGTTTTATTTTTGCAATGACTTTCTTCAGTTTTTGAATGATCTATTTTTTGAATGGATGTGAGGATCCTTTCCCCAGCTGATCGACTATGATTATACTATGCGCATGAGTAATCCCTCTTCGGAGGATTCAAGCCAGAAATCTGATCCATCTGTCCCATGTTCTTAAACCTCAATTTTGTTTTTGTAATGTATTTCGTCAGTTTTTGTAAGATCCACTGTTTTTTAATGGGTGTGAGGATCCTTTCCCCAGCTGATCGACTATGATTATACTGAGCGCATATGTAATCCCTCTTCGGAGGATTCAAGCCAGAAATCTGATCCATCTCTCCTAAGTTCTTAAACCTTATCTTTATTTTTTTGTTTTTCTAATGTATTTCGTCAGTTTTTTTGATATCTACTGTTTTTTTGAATGGATGTGAGGATCCTTTCCCAGCTGATCGACTATGATTATACAGAGCGCATATGTAATCCCTCTTAAATGGATTCAAGCCATAAATCTGATCCATTTTTCCCAAGTTCTTAAACCTCATCTTTGTTTTTTTGTTTTTCTAATGTATTTCGTCAGTTTTTTAATATCTACTGTTTTTTTGAATGGATGTGAGGATCCTTTCCCCAGCTGATCGACTATGATTATACTGAGCGCATATGTAATCCCTCTTAGAAGGATTCGAGCCAGAAATCTGATCCATCTTGTCTCTGCATATGATTATACTCAGCGCATTTTTGTTTTTTCAATGTTTGTCTTCAGTTTTTGTAT
Organism: Zizania palustris; assembly: GCA_019279435.1. Classification (NCBI taxonomy): domain Eukaryota; kingdom Viridiplantae; phylum Streptophyta; class Magnoliopsida; order Poales; family Poaceae; genus Zizania; species Zizania palustris. The sequence goes on along the minus strand of JAAALK010000287.1, from coordinate 31,760,615 downwards.
TTGATTTTTGAATGGAAGTGAGGTTCCTATCCCAGCCGATCGACTCTGACAACATTCTGCGAAAATGTAATTTCTCTTTTGAGGTTTCAAGCCAGGAACCTGATACATTTAGACATTGCATCCCTTGTTATTTCGTTTGTTATATCTTCAATTTGATTTCTCTTCTCTTTTTATTTGACCAATTATTTGTAATTGAATTGAAGGGATGATCGACATTGAAATGTGCGCAAAAGTGACCACTCTTCGGAAGAGGATTCCAAGCCTCATCTCTATTCCATTGAATTTGTTTTTTAAACAATTCATTCGACAGGGATCGTCACCGGATTGAACATATCAGCACAATTTGAAAGACTAAACATAAATTAATTATAAAAATAATTGCAGAATTGGATGTTTTTTGTGAGATGAATTTATTAAGTCTGATAATTCATGGATAATCAATGAGTTTTATAAACATTTTACATTTAATATTACTAAACGGCACTTATATTGTAATATACAAAATCTGAATATTTTTCTTGTACTATGCAGAAAAGAATTTCATTATAAGATTAAACAATTGTACTTAAATCGCTAAGGCGGATGTTACTGTATGTATGTTGCCAAATGTTATTGGCCAGGTATCGTCTTGCATCAAGATCTCTTGTTTTTGTTGCCTAGTTGGATGCTTGCTTTGTAGTATAACATTATTTTGTAAAGTGTTTTGTGTAAAATTCATGTTTTTATATGATTTTTTAAAAATCGAAGAGCTTTTACAAAAAATTTGTACAATGCAAAATACATAAATTGAAAGACTAAAATATAAAATATAAAAGTATATTTTTTTCTTTTTCTTTTTTCCTTTTTTGGGTAGTTACATAGTGCCTGCGTACGCTACGTGCAGGCGCTCGCGCATGCAGGCGGTTGGAGGCGCATGCGCTCGCGCGGGGCTGCTGCCGCGTGCGCGCGAGGCGAGCGGAGCGCCGGGTCATGCAGGGGAGTGCGGACGGACGGACATCTCGCTTTTTATTAGTTAAGAGTAAGATTTAAAAACCCATGTCCAAGCAACTTCCGAACTTCGTTGGAAGTGGGCGCATATTACGCGATTGAAAACCACACTTGTATCAGCGTTCGTCTTGAATTCAATATATTACTGTATACTGTAAATTATTCTGTTAGTGTAATGACCCTCATGGCATGAAAGCAGCTGTTCCTCTTTATCGCCCTGATGATATACACCTGACCTGATCACTCATTTGCTCGTTCAATCCCAGCGTGCGAGGCGCGGTGCTGATGGTAAGATAGCTGTATCTGCATCGCAACAGACCTCACGGTGTTATCAGAATCTAAAAATAGATAAATCATAAATCATTATGTAATCCATTATATACAATTATTTTATTATGGTTTTTAATTTATCTTACGATCCTTAATATTATTTGAAATATATAATGATCATTTCATATTTGAATCATATACTAATAATACACTAACAATATCGGTATCATTATTAATTGGGTAATCGTTTGCATTCACTGGTTTGGCGTATCATTCTTATTTTATTATTGTTGCCTTCCGAATGTCAACCGAGCTCTATCAGATAAGAGCTATTTCTCCGAAGAATTGGCGATGCAACCGTCTGTGTCTCGGCTAACAACTAAATATTGTTACATATATACATACATATACATATACATATATATGCATATACATATATATATATATAATAACTAAGTGTCCAAAAAATACAATATTAAAAGAATACTATTTAAATAGAGATGAGTAAATTAAAAATAAAGAGTTTTGATTAAAGAGCTTTGATTCATCGTGAGAAGTGGATTCAGTACCTCTTTTAAAGTAATATATATATATATTATTAAATTTTTTATATAGTTATATTTTAAATACTTTTTACATATTTTTAAATAAAAAGAAGTATACCATGCATTTAAGACTATATTAATGTGGAATATCATTTCGCTCAACTTAATGCTCGCTCTCTCACGGAGTCACGGCCACGGCAGTTGAGCTCTGCAAGACTGCAACGAGACACCAGCGGCGCCGAGCAACCGCCACGCGCCCACAATGTCCAAGGCGATAAGCTTCCATCCGACAACCGCCCCGGTGTTCCACCTCACCGACCCGGACATGACCTTCCTCCATGACGTCCACCCGGAGGTCACCGACGCGCTCCTCGGCTTCGTCTACGACCCGCTCGACGCATCCGCCAACGCCCGCCTCGACGATTTCCTCGATCCCCTCCCCGACCAGGACGCCGCCGCTGATGGTCAGCACCGAGAAAAGAGGCCGCGCGCCTGCGTCGTCGTCGACAAAGACCCGCCGCTCGACTTCGCCGATGCGTGCGGGCTGGCGCCGCAGTGGGGTGTCTGTGCTGCCCAGACTGAAGTGCCGATGCTGCAGGAGTTCTCGACTGAGTTCGTCCTGCCAGCGCCGCCGCCGCCGATGCAGCAGCACCAGCAGCTGCCTCAGGCGTTCGTGCGTGGAGCGGACGCGGAGAAAACCGCGGGCAATCGGTGCCAGTCCGTGCAGAGCGCGGCGGCTAGGGAGCGCCGGAGGCGGGTCAGCGCGAAGACGGCGAAACTCTCTCGTCTGATCCCCGGCGGGCATAAGCTGAACACCGCCGAGATGCTTCAGGAAGCCGCCCGCCACGTCAAGCTCCTCCAGGCCCAGGCCGGCATTCTCGAGCTCATGCACACCGTCGAGGTAACTACATATCCCATCGATGCGATTCTCACCTCCGATAAAACCCTGAAATCCAACACATTCGCTCGCCCGACCATTGTGAGCAGGCGAAGGTGCCATCCATGGCGCAGGAGCACATGCACGCGATGCTCGTCTGCAGCGGCGTGCAGGAGCGCCTTGCCGGCGAGGGCAAGTGCCTGGTGCCGTGTAAGCTGGTGCACGCCATTGCCAATGACAAGGCGATCAAGTCCAACCCGCAGGTGAACAGAGACCTCAACCTGTTCATGCAGTCGCTGGGGAATTAGGGAGCATCCGTTCGTGCGTCCATGGCCGCCCCTTTTTGAGAGCGCCGTGCACGCCCTGCTGCTGTTGTGTGTTCCTCACCCCGTCCATAGATTAGTTTTAGGTGTCAGCTTTGCTTTACAAATTTCACCATTGGCTAATCTCCTCTTAATTTGCTAATTATATTATGGGATGTGTGATACTAACACAACTGTATCTCCACACCTGTGAATTTGTAAGCTCCGTTAGGGATAGGGATATGTAGTATGTTTGTTTCAGTTTTAGATTATAAAAATTCAGTTTATAAAAAAAAAGATTCAACTAACTTTGAATTATTATAATCAACACTTCAGATTATAATAAGATATAGGATAAGTTACATTTTTGTTCAACTCATGAAAAAAAACTAAATTGTTATAATCAAAGTTAAAACAAACATGCCCTACATTCTCCTTATATTTGGTGACTTTGAGTTGGAATTTATTCTCTCAATAAAATCCTTTCCTGTTGTGTTCAGCTGAATATGCATCTCCTGATAAAATGTGTTCATTGCTACTGCCCTTCCAATGTTGTTCCTACATTTTTCTCTGTTTAGTTCTTATATATAAAGCTTAGCACAATTTGAGCCACCTTTCATTTTGTTTGCTGATTTGTACTTAATTGAACATGAACGCTGCACGTGAATATAATTGTGCATTGGCGCTTATAAGTCAAATTTATATAAAAAAAATCAATAATTACCACATCAATTTTTTAACATTTTATATGTTACTATGTTTTTCATTAATTTAGTCAATATTAGAGAATTTTTAACAAAGTTGAATGATGGGCTAAAATTAAAGATTGGCCCATTTAGTCTGCCCAATTTAACCAGTTTTTGCCATTCATCACAATCTGATGCTATTCTCACAGTGAACTCGTAAACCATATATAAACGACGCATCTGAAACTCATACCCCTCACATGTTCTCTTCCCCTTGTGAAAGGATTTTTATACTTCGCATTTTTTAGATATGTTTCATTCTCTTTCTGTTGCAAATCAATCGCTGTTTTGAGGTGATGATCCTTTCCCCAACTTATCGACTATGATTATACCGTGCGATAGTTCTTCCCTTCAAAAAAGGCTTATAAGTCAGTAGTTCTGATCTAATCGCAACTTCTGATTTGTATCTGGTTTTTTTGTTTGTTTTATCCGGTAGATTTGTCTTGTGGATTTGTGGCAGCCGTTTCTGAGTTGGCAAATTTGATGGAAGTGAGGATCCTTTCCCCAGCTGATTGACTATGATTATACTGTGCGCACATGTATTCCCTCTTCGGAGGATTCGAGCCAGAAATCTGATCTATCTTGTCTCCACAAGTTCTTATACCACATTTTCACTTTTTTAATTTTTGCAATGTTTTTCTTTAGTTTTTGTAAGATCTATTTTTTTTGAATGGAAGTGATGATGCTTGGTCCAACTGATCGAATATTATTATACTGTGCACATATGTAATCTCTCTTAGGAGGATTCAAGCTAGAAATCCTTTCCCCAACGGAAAAAGGTTGCACAAATCAATGGTTTAAATTGACGATGCTACGAGAAGCATGCCAATTTACGCCTTAAAGATGTCAAAATGATGAGAAACGGGAAAAGAGATGGTGCATAAGCCGGACCAAATCGCTGCCTCCAAACCCGTTATGCAGGCTAGAGAGACAGAATATATCAACATTAGGTGTATTTGCAATCAGCCAAACGGGTCAGGATCTCCTGGCAACATGGACGCTTCTCCGGTTCCGCCCAGCAATCTATAAAACAAAATTGCAGATCAGATTGATAATTAGTAGATTAAATTGATATTAGTAGATTAGATTTTTATTAAGAGATAAGAAATTATTTAGTTCCTCTCCTGCTCCTACCACAGCATGTTTCAGAAAAAGACCCAAATCAGGGTTAAACTTTCCAGATGCCATGTTTATACCAGAATCCCACTTTTGCATTTTTGTACCGATCTGGTTGGAATCTCCACAGATTTAACCCCAAACATTACTCTACAAACACAGTTCTTATAATGCGGAAACATACAATGACATTTAAACTTTTCCTTTGCAACTCCCACCAGGTGACCAGGAACCGGGCAGTAACTGAAGGTTTCTCTAACACTTGTCAACATCAGGTTGCTTGATTAGAGTGTAGGAATACCAGTGGTTGTTTTATGCTTCCATAAAAAGAATTCTGGTGGCATATTTTGCAAACAGATGTCGGTAGATTGCTCACTCATACCATTTCTGGTAGAATGATTTCACAGAAGGTCATCCCAAAATGAAATAAATTTCAATGTTCACAAAGTCCAGCAGTTCCTTCTACATTTTCTAAACCATATTATTCCCAGTGTTGGTTTACAATTACAAGTACATGAACTCATCAAATCTACAAATGGATAGCAGGTGTTCCAATTGATGCAACCCCCACACCAACAATGTGCTACATTTTTTTTTACCAATTGCGCATTGAATTTCTTCAATATTATGTACTTCCAGTCTTCCACTGTTCCACATATTGTTATTTTAAAATGCATATTTATCATGGGATGGTCAATGGTGAGTGGTGACAAATTAGTCATGTAGACGCGTGGGCATGGGTGTCTGTAGTAGTTTTTTATCAATACAATTATGTAAATTTTGTTAAGTGCACCGTGTAACAAAAGCATGTTCAATGAAAAAACAAAACATATTCACATTCATTTGTTTCGAAAAACATTGCCAAGTGAACATTCATTTTTATTCCTAGCAAACACACATATATTTAGCTAATAATAGAAATAAAATAATACCTGATATCAAGCTTCCTAGAGGTCCATCTGGTATTTCCAATCGTGCCCCTTCATTCGCAACAGAATAAACAACCTAGAATCATATACATTAGCACACAGCATATCCCCTTATTTGGTTTACTTCATATGTAATATACAACAGGTTGTGGCTACCTGAACTGATGGTATTCCTTCCCAAGGCCTACTGAGAGTACAAAGCTCCCACATGATAACTCCAAAGCTGAAGATATCACACTTCTCAGTAAATGGTTCATTACAAATAAGCTCAGGGGCCATCCACTCTGGAGTTCCTGCAGATGAATTGTCATTCATTGCAGAACTTGACATTACTCGAGAGAGCCCAAAATCACATAATTTGACAACCCAGTGCTTGTTAACAAGGCAATTTGCACTCTTCAGATCACGGTGAACTATCTTCAAACGATGCATGCACATAAGGCCCCTTGAAAAAAAACAGAACAATGTGATAGATATGGCAACAATAACTCACAGAATTATAGCACTTACTAAACATTCTAAACAAACTACAGTTACCAATAATTATCTGCAAAAACAAGTGTTGTCTGCTCACCTACATATGTCGCGGAGCATTTTTAGCCTCCTTCTCCAACTGAGCTTACCTTTCTGGCCACTTCTGTGAATTAAATAGTACAAAGAACCCATTTCCATATATTCAGTGATTACAGATAAGTTAGGGGGCTTCATACATGCACCAAGGAATAATATGACTGCAATGAAAAACAATATAACCACTGTTAGGTAACATATCTAGTTATATTAAATATCAAATATTAAGAACAATCAGATCATCGAAGAAAATGGAATCAAAACTAAAACCAAGAAAATGAAACTACATTAATGAGATTGTATGAGGAGGCAATACCATTGGGGTGTCGAAGACGGCTGCAAAAAAAGTAACATTAGAATGGAAAGTTTAGATAAGGAAGTTACTACAAAAGTTATATGTAAAACCTAAGTATGGAGATCTCATTGCAATAATCTTCCATGTTTTCTGCTGTCAAATCTTGCTCCAAGAATAGTTTTATAGCTACATTTGTTCCATTCCAGATGCCACTGAAAACTACTCCAAAGGACCCTGGAAAACATTCAGATGAATTAGTAGCTTTTAAAGGACGCTCTACAAAGAAATTGCAGTTTCATGACTATAAAAGGTCAATTCAAAACATATATTATTCATATTCATTATGATTTTCTAAAAAATTCAATAAAAGATAACAAAGTATTACATCGGTTTCATATTATTAAGTTGTTTGACTTTTTTCAAAGTCAAACTTCTCCAACTTTGCCCAAGTTTAAATAAAAATATATTAACATCCATGATATCAAATAAACACCCTACTAAGAATTTTTTTATGGTCAATTTAATGAAACTAATTTGATGTTGTAATTGTTGGTATATTTTTTTATATAAATTTGGTCAAAGTGTGGTAAGTTTGATTTATAATATAGAGTAACAAATAGACATTTCTAATGCAGGACTTCCTCAATATAGCAGAAAACAGAATGCCAAGCATATACTTGCCTCTCCCAACACGAGTGCCAACAGTGATTTCTGAAAATTCAATATGGCATTCCTCATAACGCAATAAAGGTTTGTTCAGGAATGGTGAAGATTGCAACACCCTATTCCAAGTGGACATCAGATCTGCTGCTGTGAGAAACTCAGCTGATCTTATGAGGTCAGAACCATGGCTGTGCAATTGATGGGGCAATGAAGGTAATGACACAGCCTTCTGATTACTAACTTGTCTTCTCAAACCCTCCTGCTCATCTGGTCCTCTTGCAGGAAGTTCATTGTCATCGAAATCAGCTACCAATTCCTATATATTATATGGATTCAATCATGAAATGTGAAATATCATACAAAGTAATCAAGAACCCTTCCAATAAACATAATGCAATAATAAACATTGAGTACGTTCTCCACAAGAAACAGGCATTAAAAGATTACTGAAAATTGAATACATAAACTGTCAACAAAGTAGAAGGAGAATCATACATTTTTTTGTGAATTTGAATGTCCTGGACTATCATCATTGTGTCCACTTGAAAGGCGATTTTGTCCCATGCTTTCACTCACTGCTTGAACTGCCCTGTAGACAGGCAAATAAAATCCAATATCAGCCTTGACAGACCAGTAAGAAACACAAATGGTCCAATTTAGAAATACAAGGTGCAAGTAAAAGATATAACCAGACTAAACACGAAAGATATTCTAAGAAGAAAGAAGATAATCACTTCTGATATAAATGGCTTCTGCCGGTTATGTGATGGTAAGGAAAATGAGACGACTTTGCATCTATTTTTCGAATGCAGGTTCAGCATAGCCTGTTGGATAAGGATAGGGTTATTCTGGCCAAACCGGGGTACATTTTTCAAAAGAATAATAGCAATCAGACCAAGAATAGGTCTCAAATTCTACATGGAGATCATTGTGACAGGGGCATGGTCTTTATGGCAACATCAAAACAACTGTATTTTCAGACAAGTTACTCCTTCAACTGGAATGTGGTTATCCTCGTTTAAATCTATATGACAAATCCAGAGTCAAAGATGTAAACCTCCTCTAAGAACGATGCTAATGTCCTGGCTAGCAACATTGTAATTCATCTTTTCGATTTCTCTGTAGGCTCTCAGGGATGTAAATTTGGAATTATTTTCTGTAAGACTGTGTTTAAGTGGGATAGTACCTTTAATATATAACCTCAGTAGGAGCCTCTCCTGCTGGTTATTCCTCAAAAAAAAAAGATATAACCAGAACCACATAATTACTTGGAATGCAAACCAGGTTACATGCATGAACTTCACACATAATGGAACAAAACTCAGAAAGATTTATAATCTGGGTTGTATGCTATGGATAAATCGAAGCTGGATTGTCCAAATAACCACTATTTCATCATTTTATTATTTCCTTAAAAATAAAGTATTCTTCCTTAGAACACTTAGAAGTCAATCAAGTATTTCATTATTTCGGTTAGGTTGTATTATTGCGTAAAAAATATTGATGCACACTTCTATTAACTATTTTGGTCTATTGTCAGAGTTGAAGTCAGGCTTACCAACCTCACAGTATTATCACCAATTTCAGGGGCAGTACTTATACTTCTTCGCTGTGCTCTACGCATGTTTGATGTCGATGCACAATCTGACCTATCATCAAGCAAGACATGTAATTTTTTGAAGAAAAAATAAGCAGGAGAGGCTCCTAAGTCCTACCAAGATTAGCAAGACATGTAATTAGTTCAGGAACTCAGAAGTTCTACTTGATTACCAACTGTGTTGACTGCAATATTGATAAACCCTTTATAGCTTCCAAAGATAAACTGGTTACCTTAATAGAGGATAGATTATATCTTAGAAAAGAGTGTCCCATACTTCCATGACAGTACTAGACAAATTTAACAGTGGAATTACCTTTAAGTGTGTGTGACTTCAAAATCCTATATGTGAGAGCCACCATATATTTCAAACAAGGGAAGCATGAAGCATCAAATATAAAAGATTTTGTATTCCTTCAAGTCTAAAGAACAACTCCATTTAGATGTGTTTAACTTAATTTCTTGCAGGTATGTCTTCTGCTCCTTCTGAGGAAAATTGCACGACAGCACAAGTTCACAATTTCACATTGGGAAAACCCAAAAGAACAACGCAAGCGGCCAACCAGAATTCACAACAGTTGAATTTAGTATCTGTCAGAAGTGGGAACCATTCAGTGTTCAGATAGCTTTCACATTTAAGATGTGAACTTGAGCATATCTAAGCTGATTTTTCCCTTATGTCCTTATATTCGCACTAAAGTATATTGATCACAATGTTAATTGATCCAGTACTGTTCATGGAAAGTTGTAAACAACTACATGCAGAAACAAGGATTCTTTGGTTCTCTATAAATGGATTCCACATTACTTGATGTATTTCAACCATCATAGATGTTGCAAACAATGTTTCTCATGCATTCCTTTCAATTTTCAAATCATGGAAGGTAAACATATTAGAATATGTTTCTTTCTTGATCCATGACTTCAAACAAATTAACAAAAGAGAAACTTACTGAGGTACCTTGATACAGCTACACCATTTCCCATACTGTCTATCACCCAGCATAGAGTGTCCACATGTTCTGGACAATGCGTGCTCTGGAGTCTGGACTACAAGAAAAATAATAAATGTGATTCAAAGTTTATCAGTATGAATCGTGAAAACAGATGAAAATTCTAGAGCCTTCTACTCATTTCATTGCTTGCAGATTTCATCGATTACAAACGAGTCTGAATTTGATTTTGAAATTTGACATGGTTGTATGTTGTATGACCACTGACCACATATGGTATTATACTATTACGGTAATGTTTTGAGAATTTTTTAGAACTTCTATACATAATTTGTGGAGTTGTTTGCACGATTTTATTAAATTGAAAGTTTCCACCATAAAATTCTCCAATTTTAATGTTTATTTTTTAAGTAAAACAGTAGGAGAGGCTCCTACGGAGGGAATATATTAAACCAGGGCCAAAAGGGAACAGGGGAAAAAAGGAAAACAATTGTACAGAATAAAACAAACTAGAACTGGGTCAACCAGTTAAGCAAAAAAGACCTTAGTCTTCCCTTAGTCTACATGATTGCAGGAAAAGTTCATCATTAAACCCTTGTTTCCAGTTTTGTAGACTTGGCTGCCTATTTTCAAAGATAACAAAATACCTTTACTTCCAAATAGACCAATGGATTCCCAGCATCTGAGGCTAAAGGGGCAGGAGAAAAAGAGGTGATAAACCATTTCTTCTTAGTATGAAATACAAAGGACACAGTTGTAGTTGATGCCTTCTATTCTAAGATTTTTTTTCTTCTCAGGATGTTTCTTGTGTTGAGTTGATCCATTAAAAGTAGCCAAAAGAAAACCCTAAGATTATTGCCACATCTTGACTTCCAATTCCAAATCCATTTGAAAATACTTGGTGGATCAATGTGTTGATAGGGCTGACCATAAAATTTTCTGGAGGAATATCTGTTTGTACCCCAGATGTATGACCCCTTTGTCAGTAGTGCCTGATTGTATTTGGATAGGGTTGATAATCTGTTGCATCTGGCTGAATTCCTGAAAAGCTTGTTCTGAGAGGGGATATGAAATTGCTGCGCTATGTTGTTGTTGGTCAAGAAACAAGAAACTGAAACATTTTTGTTCAAGAATGAAAAGAGCCAAGGTAAATTTTAATGTTTATTAGTAACCTAAATTTGTATTTGTTGATTATGCTCATTAAGAGTCAGAGGATGGAGTAATAGCTGTCGAAAACAAGAAATCTGAATACAAAAAGAAACACATAATGGACCCTGACAGACCCCTTCTTTTTGCCAATTATACAACATATAGTGCACAAATAGAAAAAGGGTGAACATAAGAAGGATTCATGTAGTGAGGCTTCACCAATTAGCAAATTATTGATGACTAACTAAAGTTGGAAAATGTCAGAAATGGTAAAAGTCAAACATGCCTCGATCTGCTCTGGCTTCAGCGAGGCTACGGGTAGGGTTTCAAGGTGGGTAGGGGGAAGGAAAGGGGTTCAAGGTTTGGATTTTTGAGGGATGAGCAGGGCAGTGACTAGAGTGGAGATGGGCATCGGTCATCTGCGGTGGTGGTGGTGCCGCTGCCGCAGGAGGTAGATCAGGGCATGGGTACGGAGCTTACGGCTTACCTTTGCTGAACTTGAAGAGACTGGTGATGGTGATGGTTATGGTGATGGCGATGGCGATGGCGGTGGCGGTGGCGGTGGATGGCAAGATCTCACCAGAGAGCGTACTTCATCTGTGGCACCGAAGTTGAAGATAGAATGCAGGGTGGCAGCGGTGTCAGATCTAGCCGGCAAGGAGCAGAACTTGAAACGGCAGGCAGCCACTAGGGAGGGGTGGAAGAGGGGTTGGTTGGTGTCACGCTAGAGCTTAGAGGACAAGGAGATCCACAAGAGGGGAAGGGGATGGAGCATTAGGGGCAAGATCGAGATAGGCGGTGGAGGCAAATGACGTGGTAGAACACCTACAAGATAGGGTGTGGCCGTGTAGGTGCTCACCAGTTTATTAAAGGGTGAAGGTTCACAATTTAAGAAAGTGTGATTGACGATCTAGTTATGTTTTGAGAACTTTTTGAAACTTCTATACATAATTTGTGAAGTGGTTTCCATCAGATGCTTACCTAATTTTCATCTAGCTAGTTATAGGTAAGTTTATCAGTGGTCCAAATTGGCTTAAGTTGATTCCGTTTATTACGGGCAAGAGGGTGTGGTAGTGGCTATGGTAAAGAAAAAAACTGAATACCAACTAAAAGAAACACATAGTAGACCATAGTTATCAAGGTGTCACCATGGCGACAAGGCGGGGGCAGGGGCTAAGGTGTCCCACCGCCTTACCACACACCTTAGCCGCGCAAATGGCGCCATGGCGCATCGCAGGCATGACACAGCGGCGACGACAGCAAGAAGGGAGAGAGAGATGGTGGCAGCTGTTGTGAGAGAGTAGTATTTTAAATGTGCTAGAGCAATTTTAACTATATATTCTTTCATTTTGTAAGGCATTGCCTTGCCTTACGCCTTACCACTTAAAAGATAAAAAGGTAGCTGAGTGCCTTGACTCGCCTTACCGTCTTAATTAGTAATAACTATGTAGTAGACTACTTTTTGCTAATTTGGAAACAGATAGTGTGCAAATAGAAAAGGTCAAAATAGGAACCTTGAGCTAGCAATTATTTAATGCTCCTCCAGCTATGACCACAGAAGGCATTGGCCATGTTTGGTTCACTATGTGATGAACTGGTAAAAAATGAAATTAAGAACTAGGTAAGTAATTCACAAATAAGTGGATAAAATGTGAAACAAGATAAAAAAAAATTGTCGAACAAGGTGTATACATCTTATATGACTCACCATCTCAATTTTCCCTCCATAGAATTTCTTTATTTAAACATGATATTTCTTAGTGACAGTGCTTTTAAGGACCTATTGTTGTCATCATGCTCTTGCCTGAAAGACACATACAATGGCAATATTTCCCACCACAGAACATATAGAAAAACTTGAAAGTTGTATTCATGTAGTTCCATGATCGACGAGTTAAAATTTATAACAAATTGTTCCCAGATATTAAGCTGGCAACCAAAACATGAAATTAACTTTCAAGTTTCAACAGGCAAACAAACCATGGCTTGAAGCCTTGAACCTTCAAGGCTTTAACATGTATTTGAAGCATGCAAAAGTCCCAAAGGCCAAACCTGATGTCAACAGAGCAATGCACAAGCTAATAGTACTTGAAAATAAATAGCTGGAAAACACCACAAAGTTCTTAACAATGTCTGCATTCCATAGCAACAGCATTAAATTAGTACCATGGTTGTCACGGCGTCGCCTAGGCGCCGACTAGGCGTCCAGGCGGTCCCCGCCGAGCGCCATGCTGGCTCGCCTCGCCTGGTGGAGTTAGGCGCCCGCCTGGCCATTCAAGGCGTTGCCCATGGCGACTAGGCGGACGCTCAGGCGTCTCTGGGCGGCCGACTAGGTCAATGTGCGGTCGACTAAGGCGTCGCCCTAGCCCCCCTCTCGACTGAGTCGACTCTCTCCCCTTCCCCTTGCGCCACCGCCTTTGCCCCTTGCGCCGCCGGCCGCCGGCCGCCGCCTCTGCCCCTTGCGTCGCGCCGCCGCCTCTGCTACCCCTTCCCCTTGAGCCGCCACCTCTGCTATCCCTCCCCGTGCGTCGCGCCGCCGCCTCTGCTACCCCTCCCCGCGGCGCCTCTCTCCTCTCTGCCTCTCTCATCCTCTCCCCCTCCCCTGCTCCCTCGCCACAGCAAGCAGGCAGCAACAGCAGCAGCAGGCAACAGCAGGCAGGCAGCAGCAGCCTAGGCGACGCCTAGGCGTCCAGTCGGTCCCCCGGCGACTGGTTTTGCCGAGGCGCCATGACAACCATGATTAGTACAATCGACAAACTAAAACTCCATAGGTTGCACTCCAACACCTACAACATTTTCAACTACTGATGCTCCACATGACATTGTGAAACACAATATTGTCTCTCGTTGACATGCCATTGCTTCACAAATGGAGGTAGCATATCCACAGGTTTGGATAGTACATTTAAGCTGTTAAGCAGTGTCATGTGGGGGCTGTATTATAGCCGACGCCCCAAGCCCAAAGAGGCCCTGACTGGCTGATAGGATAAGGCTGTAGCAATTAGGAAAGTAGTTAGGAAAGTAGTTAAGATGGTTTTGTTGTGTGCCCTATAAATATGGGGGATGTATTCAGATCAGAGGCAACCAAGAATTAATAAAGATTCCATTTCCCTCTTGTCTATTCTCCCATCCCGTGTTGTCTTCTTCCTCCCCAAGCTGGCACCCTCTCTAGCGCCATTCTTCTCTCTGTCACGGTGACGTCTCACAGCTACAACCTTCGGCCAAGGGCGGGCCGTGACAATTTGGTATCAGAGCCTCTCCCTGCGCCTGTGGAGATGGCAGCCAGCAGCAATGGAGATGCTCTTGCCGTCATCACCGCCCAACTTTCTACCCTGCTGCAGAAGGTAGAGGCGATTGAGACACGACAACAGGCACAAGAAGCCAAGATGGGCCGGCTAGAGGCAGAAAAGGATGCTGCCCACAAGGATCAAGACTCTGGCTGCAAGGATTATGGCGGAAAGGGGATTCTTGGATGCCCCATCACCACGAGGGACAATTCACAAGAACAGGGTCGGGTTCCCCGCTACCACAAGTGGGACTTCCCGACCTATGATGGGAAAGAAGACCCCCTTACATGGCTCAGCCGGTGCGAACAATTCTTTCGTGGTCAACGAACTATGGAAGAAGAGAAGGTGTGGCTCGCAGCATTCCATCTCACAGGGGCAGCACAACAGTGGTACACTGGAAGCGTTTTTCAGAAATGATAGAACTAAGGTTCGGGCCTCCCCTTCGGCATAACAAACTTGGGGAATTGGCAGCCCTCCGCAAGACTAGTTCTGTTTCAGACTATCAAGAACGCTTCTTGGCCCTTCTTAGCCGTGCGGGAGCACTTACAGAAGCGCAGCAAATTGAATTATTTACACAAGGCCTACAAGGCACACTGCAAATCGATGTTGAGCTTCAAGCACCCGCCTCGTTGGAGACTGCGATGAGCCTCGCACGCGCGTTTGAATTGCGTGCCAAGATAGATGAGGCGGCAAGAACAGGGGCCAAGAACAATCAGAGCCGAGCACAAATTTTTCGGCCGGCTATACAGCAAACCCCGACCAATTTAGTAGCAGCAGCAGGGTCGACAGCGGTCCAAACAGCCCCGGTCCCCAGGACAGGGCGCTTTCAACGTCGCACCCTAACGCCGGAGGAAATGCAGACGCGGCGAGAGGCCGGCTTATGCTACAATTGCGATGAAAAATTCAGTCCGGGTCACAGATGTAAACGGCTATTCTGGTTATGCGCCCCGTCCGTTGATGACGATGAAGCAAGTGATCTTGAGGACACAAACGATCCTGGAATTTCCCTCTATGCTGTTGCCGGAATACGACCACGGGACTCGGAAACGATACAGCTAGCCATTTGTATCGGAGGGATAGAACTTGTGGCGCTGGTGGACACAGGATCTACACACAATTTTCTGTCAGAGAAGGCTGCTGCCACAACAGGGCTCTTTCTTAGGCCCTGTGTAGGTACCCGAGTCCGCGTGGCTAATGGGGATAGCGTCACATGCAGCGGGCTCATAACTAATGTGGCAGTACAGATCAATGGCAAAATTTTCCCCACTGATTGCTTTGTCATGCCACTCGACACCTTTGATATGGTCCTCGGTGTGCAGTGGTTGCGCACCCTGGGACCAATCTTGTGGGATTTCACCAACAAGAGCCTATCTTTTCAGCACCATGGCAGGCCAATCACATGGAGCAGCATTGATGCTAAGGCCTCGCAAGAACCACGAAGCTACACTTGTTCCGGTCCCGAAGTTCTAGCCGGGTTATTGGAGGAATTTGCTGATCTTTTTGCTGATCCTCATGGTCTGCCTCCGCCTCGCCGCCATGACCATCATATTCATCTCCTTCCCGGAACACCTCTTGTAGCGGTTCGTCCATACCCCATCCCGTGCTGTCTTCTTCCTCCCCAAGCTGGCACCCTCTCTAGCGCCATTCTTCTCTCTGTCACGGTGACGTCTCACAGCTACAACCTCCGGCCAAGGGCGGGCCGTGACAAGCAGATATTGTTATTAGGGATGGCCTTCAGGCTCAGGTTTAAATTTGATATACATTCTTCAGGATCACATAGCATCTGAAACTGTATCATTTTTTTATACCAATACAGTACTACTAGATGTGTGTCAAGGGACAAAATCACCAAATAGAACCAACAAAAGAAACATATATCATTAAAAAAGAAATACACAAGCATACATGTGATGTAATGATAGCCTTGGAAGAGAATGGAACTGGAAAACACATTAGATCAACAAGAAACTCCACAGATTTCAGCATAAATACAACAGACATATGTTTGGGTGAGTCATCGTATTTATGGTATTCTTCATTCGGAATGCCCTGCACACATTAGAATAACATGCCGATATAGTATTCTGGAATTTCAGTATTTCACAAGTACAGAAGAATCCCAAATTAGTGATTTCAGATATACTAATGAGAAAGTAACAAATCTTACCACCCCCAGCTTACATTCTATACCGGCAGTGTTTGCAAGAACTTTGAACAATATTGCTCTGGGCCTACAGGATCCATGTATTATATACCCCAGTAACTGAACTCCACGGTTTTTCATGAAATGAGAAATTTCTTCAGAGGAAGTTCTTGCAGGACTGAGCTGCAGATTTGGCCACTTATAGAAGTCAGAAACCTACAGTTGCAGCTGGATATTTTAAAAGCGTAAAAAATGTAATTGGGGTAACAAGTGTACATAATGCTGGAAGAAAAATAACTAAGAGATCATTTGATGCTATAAAAAAAATATTGTCCTTGATCATCTGGCAGATCAACCATCTTCAATGTGTGTTAAAATTAAGAATCATTTGATGGATTTCATTCTACAAGGTCAACCAGCATAAATGAAGGACAGAAGGAGCAAAACAGATCAATTGTACTAAGCATGAGGTATAGAGTATAGATTGTTAGGTGTGCAGAAGATAAAAAGATTTCACACCCTAAATTATACTAAGCATGAGGTATAGACTGTTGGTGGCAGGAGCACATGCGGCAAGAGGTGGCGGCAGCGAGGGAGGCCTTTGGGTGCTGGTCGCTAGAATGCTTGGAGGGGGAAACAGTAAAGGAGCACTAGAAAATTCCTAGAAAATAGGATTTTTATATATGCTCTTATTCTTCAAAGCCTTTCAACCTCTAACAACTAAGCAAGTTGGGGTAGGCTAGAGTTGAAACCCAAACTTGGGTTTCATCTCCATTTGAGTGGCTAGGTTTTCCATTGGCTCATCAAGCCAAACACAAATTTTTAGGGGAAAGGGACCCTCCCTCCTCCTTTACTATGTCTTAGGACCTGCTATGTTGAGACAACATAGGCAGAGTTAGTTTTATATATGTTGAGTGGGATTAATCTGTGGTCAACACAAGGACAACCGATTTCATGCCCGATTATGCACTAAATTAATAGGTCATATGCCGATCACAAGTTAATCAACCGGTTTTTCTAACACGGTCCATTTCAAAAAGGAAAAAAAAAAGATAGATACATGACATCAACTCAACATTTCAATGCTTGACTAAACGTGTGCACTCATCCAAATTTTGAAAACATCATGTGCCACCAAAATTCTAAAGCCAAGTTCCAGCCGATAATTGCAGTACGCCAGTACCCAGCCAGGCAGCCAACCTATAGCTGTGAGCCTGTGAGGTCATATAACAAATGTTAACCGCAACCACTGCTTTGTACGAACAGGTCAACCTCAAACTATCCAGTTTCAAATGGACCAGTTAACTAGCAGCATACTCTAGGGCCTAGGCATGGTACAATACTCAATTCACGGCCATAAGCCCATAACCAGCTGTTGCAAACCTAAAATCCCTAACCCAATCAAGCATCCACCCTGGTTGACCGACGAGTGTTAGCACGCATCCGCACTCTCGCCGACCTAACCCAGCAACCAAGGTCAAACCCTCGCCCCGTTGACCAACAAAGCCGACGAGGCATCTCCACCATTTGCCCCCTCGACGAGCGCCCGCCACCGGCTCACCCCCGGGCCCCGACGCGGCGGCCGCCCTCGCATTTGCGTCACACGCCCCGGATCGTCCCGCGCTGCGAGCGCGAGCAACGGCCAGCATTCATCCGACGAGACGGGGAGGGACACGGAGAGAGGAAGGGAGACACGCTGACCTGACCTGCGGCGGTGGAGACGGGAGGGAGGGAAGCCTCTCCGCTCCGCGGGACTTCGTAGACCGGGCGAGCCAAGCACAGGCCACGTGGAGCCAAGTGGTCGGCGTCGCTCGCGCGGCGGCGCCGGCGGCGCCGGCGGTGGCGATGGGAGTGAGAGGAGGTCGGAGGAATCGGGCGGGCAAATCACCGGCCCAGCCAGGAGGCTGACCTGTGGGCCCCCTTAGTAGTTTGGCCTGATGGTGAGACAAATGGGTAGCTTGGGCCTTACTCGGCTGCATTCTTCACGGGTTGACAGGTTTCAGCCCAAATTAATTCTCTCAGAAATAATCTTTTTTTCACCAATACTTATCAGTTTTATTAAAAAGTAAATACATTAATTTCAAAGTAACATTAAAATCTAAATATATAATGTTTTGAATTGTGAATTTCATTATATATTTTTCGTACGACATAATTTGATAACATGAAATCTCTGGCCGCATCGATCCTTTTCCTCGAGCATATATATATATATATATATATATATATATATATATATATATATATATATATATATATATATATATATATATAATATATATATATATACACACGGGAACGCTATTCTACACTATGGGTGTAAATGCTATTCTACACCGATCATCCCAATCGTGCCCACCCCCCACTCAATCCCAACCCCTCCATTCCACGTCGGTGTAGAATAGCATTCTACACCCGTGGTGTAGAATAACATTTGTATATATATATATATATATATATATACATATACATGTATACATACATATACATATACATGTATACATACATATACATATACATGTATACACACATATACATATACATATATACATACATATACATACATATACATACATATACATACATACATATACATACATATATATGCATACATATATATATATATATATATATGATGCTATCCTACACCACGTGTGTAGAATAATTATTCTACCGAGAACTTTACTACTGAGAAAAAACAGTACTCAATTACTATTTTACTGAGAAAATCTACTACTGAAAGTAGTCGGTGTACAATAGTTATTCTACACATGTGGTGTAGAATAGCGCTCCCGTCTATATATATATATATATATATATATATATATATATATATATATATATATATATATAAATACTATCTTACACCACAGGTATAAAATAGTTATTCTACCGAGAAATCTACTACTGAGAAAAAAATAGTACTCAATTGTTATTCTACTGAGAAAATCTACTACTGAAAGTAGTAGATGTAGAATAGCTATTCTACACACGTGGTGTAGAATAGCGCTCCTAATATATATATATATATATATATATATATATATATATATTGGGAGCGCTATTCTACACCGACGTGGAATGGAGGGGTTGAGATTGGGTGGGGAGGTGGACACGATTGGGATGATCGGTGTAGAATAGCATTTACCCCCATAGTGTAGAATAGCGTTCCCGTATATATATATATATATATATATATATATATATATATACAAATGCTATCATACACCACGTGTGTAGAATAACTATTCTACCGAGAAATTTACTACCGAGAAAAAAAATAATACTCAATTACTATTCTACTGAGAAAATCGACTACTGAAAGTAGTCGGTGTAGAATAGTTATTCTACACACGTGGTGTAGAATAGCGTTCCCGTATATATATATATATATCGTTTTCAACATATTTTAGAAGCATCTGCGTGACGTTGACTATTTAGACGCGTGCATGACCACTCAAAATTCATTTATTTGTTTACATTTTCATCTGTGATGCATGCATGCGTGCATTAGCAGTGGTACGTCAGTAACGTGTATATATAGCTAGTGGCTGCAATAATATTTGTACAGTTTCTGCGGTTTTACGTATGAGAATCGGTGCAATTCCCATGAAAATTCTCCATTATATTGAGGTCTAAAATGAGGATAAATATATCATCTATAGTTCGTTCCGTTTGGAATAATGCAGGAAGTGAAAAAAACAAATGAGAATTGTAGGTGCAAAATCAGTGTAATTGAAGTGGCGACTGGTGCCACGTCAGCTCCAATCAACACTTTAAATACCGATCGGATGCTGCCCCTTATAAGATTCTGTCACGTCAGTTTTGGTCGGTACTTAAGGCATCTCGTCGACATTTCAAGTACCGACCGGTAACTACTTCTGTAAATTTTTAAAATCGCTGTACAAATTTAAAATATTTTTTTTAAAAAAAATATTTTAAAAAAACAAAACATAAGTAATGTAGTTCATGCATGCATGGAATTGAAGAAATAACTAAGATTAGAACTTGTGCACACTGAAACTTATCTCTGGATGGTTTTAGTTTCCCAAAGATGCTGTCACGAAAGAACAAGTGATTGATCATGCATGCATGCATGTGTGTGGCCACATATAGCTAGAGAGGCATGCATAATGCAAAGACTCCTCTGGAAACAATAACCCAGCATGCATGCATGCATGCATGCATGCATGCATGATCCATCTCTATGTACTGGACTACTGGATGGTAGAGACAAGGTTAATTGAATTAAAAATCTTATTGCTCTCATGCATGGTGCAGTGTGCAGACAAAGTACTTGAAAGATCTCACTCCAATGCCCTGATCGACATGGTCAGATCCAAAGTACTCAGCCCCAGAGCGGCCTCCTCGCCGCCGCTGCTTCCTATTGTCTTTTGCTCTGGCGGCTGCTGCTGATGATGATGATGTTGATGCTGATGCATGGATAAAGCCATGGAAGAAGAAGACGTGGGTGGCGAGAGTGAGAGTGAGACGGAGATCAGCTTGTTGCAGCGATCCATCTCTTGCAGCTCAGCTGATGCGGTGGTGCTCGTCGTCGTCGTAAGCTTGCTCCTCTTGGCTCCTCCGTCTGTCGTCGTCGTCGTCGGGGACGACAAGCTGAGCTGCAAGTCCGGCGCCCAGTACTCCGCATAATTCGTCTCCGGAGGAGGCGGCGGCGGCGGTGGCCGCTTATTCCGTGGCACCTCGCCGGCCGGCGTGGTCGGGGCCGTCGGTTCTTGATGCTTCTGGTGTTGAAACACACACATGCATGCAATGTCGTGACAAAGTTAGTTTACAGTTTGCACCGTGTCCCATGGCGTGTCAGAACTTAGGTTAGAAAATTTATGCGTGGCTCGATGCGTTTGTTCATGTGTAACAAGTAGAGGACGATGCATATATGGATATATAGGAAAGGGAGATCGACAGACCTCGAGCCGGGAATCCAGGGCTGCATCGATCACCACGGGATCCGACAATGATCTGTTCTTAGCGCCGGAGCCGTTGCTGGCCGGGGAGAACCCGCCGCAGCGCCATCCAAAGGGAATACGGCGATGATGATCGCCTCCTGATGACGCGGCCGCCGCCAACATCTGCGGTGGCGGCGCCATCCGAGACACAGCGCCGCTCCCGGAGTAATAGCCGAGGAGCCTCCCTTCTAGCATTTGCTCGCCGGCGTCGGCGGCCGCTAAAGGCCACGGTCGCCTGATCGCCGACAACGACGCGAACAGGTGCGGCGCCACGGTCGTCGTCGGCGATGAAGACGCGTACGGCTTCACATCCTTCCTGCTGGCGACCACATCGCTCCGGTTGAAGTTGAAGGACCCCTCCTGATTCCTGCACGTAATACAGAACAAATTAGGGTTACGCGTCTGCCGAGAAGACGACACACTTAGCTTAGCTAGCTAAGAGCCTAAGACGTACACTTTACCTGAAGCTGCTGTTCTTGAAGTCGAAAGTTTGCATCGTCGGAGGCGGCGGCCGGTGTTGTTGAAGGATCCCGTAAACCCGACTGGCCTCCGGCAGGCCGACGCCGCCGCTCCTCGACGCGAAGAAACCGCCGTACTCCGGCCTGGAGGGGAGCACGCCGGCGGTTCGTTGGAGGAACATGTCGTGGAAGCGTCGATCACCTCTCATCAGATGGAAATCCATCGGAGAAAACACTGCACGAGCTTCACATCAAAACAAAAACTTTTTCATGAACACAAATTCTTGGAGGATCGAGACAAGAATTGATCTAACATAGATGGAGAGAATTTGGTGCGATGAAATTAAACCTGAGGCGATGGCTCCCCTGATCTGGCGACCTTCATGGTCTAGCTTCTTGGTCCTATACATCTGAAAGAAATCAAATGGATCAGAAGAGAGAGATAAATTTGATAGCTCACAATTGTACGTACGTGATCGATATGATGAGAACGAAATTACGAAACTGCAAGGTAGAGATCATCGACAACGAATTAAGGAATCTAGAATTCTAGATCATGCGGAAATCCTAGACAAATTTAGAATACCACTTACCTGCAAATGGCTTTTTACATGAGCAATGCTGAGCCCCCTTGCATTCATCATCTGAAGCACTAGCTTAGGGGTTGCTCCTACACATCAACATGAAAAATAGGTAATTAACAAAAAATGCAAAGAAAAAATCAAGAAGCCATAGATTAAGCTAGCTATTAGGCAAAAGAGAAATTAAAACCAAAACTGCAAGAGATGGATGCATGTATGCAGCTTGCATTTGCACATATATATGTGACATGATCAAAATTCAGTTGCTTACTCTCTTGGCCGCCGAGCCTCTCAACGGCGTGGACGAAGGCCATGTGGAGGTCCGGCGTCCACCGGAGGCGAGGCATCTTCGACCGGTTGTACTGCCTCACCGACGGCACCCTCTGCTCGTCGTTCCCCTCCGACTTTCCGCCGCCGCCATCCTTTTCGCCCTTCAATTTGCTCTCAGAGACGTTGTTGGTGCTGCTGTTGTTGCCAGAGCTCCTGCTCCCGGCGACATCAGTAGTGCTACCGCCATCATCTTCATCCTCCTCGTCTTCATCTTCATCGCCGCAGCTGTCGTCTTCATCGTCACCTACTTCTCCTTCCTCGCTCTCCACATCCATGACAAGCTCGTTAAGATCCAACTGATGATTTTTCTCCATCGATTTCTTCGTCCGATCATCCTCTTCAAGAATTTCGTCAACTGCTACTTCCTTCTCCTTCATCTCTCTAGAGTCTAGGCTGATCTCAGTCCGATCCTTCCCTCCTCTCTAGATGCAACTAGCTAGCTAGCTAGTAGTACCATATTATCATCTTCTAGCTAGTTTCTCTATCCCTCTTTCGATCTGCTGCTGCCATGGCCGGTTGGAGAAGGAAGGAAGGGGGGAGGAAGAAGAAGAAGATGGTGAGGGCAGCAATGATACGAAGTAGTTCTGAAGATGGGAAGAAGCATAAGAAATCAAGCTAGTAGCTAATGATGTGTGAATAAAATAAGGGGGAATTGGACAAGCATTCTCCTCCTACATTGACTGGTTTTGAAACAGTGTTGCAAGCTAGAAATTATATATATATATATATATATATATATATATATATATATATATATTGTGTGCAATATAATCCTGACCCTGTCCTTGTGTTTGGTATGCACACACCTAGGCAAAGGACAACACACACATATATATATACACTCTCTCTCTCTCTCTCTCTCTCTCTCTCTCTCTTAGAGTTAGAGAAGCTGCAAAAAGTTAAAGTAGATTAGAACAGCTAAAAAGCTATATAAATTAATTAACTTGGTAGCTAGCTAAAGACAAGAGCTTTAGGTAAAGTTCATGGACAAAACGGTGGAAGCATACTTTACATTGCAGCAGTGAGATCCTTATTTGGTCTTTGCTTTCTTCCTATTAGGTTAATTATTAGTTGCATCCATCCATGCATGCATGCGTGCGTGCGTGCACGAGTGAGCTAGCTAGCGATCGAGCGAGCTGCAAGCGCGCAGCTGGTAGTTAGCTCGATCGATCATGTGACCCAATCTGCCAATCTGTCCCGATTCCAAAAGCATTTCTCGCCCTAGTTTTCTTTTCGTTTCGAGACACTGACCTCCTTGTCGTGTGGATCTGAGCTGCCCCTCCGTGACTCGAAAAACAATTTAAAGCGTTGGTGGTTGACCTCTGCCTGGCCTGCTGCCCCTTTGACAGCAGGCCGGCTGCTTGTTTAAACAGCTAGCTAGCTACGTAAAAAGGAACAAATGTTAGATTTGGTCCTGCATGCAGCTCACTTCGATTCATGACATGCATGGACGTGCATTGATTACATTCCAAATCCACGCATCTACGACCCGTCGTATATACTCCATATACTCAGCTGTCCTCTCCTCGATCGATCAGGTGATGCATGGTTAATTACACACGTCTAGGGGGTACATGTGTTGGTTAAGATCTCCGGAGGAGAGGGGGACCGAGTCCCTCTCCTCCCTTAAGACTCGGACTCCCTAAACTAACTCACCCTATTCTCCCGTGCGCCCTGATCAGGGGCGCCCCAACCGATCTGGTTGAGGGCCCCCTACCGCGCAGTGCCATGTAAATAGGGGAGAGGTTCTCAGCGCTGGGATGATGCTCGCGCGACTGAAAACCTCTTCCAACCCATCTAAAGCTATCCGATCTACTAAGGCGCTGCAGCGGTGGAAAGCCTCCCTCACCTCCACTTTGACTCGCCGGACTTCGACCAACATAGAAGGTACACACTCATGGTGCCCCCCTCTCTGTTTTATGTAACTTAGACCTATGGCATGTACACTTAGAACTACCCGGCTACGACTACCCTAGGTGAACCCCTAAGACTATTCTATCAACATGCACACGCACTACATTGCAGCATGCTATATCGACCATATGGTAGTTCATTCTATATTTTGGACACTGATATGTGTGCAGTGTATGTGATATATATATACAGTTTGCTTAGTAATGTATTTAATTTAAAATTATGTAAATTTGTTTTATGAATTCAACCAAACTAACCTAACCGTACGTGGGTAATCCGTAATCGAGAAACTAATCAACATCAAATCAAACCTAAACTCGAGCCAGCCAGCCAGATCTCCTTTTGGTTGGTTGGTTGTTTATGGTTTGGGACGTATGCATTATTGCATGCATGCAAAAAGGGTCAGGGAGCATCCTCCTCCTCGATCTTGCGTGCGTATGTACGTGCTTCCGAAAAAGCTAGGGGACCTACGATCACACGATCGACGACATTCATGGCCTTCACATACGTAGTACGATGATAGATATGATCTCTAGCTCTCTCCTGTAACTCATGAACTGATGGATATTATCAGACATTTAGGGTGCGTTTGGTTTGCTGGATATTCCTAGATGGAATAGGGCCATCCCATCCAGTCAGCTGTTTGGTTGAAGGACAAAGGTGGATGGGATGGTCCACGAGAGGAATATTCCTTCAATATGCTGGACGGAGAGATTCAAGAAATTTTTATGGATGAGTTCATCCAACATTGGACGAGATGACGTGTCATCTCCTGATTGGTTATTACACATTTAATTTTTCATTTATAAATATTCAAATGATTTTTAATCCCAAATTATTTATCCAATTTATTATCCAATTGCATCATTGTATTGATTATAATTTAATCTATAAAATAAGATCTCATATGATTATATTTTTGTTAAAAAATATATTTGACAAGTGGGTCCCACTAAATTTAACCTTATTTCATCCAAGTTGTATACATCTAACCAAACAAAAAACTGTCTCATCCCATCCATCCAACCAAACACCTCGAATGTATCATCTCATCCCTAAATTCATGGATGGGATCATCCTATCCACCCTCGCCCCCAAACCAAACGGACCCTTATACGATGATCTCTCGATATGATCTCTCCCTATGGCAATGTTAGTTAGAGAGAGGCAAACTTGGTGTCCATATATATACTCGTTCATGCTAGAAAGCTTTATTTACTAGTGGATATATACAGTGGTGAAGCTAGAGCAAAATTAAAAGAGGTGCACTTTCTTTATAGATGCATAAACATGTGTCATGAATGTGCATGTATGGTGAAAATTTAATCAAATCCTCTGTTTTTCATTTTTTTAGGGGCGGATGTGCACCCCAAGATAAACATAGCTTCACCCATGTGTGTGTGTGTGTATATATATATATATATATATATATATATATATATATATATATATACGGGAGTATTATTCTACACCACGTGTGTAGAATAACTATTCTACACAGATCACGGGAGTACTATTTTTAGTAGTAGATTTTCTCAGTAGAATAGCAATTGAGTACTACTTTTTTCTCAGTAGTAGATTTCTTAATAGAATAGCTATTCTACAGTACACGTGGTGTAGGATAGTATATATATATATATATATATACAAATACTATATGTGTGTGTATATATATACAAATACTATCTTACACCACGAGTGTAGCATAACTATTCTACCGAGAAATCTACTACTGAAAAAATAGTACTCAATTGCTATTCTAGTGAGAAAATCCACTACTGAAAATAGTCGGTGTAGAATAGCGCTACCGTATATATATACATATATATATACATATATATATATATAATTCTAGAGGAGAAGATGATGGCACATGATGCCCTACATGGCTGCATGCCTTTTTATTACCTACATAAATAACTTTCAAAATATATTAGCATTTAGTCTTCAACATATATATTAATAATATAAGATATGTAAAACTATAATATCCCTATCAGAGATAGGTGAGTGTATTAAAAATGGTTGGACGGAGTAACGAGAAATAAAGTA
This sequence comes from Zizania palustris, assembly GCA_019279435.1. NCBI lineage: Eukaryota > Viridiplantae > Streptophyta > Magnoliopsida > Poales > Poaceae > Zizania > Zizania palustris. The sequence continues at coordinate 31,733,884 of JAAALK010000287.1, read as the reverse complement.
CAATGATAATTGTTATACTTTCTAGGTAACAAATTATTCTTATAATTATTATGTTGTTATATTTGGAATAAATTTTAAACTCTAAAATACAATATATTTTGTGACGGAATATAATGATCGAGTATATATGTACACATTGCTTGAGCTATTTATTTACATTATTGCATGAATGAAACTAGCACATATATCCTTACTCGTTCGTATATGTTTGTTTTAATTTCCCTAGAATAATTATATTATATATGATTAGACCAACCCATTTTCTCTGTAGATTTTAGTTCAAGCTCGACATGCTATATATGTACATGCATGCATTTGTAATTTAATTACTCATGGATCTAGATCGTCTCGATCTGAACAAACTGGCTCTAGAATAATATTGAAATCGATCAGCATGTCTTAGACCTCGAATCACGAAAATGAATTGCCGTGGGGACGTGTACGAATTCAGCAGGTGTTAGGTGAAATCGTGACGTTACTTTACTCGATATTTAGTCGCGATATATATGCAACTTGGAATGATTCCTTGATAAAGATCTCACTGAGCTCCGATATGATCCGACCCATTCCATATCCGGCCAATCTAATTAAGTGATAGGCATTTACGTTAATTTGTCCGTATCAATCAAGTTGTTGACCAAAAAAACCTTCAGCGATATATATATATATATATACAAATGCTATTCTACACCACGGGTGTAGAATGCTATTCTACACCGACGTGGAATGGAGAGATTGAGATTGGATGGGGGGTGGGCACGATTGAATGATCGGTGTAGAATAGCATTTACACCCATAGTGTAGAATAGCGTTCCCGTATATATATATATATATATATATATGATGCACTGGGCCTGATCGACATATATATGCATAGGAAAGTTTAGTTGGTAATCTCTTAATTTTTTTTATGTATGGAAGTTTTACCGTCTTGAAGTGGAGGTACCACATTTTTTAGTGTTAGTTTTGATACCTCCTAACACATGAGGTACCATAATGTACCAAAATTAACATTAAAAAATTTGGTAACTCCTTAAGAACCATAAAATAACTCTTTTATATATATATACCTATCGTAATAGTGTGTTAATTTTACCGTTCGGCATCACGATTTTTTCTTGCAAAGGTTTTTGACCAAAAAATGTGATTGGTTTTATTACATGTAACTGTTGTCAGATTCCGCTACACTTATGGGAAAATAAAAAACTCTTCTTTAACATATGGACAGGTATATATATGTACCAATGCATGCACGCAGGACCAAAGAAAACTCACAAAAGGAGAGTTGATTTCGTTCTGACGGAGCAAGAACATGGTTACATGGCAAGTACACAATAAAGGCATCAACCACCAGTTCACGTAATATAGAGATTATTTTTGAAACAGTCATATATATTTTATTTTTTTTTAAAAAAATAGTCAATTCCATGTATGTGTTACTAACTATCTTACTGAGAAAAACATAATAGTTAGGGGGTGTTTGGATACGAGGACTAAATTTTAGTACATGTCACATCGAATGTTTAGATACTATTTCGGGGCATTAAATGTAGACTATTTATAAAACCCATCCATAACCAGTGGATTATTCTCGAGACGAATTTAATGAGTCTAATTACGCCAATGTTTGACAATGTAGCGCTACAATAACCATTTGCTAATTATGGATTAATTAGGCTTAATAAATTCGTCTCGCAAATTATCCTCCGATTCTGCAATTATTTTTATAATTAGTTTACGTTTAGAGCTTTAAATTGATGTCCAAACATTCGATATGACATGAATTAAATTTTAGTCGGTCGAACCAAACACTCCTTTAGTCTCGACGAAAGAGACTAGACTGTCCTGTAGAAAATCTACCATGACCTAGCTAGCTAAGACCAGATCGACGACAGAGAGGTAGACATGCCTGGCCATCTCTTTCCCAGCGTCGTCCAAAATATTACTTCTCCGGAATCTCTGATGACGCAGCAGAAAGATCGCCATGAGAGGTTAATCTGGGACAAGACGTCGTGGCATGATGTGACGAGAGCGAGATTAAGCATTTTTTACCTTCTTGATTAACAACATCCATATGCAGCAGCACAAGAAAAAAACTAAGCGACGACAGAACTAGCTATCTAGCTAGTTAATTAGCCACCCAATGTGATGCATGCGTGATCGATCCTAGCATGCATGCCTGCGCCTGTGAGCAACAGGGCCGGTTAATCTAGTCTAATCGAGCTAATCTGGATTGTTAAATCGATACTGATGGGCCTAGCCAGGGATCGATCGAGAGGGGACAAGGTCAACTTTGGTCAGGGGAATCATTCACAGGATGTCAGGATTATGTAGCTAGCTCGTTGCTAATAATCTTTAATTTTACTTTGTACGACGACGTACTGGTTTGGGTCGTATCGTATCGATCGCTAGCTCGATCTGGCGCCCTCTAGCTTAGCTCCTGGGAAACTGCTGCATGTGTCTTCGGATTTTTTTTTGAAAATAATATTTTTTAAAAAAAATCAAATCTGTGTATCGAGTTCAAAAACTTGCAAAACTAACGTACTGTCAGCATTTGAAGTGCCGACGGGAGAGTCCAGTCGGCACATCAAATGCTGACTGATGCTGATTACGTCATGTCAGCACTCACTTAAGTGTCGACCGGAGCTGACGTGACATCCAGTCGGCACTTCAAGTCCCGACCGCCTGTTAGTTTTGTAAATTTTTGAAATCGGCATACAGATTTGAATTTTTTTTAAAAAAATATTTTTTAAAAAATTTATGTGTCTTCGTGTATATTTAGCTCCATACATATGCATGCAGCATATGACTGGTTATGATTCTTAACCAGCTTTTTATATGAAAATCTAAAAATCAAGGCAAATAAATCAACCAATAATCTAGATTCGTAAAAAAACATCATATTCTCAAATTATATAGAAAACCTGCTACTGCAATTAAAACATTATGTGATAATTACTTACGGAGATATACATAAGTGATATTGCTTCGTTAATTTTTATCTCACGTATATCGCATCCGGTTTTTAGAATCTATGCTTCAACTAAACGGACAATAAATAAGTAGCTTATATTTTTCAAAACAAAATAAACAAGGAACAATAAAGTCATTCGAGTGGGTGTGCACAAATCCAAACCGAGAAAAGTGACTCAATTTTACCGGAACACAAAAATGTTACTGGATTAATTTTTACAAAAATTTTACGAGATATTTTAAATTCAAAGAAAGCCTGAGATTTCCCCCCCGTTTCCCGTAGGAGCAACGTAAAAATGTAAAATTTCTGCATTGTAAACGAGGCCCATTTAATATCAGGCTAACCCAAAACGCATATAGCTCGTACGGTAAGCCATCTCACGTGCGGCCCGTTTGGCCCATTTAGCCCGTTATCTATCAAATCCGGCCCGTTGGAAGCCCAATTGTGAACTAGGCCTCTGGGCCCGCCATTGTCGTGCCGCCGCCATGTGGGCCCGGGAGGACCGGCCCATCTAAAATATTGTAATTAACCCAATAACCTGCCATGATTAAGCCCGCGCAAAAGCTGATCCGTCGAGGTGACCCTTCTTAATTTTTTTAAAATGTAAATGTTTTTTTATAAATTTAGGTATTTTAATATTTTAATTTTAAAATAAATGTTAACTCTCGTAAATAAATACTTTTCTACAAAACAAAATAAATGGTGTAATTTTATTCCTTAATTAATTTATATAAGAAATGTACTTTTCGACGTGTTTATTCTAGTTGCAAGGTTGTTAACTAGAGGTGAAGCACGCTATTAGATTTTAAGTAGAGACGATTGATTTTCTTAAAAAATAAAAAAATGTATGGAGCTAACTTCGTATCTAGATTTGAAGGTTAATTAAGAGGCTCGTGTCTATTTATGTTTGGTTTGGTGTACGACAATAAATAGAACCAGATGGTTCGAAACCATATCTTTCGTCAAAAAAAAATCAATACACGGTTCAGCATCTGTCAGCCCATATCCAACAAACGTTCGTTCTAAACCAAACACTTACTTACCCGTGTGGTCAGGTATATTAATTAAAAGCCAACGTCTTCGTCTCCGCGACTCCGCCCACTGTTCCATCACAATTCAGTGATTCACACATCATATCGCCTCACTTCTTCTCCCAACTCCTCACTCTAAACCCCACGGGGAGGCAACCACTCCGATCGATGCCGCGTCTAGCCCACGCTGCGCTTCTCGTCGTGGTCGTCGCCGCATCGGCGGCGACGCCGTCCGCTGCGCAAAACGGTACCTTGAACTGTACCCTGCTCCCGGACGCGTATACAGTCCGGGAGGCGTTCAAGAACGTCACGAACTTTCCCCTGCCGCGCGGGCCGACGTGCCGGCCTGTACGGAGGCTCATGTTCCGGTCGCGGAACCTCATCGGCGTCGTGGGGTGGGAGAAGCTCGGGAACCTGTCCGGCCTCCTCACCGTCGACCTCTCCGGGAACTCCCTCGAGGGCGACGTCGGCGGCGCGTTCTGGCGCGCGCCGTTGCTCCGGGCCGTTGACGTCTCCGGCAACCGGCTCGGCGACGCGCTGCAATTCGAGCAGAGCGCGCGCCTGGCGTCGCTCAACGTGTCCGGCAACAGGTTCACATCCGTCGAGGGCGTCGATGGGCTCGCCGTCCTGAATGTTCTCGACGTGTCCGGGAACAGGATTGGCGCGGCGCCGGAGGGTTTGCGGCGGTTGACCCGGATTCGGATTCTCAACCTGTCACGGAACTCGATGGCCGGGAGGTTCCCCGACGACTTGCCCCCGCTCGACGGCGTCGTGTTCTTGGATATATCGTATAACAACTTCTCCGGCGTCGTCAACTCCACCTGGATCTCCAAGTTCGGCCGCTCCGCCTTTCACAGAGCCGGCAATTCGTCACTGGTGATCGAGGACAATCCTCCGACGCCGACGCCGGCGCCAGCGCCGGCGACGCCGTCCAGTGGCGGGAAGAAGCACGGTCGTACGATTCTCGTCGTCGTCGTCGTGTTCAGCGCGGTGGTGACCGTGGCCGCGTTGGCGTTCTTAGCCAGGTGCGTCGTGGGTGGCTCCAATCGTCGGAAGAAGAGAGGGAAGAAGGACAAGGACGGGAAGGCCGTGGCGTGGGAGAAGGACGAGGTCGCCGTGGGAGCTGTGAAGGTGGCAGCCACCGCGCCGGTGGTGCTGCTCGAGCGGCCACTGATGGAGCTGACGCTGGCCGACCTGGCAGCGGCGACGTCGGGATTCGGGCGCGAGTCGCAGCTCGCGGACATCGGCGGCCGCAGCGGCGCCGCGTACCGCGCCGTGCTCCCTGGGGACCTTCAAGTCGTCGTGCGCGTCGTCGACGGCGCCGTAGCCGGGGTCGGCGACGATGACGACGACGCCTCCGCCGCCGCGGCGGGGCTCCGACAACTTGCACGGCTCAGGCACCCCAACATTCTCCCCCTCCTTGGATACTGCATCGCAGGTCAGCCAAATTACTTCCCAAAATTCTTTTTTTTTCAAATAATGACTTCACAAACTCTTGTTAATTTTCCACCAAAATTTGTCTTGTTCTTTGACTACTAGAGTGTAGGCCAGCCGAAATTCCTTTCAGTGAATGATGAGCTAGTGGCAAAAACAAAATTGATCATCTAATTAAATTTAGACGACGAATTAAATATGAGTCTTAAAAATCGTTTTTTTTTGCATGTGTTGCGTAGGAAAGGAGAAACTCCTCTTGTATGAGTACATGGAGAAGGGTGATCTCTACCGGTGGCTGCACGAGCTACCAGCCGGCAGCGTGGACGTGGAAGAAACAGGCGTTGACATGTGGGACGCCACCGAGGACAAGAAATCCATCGGCGATTGGCCTACGCGGTATCGCATCATACTAGGGATAGCTCGAGGGCTCGCGTTCTTGCACCAGGGATGGGCAGGATCAGGCGGGCGACCCATCGTGCATGGCCATCTGGTCCCGACCAACATCCTCCTCGGCGACGACCTAGAGCCCAGGATCTCCGACTTCATCCACCCCGACGACGGCGGAGACGACGGCGCCGAGGAGACGCCGGAGGGCGACGTGTACAGGTTCGGCGTGCTGGTGTTCGAGCTGGTCACGGGGCAGGCCCGGTGGGACGCGTCGTCGACGAGCTGGGCGCGAGGGGTGATCCGCAACCGGAAGGGGCTCAACATCGTCGACGCGAGGCTGAGGGAGGAGGCGGAGGAGAGCACCAGCGGCGGGGCTGCTGCTGCGGCGGCGGCGGCGGCGGAGGAAGTGGAGCGGGAGATGGTGGAGTGCCTGCAGGTGGGTCTCCTATGCACGGCGCACTCGCCGGAGAAGAGGCCCTCCATGCAGCAGGTAGTGGGCGTGCTCAAGGACATCAGGCCGCAGGCGCAGCTGGCGCCACCACCTGCCGCCCCGGCCGCTGATGCCGCTGCTGCCGACGCCGAGACGCCATGATGATTGCCTCCGATCAAGGCATCAAGCTTCAACTCACTCGACGCGCGCGCGCGCGCCATGATGACGGCGACGATGACGACGCGCGCGCGCACTGCATGCATCCCAGCTGCCGAATCCACGAGGATTCGATCACACTCTATTGACTATTGGGCAGTACATAATAATGTTGGTGTGTGCTCTCTCCTTTTCGGAGATGCCTTCGGTTGGGTCCAGTGCAGCTGGTTCACTTGTTCTTGCATGTTTTCTCCTGCCGATGGTTGATACAGCTACTTTGCCAAATGCGTGTCTCGATTCACAAAAGCATGCATGCTTGCTTACTCTACTGACACATTCCGGGCCTTTTTTGCATCCACGAAGTAGAGACAAGCAGTTCAAAGTACAGAAGCATTGAGTGGCCAACACAGCAAGAAATGATCATCTGTATCACCGCATTCATACTATCTTTATATATTGTAGTTTTTTTCCATTGCAACACACGATCACTCACTTATATATATATAATAAATTTAGTAAATAGCTATCTAATCAATGCTAACAAATAATCCTTTAGAATGATTTATCTATAAAGTTTCACAAAAAAAATCTGATAATAATCCACCATTCATTAGCTATAAATAGCAGACACTAAGCTTAGGGATGTTTGAAAATTAGCTGGCCCTAAGCTTAGGGCTATTTGAAAGCGATGAACAGACTGATCTGACTCTTTGACAAGACAATTTAGAGTTTAAATAAGTAATTTTAATGATAAAATATTAATAAATGGCTTAAAAAATTATATGAAATGTGAAATATATTTTTACCCCTTGAGAGTTGTCTCCTCCTCGTTTGCTCCTAACCTAAACATCAATAAAATAGTTACGAAATTTTTGATAGGGTTGAGACAATAGTCATTATTAGGATTAGGATTAGCTAGCTGTTCAAATGGCTGTGTACGTAGCCAGCCTAGGAAGAGATTTTTTTTTGAAATAATATTTTTTAAAATAAAATTTTAAATTTGTATGACAGTTTGAGAAAATTACAATAATAGGTATCGATCGGCATTTGGTCAGTCGGCTTGTGTCACGTGGCACTTAGTCGGTACTTAGTCGGTCGATTGGTGTCACGTCAGCACTAGTCGGCCGACCAAGTGCCGACTAGGATATGACAATAGCTCTTACGCCGATTGACGCCACGTCAGTGCCAGTCGGTCGTTGAACGGTCGACTGACGCTGACGTGGCGCCAGTCAGTAGAAAGAGGTTGTTGCGCGTCGAAGGGAGTCAATGTAGTGTCTAGTCGGCACTTCATCAGCTGACATGAGTACGTGGCACCAGTCGGTCAATCAATTACCGACTGGTAACTATTTTAAAAAATATTATTTTTTAAAAAAAACTAGGAAGATGGCCCAGATACTCACAGCTTGTGTGTGAAAAGCTGATGACAAAAGCAGAGTACACTTGACTGCACGACTTGCGCGCTGTTTTGCTCTATCATTTCGACCAAGTCTAGCGTTACCCAATCGAGTCATATAGATCAGATCGATTTGTTGCCATGACTTGCATGGCAAATGCGCGCGATTGGTACTTCGATGAGACGGTGACGAGCCGTTTTTTTCTGAACAGGCACGTACGAACCAACTGCACACGCGCAATCGTCAACTGTCATACGAACCTGTATGTTCCGGCAACGAGCCACATGCCCACATGCCTACACGATACGATGGGCTAATGGCATTCCCGGAAACCACTCCAAATCTACATGACTTTAGTGTGAAAATTCCAGGGTTTCATGTGCTCCAAACTCCAAAGGCCGGCTTTTGTAAAAACTTTAGGACAGAGGGAGCATGGTGCTAACTGCTAAGGTAAAGACCAGTTTGAGCAGGAGCAGCGAGCACCATGCGGAATGTACGAAGTGCCTGGAGGTGGAGCTAGCGCCATGGACAAGAAGAGCTGCAGGTAGCAGCGCGCCGTCACTGTCGTCCGCGCGGAGACTGTCGGTGCCGCGTCAACCACGCAAAAGCATCGCCTCCTTGCGCCCTCCTGTGGATCGATCGATGTGCGTCGTCAGGGAGATCGAGGAAGCTAGCGAGGACATGGACGGATCACGGACGGACGGATGCTCCCCTGTCCCGGTCGTCCGTCGTCTCCGTCTCCGTCTCCTTGTGCCCTTCCTCCTTCGGAATCCGGTGGCCCAATCGATGGCGGCCATATGCTTACGTGCGTGATCTCTCTCTCTCTATATATCATATGAACGTTGACCAGCTAGCACAGTGGTCCTTCTCTTGGAAACACTTGCTTGATGATGAGTTCTTGTTTTGCTACTGTCGTCCGAGTGACAGTGCTGTGCGATCGGTTTCATCATATCGGGTTTTTAAAAAATAGCAACCGAACGGAACAGCTCGCAGAATTAAACAAACCGAAAAAAACGAAAAATATCGGTTTGATTTTTCGGTTAACCCAACTGCTACACGTGATCGGCACACACAACCAAAAATGGACTGCAGGTTACTTCCGAAACAGAGACGAGAGCTTTTAATCATTAAATCATTCTAAAGCCAGAATGGAACACCTAGAATTGGTTAGATCTTGCTCCACTACTCAAGTTACATTTTTGAAGTGCTATCATTGGGATCTATTTTTAAGGAAAAGTGTAACTCCAACTCCAAAGGATAAAGAAGTTGGAGCTGAAGGTCTACCAAATGCACCCTACATCCAAAGTCAAGGAACCACCTGCTAACCACATCGCAGTTGGGCGCAGCGCAGAAACCGAAATGCTCACTATTTTACCATCATTGATGAGGTATCGAGAGGTGTTAAAATTTTTTGTGTTAATTTGATACTTTTTTGGTACCATTAGGATTAGGAGACACTAAAATTAATACTAAAAATTTTGGTACCTCCTCAAAGACGATAAAATCACTTTACTTTCAAATTTACTTTTAAATTTTAAATTAGTAACTGTCGTTAGTTTACATAAGCCCGGTCCTGATAAACACAGCTAGCTGGAAAGAGGCTCCATCAATCACAGCGAAATTTCATAGCACCCGTGGTTCCCAAGTTGATTGGGCCGGCACGATCGACGAAACGTGTGTCCTGAAGCGAAGACACGTTCGTTCGACCGATTCAGTTTCTTCTTAATTAATTTACCGGAAGACACTAACAAGTAACATCGGGTGTGATAATACGACAATGATACATGGTCCAGTAGTACGTAGCTTGCTAGACCAGCGACCAAACACTACGCACGTCATGACAGAAAAATGCAGCGGTAATTAAGGAGCCACGGGGGAATAAACCTGTGGTTAGAGAGTTCATGGGGGCTCGGTTTGTGAAATTAAAGGTGTGGTTTGATTAGCAGTCTGCCTATTACGGTCAGGTCAACTTGTCATTAAGCTGAGTGCAGTGGTACCCAATTTGGCTGGAAATGTCAGGCTCGTTCCAAATTCCGAACTGCACACTCAACTGATTAGATTACTCCGTTGTTGAAACCAACCGCTCTATAGCTATGCTTTATTAGCTACTACATCAATTTCCCTTAAATTTATATACAAGTGCCGCATTCTCTAACCGTCCAATAAGGGTGCATTTGGTTTGCTGGATATTCGTGAATGGGATAGCGTCATTCCATCCAGTCAGTTGTTTGGTTGGAGGGCAAAGGTGGATGAGATTGCTAACGAGGGGAATATTTCTTCAATATGCTGGATGGAGAGATTTAAGAATTTTTTCTGGATAAGCTCATCTAATATTGGACCATCTCCTGATTAGTTATTACACATTTAATTTTTCATTTATAAATATTCAAATGATTTTTACTCCTAAATTATGATATAATTACATCATTGTATTGATTATAATTTAATCTATAAAATAAGATCCCGATTATATTTTTATTAAAAATATATATTTGACAAATCTTATCTCATCCAAATTGTATACATCTAACCAAATAAAAAATTGTCTCATACCATCCATCCAACTAAATACCTCGAATGTATCATCTCATCTCTAAATTCATGGATGAGATCATCCTGTCCACGCTCGCCCCCAAACTAAACGAACCTAAAATTATTTCTAACCTTCGATTCTATCTAAAAAGATAATTTTTCTCCCTTGGTTTGCAAAATACATATTTTTTAATCGCCCTCACATACTCATTATCTCATCATTCTCAGTATTAATATCTTATTAATAAGAGACGATTTAATATTTTACCGTCGTGATAATTTATCACGTTTATCTTAAAAGTCAAATTAAAACTGAATTGAAGCGATAAAAAGATAATCTGAGGAAAAATTCACGCCTCAAAATACCTGACAAAACAGAAAAAAGAAGAGCTGTAATTATCGCCAAGAAGATCGCGTTGAAAGCATGGTTTGCTTACACACGAGGAGGGTGATGTTGTTTAGTTGGAGGGATTGGATGAAATCAAGTGGAATTGAATTATTTCTAAAAACAGAATATTTCTTATAGATACTAACCATATGGTACTAATTTTTTTGACAAACGAGATGGTTTTTCCTTATCGTACGTCAAACCAAACACAACCTTGAAGTTGGGCCCAAACGGGGTTGTGGCTGACGTGGCGGCCCATTAGTACCTGGGCTGGAACTATTTTAATGGCTGACGTGTAGGCCCACTACTTTACTACGGTATTGTGGCGGCCGTGGCCCGTGGCCCTACTTGAATCAATTTTTATTTCACCTCGAGATTATACTAATCTAGTTTATAGAAAGACACTAAATTATTCTAGTTTATTGAATTGTTATAATCTACTGTATAAATTATAATAAAAACGTGGATAAAAAATAATACAAACATGGTAACATAAACTTGTAATCCCTTGTAGAAAATATATAGTACATATGTAGTATAAGATAAACAGAGGTACATATCTGAATTGAACTTCCAAATTAAGTTCTTATTCTTCTGGGAATCATGAGTGGTTGGTCACCTTTGCATCCAACCAAAGTGCAGGTCACAACATGTTTAGACATGTATATTAATTACACGTACGTAACTGAAGCTACATGCAGGTAGGTAGGCGGTAGCAATCAGCTAGCTGCTGTTGACGACCCTGCAGTTGCTCCTGATCTGGCCGGATGTTCCGGTGAGCGGGTTGATGTTGCCCATCGTTATCATGGCGGCGGCGAAGTCGGAGAAGAAGAGCGCCGGGTTGGAGCTGTAGAGCTGGACCAGCCCGTCCTGGGAACCGCCGTTGAAGAGCTCCTGGTCGGAGTGGAGCAGGCCGCGACGGGCGAGCAGGTTGCGGTAGTAGGCGCTGTCGAAGATGAGCGGCGTCTGCACGTCGAACGGCGCCAGGTTGCTGTCGCCGTTGCCGGTGGCGGCGGGGCAGTTGCCGCGGCGGAGCGCGGCGAACGCCGGGTCGATGTTGGTGTCGTTGTATATGTGGTCGCGGAAGTTCTGGCACTGCGAGAAGCCGATGGTGTGCGCGCCGGACAGCGCCGTCATGTCGCGCGCGCTCAGGCCCTTGTTGCCGAAGGCCGAGATGAGCCTGGCGAGGTTTTGGTCCGGCCCCGGCAGGTCCGTGTTCGCCGTGTCGAAGCTCGCCGTCGTTGAGTCCCGCCGTCCGAGCGGCACATCCCAGCTTGGCCCGCCGAGCTGCAACCATCGATCGAAATTAGTGCTCGTCGTCAGAAACTCAGAATTTCATTTTACACTCGATTCGAGCGTGTGGTGTCCATGCATGGCGCTTTGTGTGTGTACCAGGACGGTGCTGTCCCGCGCGGCGAGGGCGGTGATGTCGGCGCAGGAGACGACGCCGGGGCAGAGGAGCTCGACGTTACTCTTGATCTGGTCGATGACCTCGAAGCCACGGACGGAGTTCACGTTCGGGAACGCCGCCTTCTCGCTTTGGAGGCCGCCGGGCACGACGTCCAGAAGAATCGACGCGTCACATCCCTGCAGAGATCGATCGATCGATCGAACGAACGAACAAATGCTTAATTAATTATTGCAACGTTCATCTCATTAACCCAACTAATTAACCTGATCATGAACAGCAGCATCACAACTAGCTAGCTAGCTAGCTGGTTAATGATTGATTATATTATACCAGGACGAAGCAGTCGTGGAAGAAGAGGCGGACGAGAGAGGCGCCCATCCGGCGCTCGGCGACGAGCGCGGTGAGCACGGTGGTGCGCACGACGATCTGCAGCGTCGGGCAGCTCGTCGCGTAGAACGACGTCGACAGCTGCGCGCAGGCGGCGGACGAGAGGAGGAAGAAGGCCAGCAAGCAGCAATGCCAGTTTCTCCGGGAAGCCATGGCTATCATTCCCATCAACAATATCTATCTTAGTCACCTTCGAGCTAGTAATTAATTAACTGTTCTTGGTTAATCACTGGCCTGGAGCTGTGACTAATTAAGCTAGTAGCTAGCTAGCTCAGTACAGCATGCAGCTTAGCTTGCTCTTGCGTTGCTACTTGTAGTGTGGCTGAGGTTGCATGCATGCAAAAGAGTAGCTTTCCGTGACGATAATGGGGTCAAATTAAAGTTAGGCCGCTACTATACACAATTGGAAAAATCGGACAAGTTCTCCGACCTTTCTCTTCCGATTGACAAATTAAAGCAACGCACATCATGTACCCCATGCCAAAATACACTAGCTTATCGTCTATTATTGTATATATCGCCCAGAAGAAGTCAGAAGTAGCGACGGCCAAGTAGTCAAGTAGAGAAGGTTTGTTATATTATACGTGTATTTCCCCCTTATTTTAGATAAGAAGCACATGGACACACGCACCGACGAGTACTGTAATAAATCACACAGTTGACTTTCATGTTGACGATTTGTTTTATTTAAAAAATTTATGCAAATGTGCAAAAATATAAGTTATACTTGAAGTAGTTTCAATAATAAAATAAATTACAATCAAATAAATGATACGGTAACGCTATTCTACACTACGTGTGTAGAATAGCTATTCTACACCGACTACTTTCAGTAGTGGATTTTCTCAGTATAATAGCAATTGAATACTACTTTTTTCTCAGTAGTAGATTTCTCGGTAGAATAGCTATGCTACACCCGTGGTGTAGGATAGCATTTGTAATAAATGATATTTCAAAAAGTTTTTTAAATAAGATGAATAGTTAAATGTTAAGATAAAAGTCAACTGTATCAACTAAAAATGAACATAAAAGTAGCAGAAATCATATCATGCAAACATAAAGAGAAATATACTTATATATGTGTGTGTATGTAGGTCCTACATGTACTGGCCGCAGTTGTCCTCTACCCCATCTTCCTCATCACTCATACCACTAGGGTTTTGTCCTCTTCACCATATCATATCAGCTAGCGGCCGGCCTTCCGCGAAACCCTCTCGTTCTTCCATTCCGTGATCGATCTTTGGCAGATCGAGCTACGGACTAGTAGTTTGGCTGTTGCTTTGCTCTCTCTCTCCTCTCAGTCTCTCAGCGGATGGACATGCATGTCATGTACCTCGGATTAAAGAATATCAACCAATCTAGCAATGCAAGAATTTCTATTAAACGCCGTTGTTTAAGGCCGGGATGAGGTGGTGGTGAACTGGTTATGGATGGATCAACCCATTCGGTTCTAGAACCCCAAAATAAATGGTATAGAATCGAGTGATGGGCAATGCAATTGTGTCTCCGATTTTTCAATCGAAATAATGGAAACGTGCATGGTGGTATATAATGCCCAAGGATCAAGAATCCATTCGCATGACACGAGTGCTGTGAAAATGGGGTCAGATCAGCACTGGATAAAACACGTCCAACTTTGCAGGTTCGCAGCATGCAGCAGAGGCAGAGCCAGTTCAGTAGAAGCACTACTGATCTGAGCGTTTTGTCTCTCTTGTATCTTCTTCCTTTTTCACTGCACTAGATGGAGCACCAGTAAACTACTGTCTTATAAAGATTTTGCTTTTAAAATAAAGTTAACAATTAGTTCTACAAATAAAACATCAAAATGCATGCATGTCTCCATTAAAGATATAATCGGATCATGTTTAGCCAAGCATTACCTAATTAACCGGCATTTGCGATATGAGCGTTTGAGCATTATATATATTGGGGCATTGCTTTTGCAACTGGGGTGTGTGGTGGTAGCTTGGCATCATAGCACAGATCGAGTCCCCCATGCATGGTGGTGGTGCAGTGGTGGTGGCAGGCAGGGACACAAACACAATGAGCGAGCGAGGCCATGATGCAGGCCTTGGATTGGCTCCAGCTCCTGCAAAATCTACATAGATTTTATTTGAGTTGATCTGTTTGTTCCAACGTAGAAATGTATAAAAGAGCCGTATAATCTGGGTACGCAAAAGGCCCTGGATTTTATGGTACGAGACAAGCAGCCGCTAATGGCGAAGCAATCGATCGAACAGGATAGAGCTGAGACAGAGATAGAAGAAGTGTGTGTGTCAGTGTGTGTGAGTCGTGGTGGTACTTTGGTGGTGGTGATGATGAGGCGGCCACTAGATAGAGATGAAGAGATCTTCGCCGATGATGAGGCGAGTGGCATGCATGCATGCACCCCGTCGACCACGGCTGATGCCATGTGGCGCCGCGGCGGACCACGCCGGCGACACGAGGTGAGGCTGCCATCATTGTCGCGCTCTCCGGAGGGGACAGCCCATGCCCATGCATATGCATATATATATATATATATATATATATATATATATATATATATACACTGAAGTGTTATTCTACACTACATGTGTAGAATAGCTATACTACACCGACAACTTTCAGTGGTAGATTTTCTCAGTAGAACATCAATTGAGTACTACTTTTTTCTCAGTAGTAGATTTCTCGGTAGAATAGTATGCTACACCCATAATGTAGGATAACATTTGTATATATATATATATATATATATATATATATATATATATATATATATATATATATAGAAGTGTAAGTCTTGGCTACATTCAACCATCAAAGTATTAATTGCTATATATGTGCATCAGAGAATCAATGAAAAGATGGACATTATTGATTTCGTGGCAAATTTTAAGGTATATTGAGTTAACACGGACATATCATTTTTATTTTTATCGATCGGTCACGATTAAAAAAACTATGTCTTATCTCCTTCGAGGTAACCTATCATCATGATCTAACACCACAGTAAAAAGATGTTGATATCTTATCTCGTAAGAGTTGTTTTTTTAACCAATAACTAAGATTAATTATATCTCTTACTTCTACAAGAGTTAGCAAATGTATCGTAAAAAAGTCCGGCTTTATTTGTTACCATGGTGTTTTGCTCTGAGGCTGGACTCAACGTGGTTTAATTGTATCAGATGGGGTGACTCACCATCATGATGCCAAATGGAAAATGCTTTGACTTGATTGGGGTTAATGGTGTCCATTATAATTATTAGGGACAACAAGGTCTAATCAGATGGGCTTAGTGCAAAATGGGAACTAAGGGCTACTAGGGGTTAACTAATTAAGTGGGAACTGTGCCCAAGCTAGTGTAAGTCTTTGTTTCACAGTATAATTGTTATGAGAAATTTTACGGTATTTAGGAGGTAACAGGAAGTACCATATTTTTCAGTATTAATTTTGGTACCTCCTGACACATGAGATATGTACCAGGAGATACCAAAATTAAAACTAAAAAATGTGGTACCTCCTGATACCTCCTCAAGGACCGTAAAATAACCCAATTGTTAACTGCCATGTCTACACAGTGGCCAGCACAGAGATACGTAAAAATATTTGAGAAATTTTACAGTCCTTGAGGAGGTACCAGGAAGCACTATATTTTTCAGTGTTAATTTTAGTACCTCATGTGTGAGGAGGTACCAAAATTAACACTAAAAAATATGATACCTCCTATTACCTCCTCAAAGACTGTAAAATAACCCAAAATACTTTTATATGATCGTAATTTTATAGTTGTTATGATATACTATAAAAGAAATTCATTGTCAAAATTAATAACATGCTGAAAACTTATATGTCTAATATTATTTTTATGGAGTGGGTATTAATCAATTCAAAAATATAAGCACGTTGGGAGTGGATGTTTGTGTGCAGGTTCCATTCGCAGCCAGCACTGCAGCAGTGAGACTGGGAGCTACCACTCTTCTTCTGCTGCTGCTGGTGGTGGTGGTGGTGTGTTTTTTGGATCTGCTCCGCGTGCTGAACCCCCACTCTCCTCGCAGTATCCGACGGAGAAGCTGAAGCATGCAGCTGGGGCAGAAGCTGGATCAGACAAATCTGTAGCCTTTAAATTTTTATCTAAAAGATTCACAAGGAGGCCAGATACGGTGCACTACTACAAACCGTAGTTGTGGGCAGATGAGGTCAGTGCGCCTATTACTGCTGTTGACACAGTGGTGGCGGGCAGATGAGGTCAACGCGCCAGCCAACTAACTAAGGATAGCAGTGGCGTTAGAGCAGTGACGGACTGAATGCCCGCCACTACAGGTCGTTTTTGCCCACCGCTACAGTGTCGTTTTGTAGTAGCGGTGGTCGAGGATGTGATTAGTGGCGTCGCCATCATGCCGCATGCGACGTTGCACGGCATTACCCAGCAACTGCAACTGCAACCAGATAGCATGCATGCATTATAGAACTCTACTGTACTGCTTCCACTCCGCTTCCCCCTATATATCGATCGCCATCTCCGCTCCCTGACTCACACACACACTGCAAGTGCACGCAGAGAGAGGGAGAGAGAGACTGACACTTGCATTTGCCTCTGGATCGATCGAGAGCTGGCTAGCTAGCAAGATGGTTGGGGCCGTGCAGCAGGAAGGCGTAGTGCGTGAGGTGAATGGGTATGACAAGCCGGCCATGGCGAAGCAGCAGCAGCAGCAGAGGGAGGAGGAGAGCACGTGGTACGAGGAGGAGATCGACGACGACCTCAAGCTCTGCTACGCTCTCAACAGGTAGTAAAAATATTGGAAACTTCGTTTTCTATTATATTAGGGCAGTTAGTTTGTACACTACTTGTGATATATATGCATCTCCTTCAATTCGTTCGATCTCCTTGTCGCCACGAATTAAAAACGAGGACTACTCATCGTGCTATATTTTGTTGTTGGTGATGCATGAGCAAGTGTGTTGCACCGGGGAGCAAGCAAGTACCAGGAGATCGCTCTCATTGACACAAAGCATTTTGGCAAGGTATATATACATGTATCTATCTATGATCTATCCGTTTCTCTTCTTAATTGTTTGTAACACGTTTGTGTACGTAATTAAGTAGAGCATGCATGTCTTTTAATTCGTCAGGCTCTGATAATCGACGGCAAGATGCAGAGCACAGAGGTGGACGAGTTCATCTACCACGAGTCCCTCATACACCCTCCTCTGCTCTTCCATCCCAAGTGTGTATAGTAACCCATCGATCAACAGCTTAACAATGCTTGTTTTTTATTTGTCTCCCGAAATTAAAGGTGAGAGATATGCATATGGAATGTAATTATTTGGCTTAATTGGATCGATGCATGCATGCATGCAGCCCAACGACGGTGTTCATCATGGGAGGAGGCGAGGGGTCCGCTGCGAGGGAGGTGCTCAAGCATAGGACCGTCCGTAGGGTGGTCATGTGTGACATCGACGAGGTGCGTGCCATTCTCTTTATGTGCTAATGGTTAAGCTCATTTCATCTCTCTGAACGTACGTGCGTCGTTCGCGCGTGCGTGCACATATGGTGATCAAACAGGAGGTGGTCGACTTTTGCCGGACGTACCTAAGTGTCAACTGGGACGCGTTCGCCAGCGACAAGCTTCGCCTTGTCATCAACGATGCTAGGTACGTACGTACGTACGTACATGCCATTGTACCAAACCATACCTGCAAGAAACTGGCACACATGCATGCATTGATATAGGGCCGAGCTGGAGAAGAGCCGGGACAAGTTCGACGTGATAGTGGGAGACCTCGCAGACCCCGTGGAGGGGGGGCCTTGCTACCAGCTCTACACCAAGTCCTTCTATGAGCACGTCGTCAAGCACAAGCTCACCGACCGTGGCGTCTTCGTCACACAGGTAATTATTATTACTAATTTATCGAATTTTCCTTAAAAAACTATTGAACGAAAGCTGACGGTTTGGACTACTTGCATGCATGCAGGCCGGGCCAGCCGGCGTTCTGACCCACAAGGAGGTCTTCTCGTCCATCTACAACACACTGAGCCACGTCTTCCAGTGTGAGTATAGCAGCTAGCTATAGCTTACCACTGTAAATTCCATTCCTGCTTTTGATCAATTGTGTCCTGGTGATCACAGATGTCAAAGCATACACTGCTCATGTGCCATCCTTTGCTGACACCTGGGGCTGGGTCATGGTATGTACCACATATACAACAAGTTCAACTAGTTCAACTTCAGTGTCCTTTCAATTGGTATCGAGTAATAATCAGAGATTGCTCTTCTTTATGTAGGCATCGGACTATCCATTTAGCCTGAATGCCCAGCAAATCAACGAGAGGATCAAGGAGAGGATCGACGGAGAGCTGGTGTACTTGAACGGGGAGTCGCTCATCTCCTCTACCACGTTGAACAAGAGCGTTTGCCAGTCGTAAGTATCCTATATATATCCTATCCTCTTGCTAAGCAGTTTCATTCTGCGTGTGGAAAAAAATTCAGAACATTATTGCAGATATAATGTTTGAACTGCAGTTTGTTTTTTCCTCGAAAATTAAAATGTATGCACACACTGCAAAAAAATATTTTTTAAAAAAAATTCAAATCTGTATGTCTATTTGAAAAATTTGTAAAAGTAGTATGCGGTCGGTACTTGAAGTGCCGACTGGATGCCACATCAGCTCTAGTCGGCACTTCAAGTGTCGACTGGTGCCGACGGGTACCGACTGCGCCACGTCAGCTCCAGTCAGCACTTCAAGTGCCGACTGGTACTGACGTGACAGAATCTGATAGGGAGCAGTATCGAGTCGGTACTTAAAGTGCCGACGCATTTACCGCATACAACTTCCCTGATTTATTGAAACGGACATAAAGATTTGATTTAAAAAAAAACTAAAAAAAATCCACACTGCACGCAGGCTGTTGAAGGAGAAGCATGTGTACACGGAGGATGACGCGAGGTTCATCTACGGACATGGAAGGGCACGTCGAGATTAAGCCCTAGCTATATATATATATATATATTCCTGACCAAAAAAAATATGCAAAGTGATGATTAAGTAGTATGATAAATGGAGATTCATGCAACGAAGATGGAACTTGTGAAGAAGTTTTTCATGTTTGTTACCTACAAGAAGAAGGATGTGCTTGGGTCAAAAGGGAGAAGAATGGATGGAATAAATTATATAATGCTAGTGTTTTCCTGCTAAATGCAAAAGTGCATATGTCTAATTTGACTTGTTTTGAGCGTATAAGTTTTATTTACATGGTTTCAACGTAACGCAGATTATTTTCTATAAAATTCCTTCGAAATTACTCTAGCAAGGAAAGAAAGCTGTAGTTTTGAGGCGTTGATAAAACTGCATAAATGCCTTTTTGGAACACATACAAATTTGACATAATTTAGAAAATAATGATTTTTTTAATAAAACCTATAAAATTCACCGGTTCGGTAGAAGCCTCAAACATCATTTTTTATTTTTCTACATGATAGTGAAATTAAGCTGGAAATACTGATCTGAGTGATCAATGGGTCGCAAACTGAAGCAGAGCAGTGCATGGACGCGTGAATTTTTTTAAATGATACATTTTAAAAACAAATTTTTAATTTGGTATATTTTTTAAAAAATACAAAACTAATCTTTTATCGGCTGATGGAGTACTGATCTAGAATTTTAGACTCTAGATCGGCACTTCATGAGTCAATCTAGGTTGATCGCTCTAGCTCCCTGCCAGCAAATAAACACCGATAAGGCACTAGATTGGGACTTAATCAGTCGATCTAGTGCTCTGTCTGCCAATGCTATCGGCGTTTCATATGTTGACAGAACGCTCTGTCGGTGTTTCATCTGCCAACAGAGGTCCGAAGCCGTCGTATCAACCCAATCATCCTAGTTCGGCACTTTATCAATAGACAGAAAGTTAGTTTTGCAGTTTTTTAAAAATTATGTACCAAATTTGAAAATTATTATTTTTTAAATGTATCATTTCAAAAAAAAAAACTCAAACAACAAGAGGGCTCCTCTGTTTTGTAGCCACTGGGCAAGTCCCTTACGGCAATCTAAATTCGTTGAGTGACTAGTCCCTTTCCGAACGCTTTCATCTCGCGAGATTTTCGTCTCATTATATTCCATCACTCACGGACACTTTGTATCCGTGCGTTTGTTGCCATAGCAACATCCCAATCGAACAAGTATCTCGATCTCGATCTAGTAACAACCGGGTTAAGTTTTTTACCATAAAAAATTAAGATGCTAGTGTAGTATTATATGCAAGATATGATCTTGGCCGTCGTAGTTGATGTCCATGCATGATGCATGGTCGCAACTTGGACAGGATGAAGCATGATATGATAAACTAATGATGTCTAAATTAAGACGTTTGATCTATTTGCATCGTCGTGTCATGCTTTCACTCTGTGCAGAAAATTAACAGGTGGATTGAGCTTTGCGCTGTTACGAATTTACTTTCCTGCAGTTGAGCCTGACCTCGCCGGTTGATCCGGTCAACGGGCTGATGTTGCCGAGCCTGATCATGGAAGCGGCGAAGTCCGACGAGAAGGCGGCGGGGTTCGAGCTGTACAGGCGCACCGCCGAGTCGACGGGCCCGTTGTTGAAGAGCTCCTGGTCGGAGTGGAGCAGCCCGGCGCCGGACACCAGGTTGCGGTAGTAGCCGTTGTCGAACTCGTCGGGGGTGAGCGAGTCCAGCGGCGCCGTGCTGCCGTCGCCGCCGGACGCCGGGCAGACCTGCCGCTGGTGCGACGCGAACGCCGGGCTCACGTTGGCGTCGCAGTAGACGCGCGTGCGGAAGCTCGCGCAGGTCGCCACGCCGATCGTGTGCGCGCCGGAGAGCGCGACGAGGTCCTGCGACGTGAGGCCCTTGGCGGCGAAGGCCGCTATGAGTGCGTTGATGTCGGATTCCGGGCCCGGGAGGTCGCTCGCCGCGCCGCTCGGGTTCGCGGCCAGCGCGTCGCGGCGGCCGAGCGGCACCGCCCAGCTCGGCCCGCCGAGCTGCACGACACACCATGTGCAACCGTGACACATTAGCATTATTACGTCCGTACATCGTCACACGCTTGCAGAAGAGTATAAGAGTAATTAATTCTGACCAGGTTGACGCTGTCGCGCGCGGCGAGGGCGAGGATGTCGGCGCAGGAGACGACGCCGGGGCAGGCGGCCTCCATCTGCGTCTTGATGGTGTCGACGATGTCAAAGCCGTTGTTCGAGCCGATGGCGTTGGCGCCGGCGCCCTTCTCGCCGGGTGCCGTGGGCGTGCCGTCGAGGAGCACCGAGGCGTCGCAGCCCTGCAACCAAATCAAAAGGCGAGCAACTTTAGCGACGCCGTGCAGACCGGCTCTCACTTTGCAAGCGGCGATCGATCGAGCGGTGGCGCGTGCGTCCGAACGTTGACGAAGCAGTCGTGGTAGAAGAGTCGGAGGACGGCTGCACCGGCGCGCGTGTCGTTCATCACGGCCTGCGACATCACCTGCCGCACGACGCCGTGCACGGTGGGGCAGCTCGCCGAGTAATACCCCGGCGAGAGCTGCGCGTTTCCACCCCGCGGGAGCGCGTGCGCCACCAGCACCGCCACCGCCACCGCAAGCAGGCGGTCAGGCCGCCTCCGTGTCGCCGCCTCGGGAACGACGGCCATGGAGGCCCGCTTACTTTAGCTAGGCTCTAAGAGAATTGAAGGCTGGAAAGACGATAAGGTGAAAGGTGTCCTCTGCCTAGCTAGGATCGATGCAATGCAAGGACGACATGCAGCTCGAACGATCTCAATCAACGCCACCACCAGCAGCAGCAGCAGGTAGCAACCTATCACATCGGACACTGCAATGAATTTTTGGACGTGATCCTGCGCCGGATTCTTTTGCTTGCATGCGCGGCGGCGCGCCCACCGGTTGTTGCTGCGATAGGCGCCGGCGGCCGTTCGCGCGTGCACTGTGCAAGTGTACACACCGACACTACGGTCTGTTTGGTTGGCAGCCACAATTCATGGCGAGGAAAAACAACGTCACACTTTGCCACATTTTTTGTGGCAAAGTGTGGCGACAATTTTCCTCATCACTGTTGTAGCTGTCATACTTGTGGCGTGGCAAATATGACAAAGTGTGACGACAATTTTCCTCCCCACAAGTATGGCTACCACACTTGTAGCGTGGCAAATTATGGCTGTCAACCAATTGACACTTCGTTGAAACCGGCCTGGTTAGCCGTTGGACTTGTCACGTATCCGGCTTGGCCCTGTCAGATTTGTGATCACCTCACTCCTTGATGTGGCGACAAGTCAGACTTGGTCTCACGGTGACAACTTTTTGAAACTATCTAAATAAATTTATTTTATGCATCTTCTATCGTTGTCAGATTTATAATAATAGTCACGTGACACTGGTAAATATGATTTTTTTATGAAAAGGATTTTGAAATTCATCCACCAAATTTATTTCCAACAATTTGGGAAAGCTGAAGTTGAGACGGGCTGGCGACCTGGCGTATGTAGAAAGGGGCCTAGTCTATTGGCTTGGGCTTGGGCTTGGGCTTGGGCTTGGGCCTAGTCTCGAAGTTTGATGGGCTGGGCCAAGACAACAGGCCCTGTCGCACCAATATAGTTATAAATATGGACTTTAAAATATTTAAAAATACAACTATATCAATCTTGCACGAAAATAACTTTTTATTATCTACCCTATCAAATAATTGGAGCAATTTTTCTTTCTCTCTTAGGTCGGCCCAGTCCATTATGACCTCTCATCATCTCTCTATTGTTGGGTTTCGCTTGTTTTATATGGAAGATTATCTATTTTATATGAGAATTATTAATATATGAAAATTATTAATACATGAAAGTATATTTGTTTTATTTTAAAATTATTAATATATAAAAATCATCAATTATAAAACCTGATATTTTATAAGGAAATTATTAATATATAGAATGATGATTATATATATGGAAATCTAATTAGTTTTATATAAAAATAATAAATAAATGAAAATATATTCATTAGACAATATTATTTTTGGAAGTATTGTAATTCCTTCCATACTTGTCCCCTTTCCTTTATTGGCGCCTCTCTATAAAATTCAGAGTCCATGGTTGAATCTCGCCATCAATTCAAATCCTAGCCTAATGAACATGAGTTGACGCTATGCGTTTTTGCTCCACCACTGCTCGCCGAATTCCAATCGTCCGTCTCGTTGCTGACAACCGCATTTATCCTCGTTGTCAACTTCATTGGGTCCGTCGTTCCTCCCCGTTCGTAGCCAACGCTCCGATCAGATATCCGATCACTAGAACGTCATGCCTTTATCCCGAATAGTCCTCGTAGTTCTTGCTCGCCTCTAGCCACCTTTGCTCATCCCCAATCTCCGTTATTTGCACTTTTTAGATGCCGATCATGGTGCACGGCTACTATGCCGTGAGTTCGAAGGGTTTGTCGAAGAGCTTGATCATCTAACAGAGTTTTTTGGTTCCACATAAGAGCTGAAATTCTAAGCCGAGTTCCTGAAAAAAAATTCAGCATTTGTGAAAGTGTTGCTCATGTAATTGTTTTTTATTTTTAACGTACTTTTTGAGAGAATTACACGCATTAACTACTTATTTCTTCGTAACGACTAAACCCGAACCATGCATTCATTAACTCGTTAATCAATCAATTAGTTACATTGATTAGTTGCGTTTTGCCCTGAGATTTGGTCTGCACAGAGAGAGACGGAGGCAGAGCAAAAGAAATAAAAATAAATATACTAATAAATATAATTATATAATGGTGTACAAAAAATAAATATATAATAGTTGCATTCCAAAATTATATAATGGTGTACAAAAAGTTAAACTATGCCCTTTTTGTATGTGTCACGTGCGGCTACACGACATTCCTGGGCAAAATGTTGTGCATGAGGTCGGCACTCGAAGTACCACTTTTTAAGTGCTGACTTGTGCTGACATGGCAGAATTTGATAGAGAGACAAATCTAATCGGTACTTGAAGTACCAAATGAAGTTGACGTGGGACCAGTCAGTACTTGAAGTACCGAATACATGCTACTTTTGCAAATTTTTCGAACGGACGTACAAATTTGATTTTTTTAAAAAAATATTATTTTTTAAAAAAATTGTACACTTCCACCGTGCAGTGGCTTCTAAGCCACATCCATTTTGGATTTGAAAATTTATCTTACAATCATCTAAAAATTGTTTGGTATTAAATTCGTTAATTTAAATCTTGTTGTTGCCTGGGCTACCTACTTCTTGGGTTTCAAAATCTCTGAGATATATTTTACTTCCGAGAAGCATTATTATATATTGTAATATATTACATATCACATTTATTCACATATGTGTATCAATATATATATGAGCATGGGATGCTTCACACACACAAAACAAAACATGTTTGCATGCTTCCTCGATCGACAAAACACACCACATGCATGAACAATACATTAAGTGTACGTACGCCTCCATTTTTCCTTACAAAAAATAATCGTCTTCTCATCAATCATCATCATCGAGGTACCAACTAAGTAGGAAAAAATACGAAATTACAGCTAAATTACGACCAATATTATTATACAGGAAAAGAATGCGATAGCCCGAGCCGAGAAGTCCTAGCTAGCGATGTCGAGCGATCTGGGCCGTCTGATCTGTGCGCACGAATCGCAGTGACCGGACTAGTTGGGCTTCCTGCAGTTGGAGCGGATCTCGCCGTTGGATCCGGTGAGCGGGCTGAATGTTGCCCATCTTGACGACGGCGGTGACGAAGTCGCGGGCGAAGGCGGCGCCGTTGGCGGCGTACTGCTGCGCTGATGGAGTCGACGGGCCCGCCGTTGAAGAGCTCCTGGTCGGAGTGGAGGAGGCCGAAGCGACCAATGAGGTTGCGGAAGTAGCCGTTGTCGAAGCGGACGGAGCTGAGGGCGTCGAGCGGGGCCAGGTTGCCGTCGCCGCCCTGCGCCGGGCACACCTGCCGCCGCCGCGTGGCGAAGCCTGGGTTGATGTTGGTGTCGTTGTAGACGCGGGAGCGGAAGCTGGCGCACCTCGCGGCGCCGATGGTGTGCGCGCCGGAGAGCGCCACCATGTCGCGGGAGTCCAGCCCCTTGGACGCGAACGTCGACACCAGCGCGCTCGCGCTCGACGACGGCGACGGCAGGTTGCTGTTCGCCGCCGCCTGGCTCGCCGTGCGCGTGTCCCGCCGCCCCAGCGGCACCGCCCACGTCGGCCCACCGAGCTGCATGCATGAAAAAACTTCCACAATTTTACTTCTCGAGTTCTACATTTGTAATCACTGCATGCGGGATGCGGCTAAATGTCTCTTTCATGCAGGACAAGATTGACAGGCTAGGCGATCAATCAGGCCGATCTTTTTCATCGTGCATGCAGCTACAAGCTAAGTGAAATCAACTGTATGCGGACGATGATGCGTGGGGCGGGCCAACATGCCAGTGACGAAACGGGTACGTACGTAGCGTACGTTCATGTGCGGAGTTGTGGTTGTAT
This sequence comes from Zizania palustris, assembly GCA_019279435.1. NCBI lineage: Eukaryota > Viridiplantae > Streptophyta > Magnoliopsida > Poales > Poaceae > Zizania > Zizania palustris. The sequence continues at coordinate 31,707,898 of JAAALK010000287.1, read as the reverse complement.
GTAGTTTGTGGTGCGTGCGTGCGCGCCATTAAAATGTGGGTGAGTTTTTGGCACGGGCATGATGCAGAATTGCAGCTAGAATTGGCGGTACAGGTGTCGGCGAGCGTCGAGCGAACGGTAAAATTTTTTTGACAGATCGAGGTAAGGCATGTATGGTTAGTGCTGTAATTAATTAATGGGTTAATTACCAGGTTGACGCCGTCGCGGGCGGCGACGGCGAGGATGTCGGCGCAGGAGACGGTGCCGGGGCAGGCGGCCTCCACCTGCGACTTGATGGAGTCGATGACCTCGAAGCCGCGGAGCGAGTTGGCGTTCGGCGCGGCGTTCTTCTCCCCCGTCAGCGTGGACGAGTCATCGAGCAGCACCGACGCGTCGCAGCCCTGCAAGCCATATATGGACGCCGGCGATTACGTAATATACTCGAATCTCAGCCGCCATGTATGCTCAAGCTAGCTCGATCGATCTAGCCAATTACTAAGCGGCATTAGTATAATTAATACTGCGCGCGCGGCGTACATTGACGAAGCAGTCGTGGAAGAAGAGGCGGAGGAGGGAGGCGCCCATCCGCGGCTCGCTCTGGACGGCAGCCGCCACCGTCGACCTGACGATGGACTGCAGGCTCGGGCAGCTGCCGTCGTAGAACGTCGGCGACAGCTGCGCCACGGCGCTCGGAGCCATCACGGCGGCAATGGCGCCCACCGCGGCCACCACCACCACCACTCGCCTCACCAACACGGCATCCATTGCTAGCTAGCTACCCACCCACCCACCCACCTCGGCACCTCGCTCTCTAGCTCACTCGCTGGTCCTCCTCCAATCCTCTGTTCACTCGAGTAGCTAGCTCGCCGCCTGCGTGTAATAAGCTGCTGCTAATTAACCTTCTCTTCTCGATCTGCCCGTGAGCTATATAGTGGCACACGCAGCTTGCGGTTGTTAATTACATGCATGTATGGATCCATCTGAAGAGATTAGCAATTCAGAAAAGTGTTGCAACTAACTATAAATATATTGCAATTAACCCCATGGGCTAAGTAGCTAGCTAGCTCTAGTTATTGTTCCAATATTTTAACACTCCAGATATTGTGTTTTCTTGTAAGCTAACTAACTAACCAACCAACTATTCCAATCTATCTATCTTGCCTTTGGATGCACTCTTCTCCTCAGGTATACTAGGTAACTAGTTACTCTTTTTTACATGTTGAGGGTCCTTCTGGTTCTGATTCTAGAAAGTGATTCACATCTAAAAATCTGGAATCTGAATCAAAGGGGTTTCAAATGAGAACCGATTTCAAAAAATCTGTAGATTCCTATAGTGTTATTTAGAATATGTGTATACCCCCGATTCGTGCCTCCTGCCCCCCGAGATGATCCTCTCCCCCGCACCTCTATCCCCGACGCCCTCTTCCCCACACCTCTCTTCCCCGACCCCTTATAGGCATAACTGATATTTATTATATAATCCATAGTTGAAAGTTGTTTCGCCAAATAGTTTTCAACTTTCCGACAGCTATCAGTTCACAACAGCTTTTCCACAGCTGACGGCAGAAATCAGATTTTCAGGAATCCACAGCTGAACCAAGCACACCCTGAGTTTCTCTGAATTTAACTAGTATACTAATAACATTAAATTAGTTTTATTAAATCCATCTGATAATATAGATGTCAATATATTTTTCTTTAACTGGGTTAAATTTATTGTAGAATTAAGTTTGACTTGAACGAAACTGAATCACACTAACAGCGAGGATGAGACGCTGCCGTGCGTCGGTACAACAGGGGCGAGCGAAATCACTACCGGAAACTAAAAGTTTGCCGAGTGTCTTCTCTTTTGCCGAGTGCAATATCTCGGGCACTCGGCAAAGTATACTTTGCCGAGTGTTATTTAAAAAACACTCGGCAAACTTTAAACACTCGGCGAATTAATTCTTTGCCGAGTGCCCACAAAAAATACACTCGGCAAAGCTGGAGACTAACGGGTGTCCTGACGGCGTTTTTGAGCGGACAAAAAAAATTTTTTTTTTGAGTTTGCCGAGTGTTTTTTGAAAAACACTCGGCAAAGACACTTGATTTGCCGAGTGTTTTTCAAAAAACACTCGGCAAACATATTTTTTTTATTTTGTGTGAAATCTTGTTTCAAGTCAATATGTTGTTTGCAATTTCGTTTTGGCTTGAAATTTTTTCTGTAATCACAATAAAACATATATTATCTCATGTAAAAATTCAACATTTATTTAGTTCAGTTTGCTATTTTTAATTCATTAAATATGTTTTTAGAATTTAAATTGAAATATGTGACATTTGAACTACAAGTGCCTAAAATAATGAATCAAAAATTATAGAAAAATCATATTCATATTTATTACTATATTTTGAGTTCTTATGAACTAAATTGAAATAAATTTAGAAAAAACTAGGTTGCGACACTCCATCGACAACGTAGACTTTAATAGTTTTTTAATTCTAAAAAATTCAAAACAATTCTCAAAAATATTATACTTTAGATGGTGTTATGATATGATATGAAGATGCTGTGATAAAAATTTAAAAATGTTTTGATAAAGTTATCACGTATAGTGTTTACAAATTGGATATTTTGAGAATAAGAATTGGAGTTTAGAAAAGAAATGAGATAGATTTGAAAGCAAATCAATGATTAAATTTTTGTTTGATCTTGAAATTTTTTGTGAACTACAAATACAACATATATTATCTCATATAAAAATTCAACATTTATTTAGTTAAGTTTGCTATTTTTAATTCATTAAGTATGTTTCTAGGATTTAAATTGAAATATGTGACATTTGAACTACAAGTGCCTAAAATAATGAATCAAAAATTATAGAAAAATCATATTCATATTTATTACTATATTTTGAGTTCTTATGAACTAAATTAAAATAAAGTTTGAAAAACTAGGTTGCGACACTCTATTGACAACGTAGATTTTAATAGTTTTTTAATTCTAAAAATTTCAAAATAATTCTAAAAAATATTATACTTGAGATGGTGTTATGATATGATATGAAGATGCTGTGATAAAAATTTAAACAGTTTTCGATAAAGTTATCATGTATAGTGTTTACAAATTGGATATTTTGAGAGGAGGAATTGGAGTTTAGAGAAGAAATGAGATAGATTTGAAAACAAATTAATGATTAAATTTTTGTTTGATCTTTAAATTTTTTAAATAATAAAATACTACGTATATTATTCCATGTAAAAATTTTATATTTGTTTAGTTCAGTTTGCTATTTTTAATTCTTTAATTATATTTCTAGGATTTAAATTAAAACACGTCAAAGTTGAGCTAAAAGTGCATAAAATAATAAACTAAATTATTCAAAAAAAATATATTTATATTTTTGAGATTATTTTTAGTCCTTATGCGCTATAGTTTTATAATTTATATTGAGAAAAAGAATGTAAAACAAATTAATCAAAGTTTTAAAAATAAAAAAATTCTTTTGCCGAGTGCCAAATTTGAGGCACTCGGCAAAGATTTGGTGTTTGCCGAGTGCAACACTCGGCAAACACCAAAAAAAATTTTCCCGCAGTCCTATCCCGCAAAATTTCAAACTTGGCGCCATTTTTTTTAAAAAAATTCACATTTTTTTTAAATACTCCCACCCAACCACCCTCCATCCTCCTTCTCCCTCCTCCCTCCTCTTCTTCCCTCCTCCTCCCTCCTCCTCCGTCGTCCTCGTCGCCGTCGTCTCTTCGCCGTCGCCACGCCGTCGCCACGCCGTCGCCCCGCCACGCCGCGTGCCGCCCTAGCTCGACGCCGCGGGCCGCCCCTCCACGGCGCAGCGCGTCGTCGCCCCGCCACGCCACGCCGTCGCCGTCGCCGCCGCCACGCCGAGCGCCGTCGCCGCCGCCTCGCCGCGCGCCGCCTCGCCACGCGCCGCCCGGACCTCGCCTCGCCGCGCGCCGCCCGGACCTCGCCTCGCCGCGCGCCGCCCGGACCCCGCCCCGTTGCGCGTCGCCTCACCGCGCGCCGCCTCGCCGCGCGCCCCCCGGACCCCGCCTCGCCGCGCGCCGCCCGACCCCGCCTCGCCACGCGCCGCCTCGCCGCGCGCTGCCCGGACCCCGCCTCGCCGCGCGCCGCCCGGACCCCGCCCCGGCGCGCCCCTGCCCGCGTCGTCGCCCACGCCGCACCGTCGCCCGCGCCGCGGCCACGCCCGCACCCGCGCCTGTGGCGCACCCATTTTTTTTTATTTTACACTAATTTCTTTGCCGAGTGCTTTCTTTCAGCACTCGGCAAACCGACCGTCAATTTTTCCATTCCGTTTATCGCTTTTTTTCGCCGAGTGTCAACTTTTACACTCGGTAACATCTATTCGCCGAGTGCCAGAAAAAAACATTCGGCGAAGTGTTGTTCGCCGAGAACATTTTTACCGAGAGTTCTTTGCCGAGTGCAACACTCGGCGAAGCGTTTGCCGAGCGCAAACAAAGCTTCGCCGAGTGCCTTTGACATTCGGCAAATAAGAAGTCTCCCGTAGTGCATGCTGATTGCTGGCCAACAATGTTTGCTTGTTACGGTACACACTACACAGTGTATGGTTTGGTAGCACAATCGGTTGGTGAGTGGTGACATGATGATCGATAGCTAGCTAAGCTATCTATTGGGACCCGGACAACACACATGGCAGAGCAGATTATATTATTGTTAAGCAGACGATCGAAAGCATGCATCCTGCAGGAGAGAGGAGCATGCATGCATACGACTATACGTACGTGCAGTGTTTGTGTGACGTACGTCGTCAACTTCACTGGGACCCCGTACGTGGATGCGTCCATGCATGAGCCAAATCTCGTACGTACTGGAGTAGTATACTAGTATAGTGCCATGAAATACAATAATACCAGCTGCAGGCTGCAGCATACCTAGTTCGCATATACGTACGATCGAGCTGAGCTAGCGCCACACATGCATACACACGTACATATATACGCAAATCGCCTAGCTAGCTAGCCTGTTTCTCGTTGTGATATTTGCATTGTTTCGAACACAATGGATCAGTTGATGAACAGCCAACTGATCCAGCCAGTACTGTTTGTTTCGACCATCAATCGGTCCGGTACCATACATACAGACGTCATCGTTAATTCGTTCGTGCATGCATGCATGCATGCTGCAGCGTGCGTGCAGTTTATGGGCAGGGGATTTTGACGAGATCAGATCATGATTCCGATCGATGATGTACACAAGTTGTGGCACTGTTTGTCAAAAGAGATCAATCGGTGTGATTATTTAGCTATTAGCTAGCAGTGTCTAGCTAGCTCTTGGATTATTCCCAATGTGCTTAGCTGTGTTCTACTATGGACTACATGTCTACATACAGTGAAGGATCGGATCGGATCGGAGACATATGTGACAATGTTCATGTGATGCCGCCTTCACCGTGCATGCATGCATGTCTGGTTTTGGACGAACTCGATCGCGAGGTGCATTGATTAATCTCACAGATTAAACCTAAGCTAAAACTAGATATAAATTACCGATGAATCAGGCATGCGATTGGCAACAAGCTAAGCTAGCTCTGCATAATCTGCTCTCCTATGCATGGAACTTTATATCCCATTGCACAAGTTGACAAAGTGTCCATGCATGCATATGGGGGTTTGATCACTGACAAATCAAGATTTTTTTAAAAATAATATTTTTTTAAAAAATTCAAATCTATATGTCGATTTCAAAAATTTGCAAAACTAACGAACAATCGGCACTTTGAAGTGCCGACTGATGCCGACTGCGCCATGTCAGCACCAGTCGGCACTTGAAGTGTCGACTGGTGCTGACGTGGCAGACTCAGTGTCGATTGGTGCTGACATGGCGCAGTCGGCACCAGTAGTTCAAACGGTACTTCAAATGCCGACGACATATTAGTTTTACAATTTTTTTGAACTTGACATTCAGATTTGATTTTTTTAAAAAATATTATTTCAAAAAAATCGACAAATCGATAGCTAGCTGTCGGATGGTCGATCGATATAAAAGGAGAAATATATAAAGCATGTAAAACAATTAATCTTGTAATCAACTTGTGAAAAAAAAGAGAGAATTGCTTTAATCATTCCATTCGATCAAAAGCTGGGGCATCATATCGATCGTCGCATCGATCAACCGAGTTGGCTATCGGCGGCTAGCTAGCTTGTGATAGTTGTGAAAATCACAATCATTCAAAAAATCAATCATTGCTGCATGCGTACGACGATGTAGCTAGCTTACTTTTTTTTTTCTGACCAAGAGCTAGCGCGCTTAATTAACTGAATCGATCAATCGATCCAGGGATGAGAGAAAAATAGTGATATAATCACATGGTTCTGGAACAGCAACTTAACAGTGGTTTTTAGAGGGGACGGCAATACATATATCAATGCATGCATGATTTGGATTTGGATCCGGTTATAGATCAGAAAAGCTACCCCATGAACTGGATCTATCTGGTAATATATCGATATCCTATAACAACATATATAGTTTGCACACACGGAATCGAAATAAGTCAAACATTTCTGGTAATATTTCTGAATTAATTTGAAATTTCCTTTTTTGAAAAATTCTTTGGTGATATTCAGGAACTTTAAAAAATCGCAGCTTTTAAATTATGAAGCGCGCACTCCAAAGTGCAAACCGATGGAGCCTTTGGAATTTGGATGTTGTGTGCAGTGGCTGGCGCGCTACAGGTACAGGTAGGCCGGGACCGTTGCCGGCGCATCCAACGGCGAATGATTGGCGCAGGATGATTCGCCGGTTGGGGTGGCGCTATCAATAGCCATCGATCGTCTTCGTTCCCCCCATCGGCCATCGCCATGCATGTGATCAAGCTGTGTCGTCGTTGACGTCGTAGGGCCTTAGGACCCTACCTCGTTTAATTTGTTCTAATCACCATCATCGACCTCCCTCATCTCCGGCCGGCTTTATTTCCCAGCGATGCGTTAATTCCAATGATGCGCTGCTGATGTTTAGGCATATAGCTGCTGCTACTATACTACTACGAGCTCGATTCGTTTTCGATTAGTTGGGCGTGTGTTCATCTGACCGACTGTACAGGCGTATTTGATGCGTACGTATGTCTAATTCGAAGGCGACTCTACGCATCAAGTGGCTTGCGGCCGGCACATGCGTGCACATGTTGCATGGAGCTATATAACCCGTCAACGCCGGCGAGAACTCCTTAGTTTGGGCCCACGGTTATTTCAAATTTCAAATTCAAAATTTAGAACTTGAAGTTTGGCCGGTTTACCGCTGTTACCAATTCAACCAGTAACTAGCCTATCATCCGGCTAAGGGCATGTTTGAGAAGCTTCTGACAGAAGCAATTATTTCTAAAATTTAAAGCTGAAACATCAGTAGCCGTAAAATATGAAAAAAAACCTGCAATCTAGAAACTAGAAAACATCAGATTCTCATCGACTAGATATATAGTCAGACTAGTTACTGAAAATCTCTAGATGTCATAAGCTCATCAAACATGCCTAAGTGCGGTAACGGGTCCTCAAATGGGATTGTTAAACCTGATTTTATTAGAGCTATTTTACTGTCCTTAAAGAGTACCACATTTTTTAGTGTTAATTTTGGTCTTTAAATTTCTCGTTTTATTATGCTTTTGGCTAGCTGTTGCCTGCTGCTGTCATATCGAGTTGGAATTGGAATAAGAATAGTACCGTGGCTCTTTTCTTTCAAATTTAACCGAATACTATATCCATTTCAAAATATAATTCTTTCTTATTTTTTTAGATTTATTTATATATCATAATAACTTATATTTTAAAATTGAGGTAACAATTTTTCTGAGTGAAACTACAGGCGAGCGATGGAGGACGGGGAAGAACCGCTGTCCGTCAGAGTGAAGCCAGCTCGATGGGTTCGCTAGCTGTGGTAGCTGGATCAGCCGGTGGTACCTCTGCGTGTACTACAAAAGGTATCATGATGAGCAAGTCCCGCTGTTCAATCGGTCCTGGGTGTGCGTGATTCAATTGATCAAGCTAGCTTTTATCGTGTGTTTCTTAAAGGTCATCTCCGTCGTTTCATTGGGTGCAATATTTGGATATCGTTCTTGAGATCAAGCAGGCCAGGGGTGGATCTGTCGCAGCATGAATTCTTTTATTTTGTGCTTGTTTTTGTTTGGTAGAGTTTCGGATCTTAAAATTCACGCTTGAGTGAAGCAAAGCGAAATCTAGACAGGCTTAGCCTAAAGATGACAATGAGCTTTATACCCATCGGGTTTGACTATCCCAAACTCATACCCGTTAGAAAAAAAATCCTCCCGGATAATCCATATATACATGTGGGTACCATTTCTCCCTCAAACTCATATCCATGCGGATAAAATATACTCATCGGGTATCCATATCATTAATAGGCACCACCTACAAAATAGGCTAACAAATAACAATTGTATATCTATCCTCACAAAATAGTGTTTCACCTAAATAGATTCGATCACTCGTTCAGTTATAAGATCAAAAATTACATATATAAATAAACTATCAAACATAATACATCAAAAGTAACGGGTATGAATATTAGAAAACCATATCCATACTCATGTACCCATTGGGTACTCTCTTTTTTTTCATTAGTAAACCTACGGGTGAATAATTTGACCCATATATCTACCATAATAGGATAAAAACTCATCGAGTTTCGGGTACCCATTGTCATCTCTAGCTTAGCCATCTTTCATGGGCTGGACAGATTTCCTTGGACCAAAGGACTGTTTCGTGTTTGGAACTTGGTTCAGTCTATCTTCCGATTTGGGCCGTGTACCCATTGGGTACTATTTTTTTTCATTAGTAGACTCACGGGTGAACAATTTGATCCATATATCTACCCTAATAAGATAAAGGGTTAATTTTTTCTGTGCCATTATAATTTTTTCGGTTTGCTAAAATGCCATCGTTGTGTCACTGCCAGGTGGGGGCCGCCACAGTCACTGACAGTGGCATGTAGGCAATTTCTAAAAATTATAATGACATGTGAGTAATTTTCCCTAAGATAAAAACTTATCGGGTTTCGGGTACCCATTATCGTCTCTAGCTTAGCCATCTTTCATGGGCTGGCCAGATTTCCTTGGTCCAAAGGACTGTTTCGTGTTTGGAACTTGGTTCAGTCTATCTTCCGATTTGGGCCGTGTAAATTCACAATCTGTAGCCCAGTTTGATTTGGATCGAGCTCCATCTTCTCCGACGAGATCGGCCATTTTTTTTAACTCGAAATCCATCGAGCTATGCCGATTTTTTTCTAACGATAGGATTTTCCGAAGTGAATAGTCCAACGGTAAGTAACATGATTAAAAGTTCAGTGGTTCCACGAAATCAAACTTCGAAAAAATTTAGATAAAAATATATTAATATTTATAATATCGAATAAATGCATTATTAAAACATATTTAATGGTTTGTTTAATAAAACTAATGTAGTATTTTAATTGTTAGTGCATCTTTTAAAGCCACTTACGTTGTGAATCGGAAGATGCATTGCGAATGAATATGTAAAGAATATTGTGAAAATAATACTTTTAAACTTATGAACTTAGCCTATACATAAAAATAAAGTTTTTTTACGTAAAATTGAACAAGTATATAATAACTCCCGGCGGGAATCAATCAATATATCATTTGTCAAATCAACCGCAGACTTTGAAAGTAATATTTGTATGTATCTAAGTTTTACATCATTTCCGTAAAAATTGCACTAATAACATGTTTGTTTCAGCTTTAGATTATAATAATCCACCTTTTTTCCGTAAGCTCAAACAAACAGAGTAACTTATTCTTCCAGTTTATTATAATCTGAAGCGTAGATTATAACAAACCAGCTTACTGACGGAACCTAATTTTTTTTATAAGCTAGATTTTTATAATCTAAAGCTAAAATAAACAGACCCTAAATCTTCCAAAATCCTCCATACAGACGTCGACACGTGCAATACTACTGTGATTAGTAATGTACGTAGATTTCACGCGATACGATTCTCGTATGTTTTTTTTTGAAAAAAGTCAAATGCAAAGAGATGAAAAGAACATGTGTTTTTTTCCTAACAGAATCATGCGGTTCAGTGCACCGGTATTGGAACCGACCGATGATTATTTTCGTGCAGGTAACTGGAAATTTGTTTTCAGAGAAATTAGTTCAACTATATTAAAATCCTGTAAAAATTATGCATTTTGAAAGATCCCAATCCATAAAAATACGGTAAAAAGAACGAAAATGGGGGCAGAGAGATTCTTAGCTTTGCAGATTTTAGCGAGACAAAGATCTTCGTTTTTAATTCGATAAAAAATTAAGATAAGTGAGCTCCTCTGCAAATACTTCATCTACACACAAATATAATATCATAGTTTCTAGCATTTAAAATTTATCCATAAACATAATAATTCCTATACTATTATATAAAAACATAATACTTCCTTTGTATTTGTGATGTTTTATGGGATATTAGATTTAAAGGCAAAAATCTTATGAGAGGATGTAAGTCGGTTGGTATCAAATCTCGTTAGAACTACAATATTAAGTAGAAGTATCAAGATCGGTGACCTCTTATCAGTAGGTTCTCGTATTACATCCGCGGGACTACGAGGATAGGTAACCTCCTAATAAGTCCTCGTATCATTTTCCGACACATTCATGGTCTTTAATTAGAATTGGATCGAAGTAGTATTAGGATGAGTACCATGACTTTCAATCAAAATCGGATCAGAGTATTATTGACATGAGTGACTTTCTAAAAAATCTTTATATCACATCCCGATACACTCACGGCCTTCTATCAAGGTCAAGCCGTACAAGCTTATTGCAAAAAAAGAGATAAAGCTACAAACAATTCTGTGGGGATCGAATAACAATTTCAGAATTATGAAAGGGGTAAAGGGGAAAAAGAAGAGAGAGATTTGGAATTCTCAATTCCGCAAGGGAGATTCCAAGTGCCAGACTGACAGATTGACCGTGTCCCCCTAACAAAATTACAAAATGGTACAAATATTTTATGTAATAATAAGGCAGTCCCTTTAGGGGCTTAAATGTAATAGTTTAGTCGAGAGAAGTCGACCCGCCGCAACCACCCGTCCTTGTTTGAAAAAAAAGCCTTCTTCCTTGGAGTGGGTGGTGGAAGAAGAGAATAAAATACAAGAAAGAAAGGCGAGGTCTCGTGGTCTCCTAGCCTAGCCAACCCCAACCCACCAAGGAGAGAGAGGGAAGCAGAGGAGAGGGAGAGGGAGAGGGAGAGAGAGAGAGAGGAAGAGGGAGGAAGGCAGAGGAGAGGGGGAGAGACTAGAGAGGGAGAGGGAGAGGGAGAGGGAGGGAGAGGGAGGACTGAGGAGCACCTCCATTTCGACAGCCTCATCATGGCCACGCTGCCGGGCGGGCCCCACACCAACGGCGCCGGCGCAGCTGTGGACCCGATGCAGGTCGACCAGACGCGCTCCGCCGCAGCCGCGCCCCCCGCCGGCGAAAAGGTGAGCGGCAAACCTGTCGTGCTTTGGCTCCCGCGGCGGAGTGGGAGTCGCCGCTGTTCCGGGCTCCAGATCTGCGTTTTGTTGCTGCTGGCGTCTTCGTTTCCCCTCTTCCGCTCTCCGCGTTAGGTGGCTCGTTTGATCCGCGCGTAGATCTGCGCGGTTCCGCTCCCCTGGCTTCGGGCTCGTTCTTGGGGTTGAATTGGGCGTTAGATTGCGGGGGACGCGGCTGGCGCGTTTGCTTGGCCGGGAGGAATCGCGCTGCCCTCCTCTGGGGCCGGTCTTTGCGTGTCCGCCATGCAACCACTGCCCTCTACCACCTGCTGCCAAACTGGACGTTTAATAGTACTAGTTACCTAGCTATTTCACGGTTTAATTGTGCTACTGGAGGACAATAGTTGATTAATTTCCTCGTCCGGGCGTTCAGTTGAGCCCTTGATGTTCAGTGATCACGCGATTAGGAAGGTTTGTAAATCATCTTGCAGTAAGCAGCTATGGATTGAGAGTAGGCCATTATGCTGCTCATTTTGCAGGAAGAGTTCTACCAAGTCAGTGCATTTGTGCTGTCTGTTGGTCAAGTTCCTTGTAGGGGGCTATCTATAGCATATTAGCATGTTTTGCTTGGATTTGTAGTTCAACTGCTTTGACGTCATTAGTTATGTGCTACAACTTCAGATATTCGAGGCACGGAGGCAGTAGACATTATGAACCTATTTGTTGATTTTTGTTGGTTTTACTGAGTTTGCGTTCTTTTTTGATGGTATGATTTGCCTCACGGATTGTTACTGCATGGCAGCATGGTGCTTCTCTTATCGAAGGGAGTGATCCGGTAACTGGCCACATAATCTCCACAACGATTGGAGGAAAGAATGGAGAGCCTAAGAGGGTAAATTGGAACAGAACAGAAGCCACAGCACATTATTAGATTTTATGCATATGGTGATCTAATTTGGATTGCGATTTTTGTGAATTGTAGACCATTAGCTACATGGCGGAGCGGGTTGTGGGAACTGGATCATTTGGAATTGTCTTTCAGGTAAAGTTCTCAGTGCAATGTGCCCTTTAAACCCTTTAAACTATTAAAGTGTGTTTCCCTTTTAAGTTGGTCCTTTTTTTGTATCATTCAGGCAAAATGTTTGGAGACTGGTGAGACTGTTGCCATTAAGAAGGTTTTACAGGACAAGCGTTACAAGAACAGGGAGTTGCAGATAATGCGATCGATGGATCATTGCAATGTGGTCTCTTTGAAGCATTGCTTCTTCTCTACCACAAGCAGAGATGAACTATTCCTTAACCTGGTCATGGAGTTTGTTCCTGAGTCTTTGTATCGCGTGTTGAAGCATTATAGCAACATGAACCAAAGAATGCCACTTATCTACGTCAAACTGTATGTGTACCAGGTAAGAGATTATTGAAAATGTTTTGGACTTGCTTTCTACTTCTGTGTTTGTTGCCATAGTTTTGTCCATGATATTGATATGCATGGTAATTTGGTGCAGATATTCCGGGGTTTAGCTTACATTCATACTGTACCTGGAGTTTGCCACAGGGACGTGAAGCCTCAGAATCTCTTGGTATGTTCTTCACACTCCATTTCTTTTCATGAGCTCTGTTTAATAATATCTGATCATATGCTGATTCTCACTTTATTGGTTTTCATAGGTGGATCCTCTTACTCACCAAGTCAAGATATGCGATTTTGGGAGTGCAAAAATGTTGGTGAGTGAATGTACTTTCAGTTCGATGGCATTTTTTAGTGTTAACTGCAGATAAATACATTAGAGTGGTTCTTTGTGGTTTGGAGAGTGTAATTGAGCAGTTTAATTTCCATGATTAAAATACAATACTACAGTAGCTCATTTTTATGTCATGTGTAATGCAGTTCGTTCCGATTTGCAGGAGGGTCTATTTAGCAGTTAAATTTGCATAATTTAAAATTTATAGATTAGGGTTTTTTTGGTTTTGTTTTGCAAGATAATATTATTTTTATTGCTGCTTTCATGTGGACCGATTAGAAACTGCTATCAATGCATTTCTAGATAAACCTCAGATTGTTGGATTCTATTCTTTTTATGGCTGTATTGCAATTCTATCGTCCTCCCTTTGATCTTCTTATCTATTTCTCACGCTTGGCAGGTTAAAGGTGAAGCAAACATATCATATATATGTTCACGTTATTACCGTGCTCCTGAACTGATATTTGGCGCAACTGAATACACAACATCAATTGATATATGGTCAGCTGGATGTGTTCTTGCTGAGTTGCTCCTTGGCCAGGTTAATTCCTGTTTGTGGTTTCTTTGACAGATGTTTTTCATCCAGGTTGACTATAGCAAACTTTGAACTAAACATCTTTTTTGTCCAAATTACCAGCCTCTGTTTCCTGGTGAAAGTGCAGTGGATCAGCTTGTTGAGATTATAAAGGTACTTTGTTAAATACTGTTCTGCAGTACATATATTCTAAAGAAATTTCTTTGTTTTCATAAAATGAATGGGTTTGCTGTGCTGTCAGGTTCTTGGTACTCCGACACGTGAGGAAATCCGTTGTATGAACCCCAACTACACAGAATTCAGATTTCCTCAGATAAAAGCTCATCCATGGCACAAGGTATTACAATTTTTAATTTATTTAACATGTTATTGTATTCGTTGACGTTTTGATGCTTGTGCATAATTACATCCTGCTATGCCTTTGTTGCAGATTTTTCACAAAAGGATGCCTCCTGAAGCAATTGACCTTGCATCACGTCTTCTCCAGTATTCACCCAATCTACGATGCACTGCTGTGAGTTTTCCGTCTCTTTTTGTTTGACCAATTCAAGCCAACTTATGAATCCATCTACCTATTAATGATTGACATGGATTAGTAATTGCATTAGTTGTTTCTTTCAACTTGACTGGTCATGTCCTGCCCATCTCTTTCAGTTTTGTTTGTTAACATCTTCTATCAATAATTAATATATTTCTTTTGTTCTCAGTTCTCACATCCTTTATTTTGCATCAATGAGAACTAGTGTCAATGATTGGATTTGGGTAGGATAGCACCATTGTTGCTGTCTGTTAATTCTCTCCTTAAGGTGTACAACATTTAATCTGAGACTCACAAAGTGAAGGACTGAAGGTAGTATTGCGTGCCTGGTTGTTTTCGAGAAGAACAGAAAAACAATTAATGTCTTGGGCGTCTTATTTCTATAATGCTGCCGTCCTCTGTCCTTGATTTGTATGATCATTGTTTTCAAATTCAATGTACATACTTCATACAATATGCTGATTTATTACCACTACAAATTTCAGCTCGAAGCATGTGCACATTCATTCTTTGATGAACTGCGAGAACCCCATGCAAGGTTGCCAAATGGTCGTCCCTTCCCCCCACTGTTCAACTTTAAACAGGAAGTAAGTAATTCAATACATATATACGTTTCATATACAAAATACTTCACTAAAGATGATGGGACCAACTTATGTACCTGCCTGATCATTTGCAGCTAGCGAATGCTTCGCCAGATCTCATCAACAGGTTGATACCAGAGCATGCTAGGCGGCATTGTGGGTTCAATTTCTTGCCTACTGCCGGACCATAGGATGGCTGAATGGTATTTTTACTTTGCGAAGCTGATGCTTGTTTGTGCTGAAGGGCAACTTGCATGTTCTCACATTTAAGATGTAGAATCTGACAATTTTAATGGGAGGTTGAACATGAGCTGGCGCCATTGTTAAGGGGTGTGCTTGCGCAGCCAGCCCTTGTTATTTTAATGCTCCTCCATTATGAGGCCATGGTGGTCAGGATTAGCCAAGTACTGTGGGGATAGCTGGACGGAATGGGATGGTGTATTGTTAAGCTATTGAAGGGATCAAATCCCAAGTATTGAACTACTTTCTCCCACGATTAATGTTGTAGTGCCCCTGTAAGTGTTTCACATATCCTATTGTCAATGTAATTGTGTAAATGTCCTTAATGGAAAATTGCATGTTATGATGGCCATTTCCAAACTTGTTTATGCACCTTTCACCTGATACCACTTACCTTTATAGTCTGACTGACTTTGTGATTGTTCGAATTACTGCTTGATTTTGTTACTGGTTTCAGTAAACTGCCCTCATCTGCTGCCTCACTGCCTGACCAGATGAACTGTTCTGATCATATATTATTATTGTCACGGTAGCACCCTGAGAGATTCCTGTAATGAGAATATGAATTTGTGTTAGGATAAGAGTCAGCACCAATCCTGTAATGAGAATAAAAACGCAACAGTTGAGGACCAATGGTTTGTGTCAGCTGTCTCGTGGTCCTTTTAGCAATAGATGCTGTCTGTTAGTGTGGTTGAGCAGTGCACTATTTATTCGCTTTACTATCATAGTGATGACACCTCCTCTATCAACCAAAGTATTTTTTTTCTGTCATTGTTTGCTCGTTGACTATGGAAAAGGCTACAACTTGTAGAAGTCTGAAAAAAAATCGTATACACTGTTTTTTTCCTGCTTTGAGAGCTTCTTCATTTCACACGAGCTGTTTGATTCATTGTCGCCCTGCATTGTTTCACTGTTCTTTGGTCAACAATCACGATGCTGACAACTGACAAGTTTGAATTGGATCAAAACAGTGCTGCAAATTTCTAAGGTGAGCAGGTGGAGTTGGAGATTTTCTAGGGGCCAATCTTAATCCTGAATATTCAGAGAAGGCCATCGATTGAGTTGGTCACGCAGGAATCGGCATTCAAACCATGCAGCAGGTAGCAGCAGCAGTTCTTACGAGGAAAACGGTGGACAAATCCAACGACAAAATGGATGACATTGATTCACCGGAAACCATGGACTTTGTTTGAGACTTTGAGCACAGTAAGACATGATTTTTGAGACCAACTTCCAACTGGTTTAGACTTTAAATTGGCCTGGGACCAACATCAAGCAGGGTAAACCATACACACGCAAGAACAGTTTAGTGCAGTGTCCAACCAGCGTTAATAAAAGTTAATAAAAGGGTTAATTTTTTCTATGCCATTAAGTTAATAAAACCAGTAATGATATGTCATGCTCCTCCATGGCTCCATCGTTGTTGATGTCAGATTAAGCTACCGGAGGTAGGAGCAGCTAGCTCTTTCTAGTCGGATTGTTTATCACCCAATGCATATGATTTTCATTTACTACTCTACCATATGTGTGAAATAATTGCTAATGTTTCCAAATAATCTACACATAGTTTTGGCTCTGATTACTTGAGCTACGACTTATAATCCGCAACTAAATTTAAATTTTATAACTTCATTTTAGAATTGATTTAGGAATATTTTGCATCGTTGACTTTAAGAATATTAGGAATGTATTTGGGAACAAAGTTTTTTGTAATTTTAGAAACAATACTACAGTATTGAACAATACTACAATATTATATACAAAAGGTGTTTGACAACTCCATCTGAAATCTATGTAAAGTAAACTGTAGTATTATAAATACTGTACTCAATCTACACTATACACTATTGAAAATTTTGGTATGGAGCACTTTTTCTAAAACTGTAGTATTATAAACTGTGGTATTGCCATGAACATAATATAGTGTATTTTTTGAAATACTGTAGTTTCTAAAAACTGTGTTCCGAACAGAACCTAAGTAATTCACGGACAATTTATAGTTCATCTAATCATGCACAAACATGAACTTTTATTATGCTACTAAATTTTATCTTACATCCGTGTTATGCTACCGATGCATAGCTGGTATCTTAGCCTCATATCAAGTGCAATTATACTCTCGATTTAATTTCAATAATTTGAGGAAAATGTTCTCTGCAAGAACAAACAAAAGGTGAAATGCAATGAAAATACTAACCTACCATCCGGTAGTAACCAAAGTGCACGGGGACACCCAAAACCAATCTGTCATTTCTCTATAAAAACTGCTATTTTTTTCCCTAGGGCTCTCGTGTCTATGTACAGATGTACTCCTCGCCAATAAAAAACTCTCGCTAGAAACCAAAGTTCTAGGGTTTCCAAAGGGAACAAACAATTGTGTTGTGTCAGAGGCTGCAACAGCAAGAGAGGAGTGCAGACTTGAGTAATTGGCAGACCGGAAGCGCCAATTCCCTAGCTGCTCTCATTTCGAGGAGGGACCTGTCTCTAATTTCCAGTTTCTCTACAAATCAAGACAAAAAACTTTCTCAAAATGGGCTGTTTTACCATTTTTCAGCTGCCCTTACTTTAAAATGTATCAAATTTTAGATTTCATACACACGTTTTCTCAGATCTGAAAGTTTTGGACAGAGTAATTGGTAGTAATTTAGATGTAAAAATTATTTTTTATAAGTAAAATATTATTATATTCGAGATAAAGTTGTCGGACGAGGAGTTAATATTTCTCTAAATAATTTTTAGAACTTTTATTTACTTTTCATGTTTTCTCCTTTTATTTGTCCATATAAAATAAATCATACCTTGTAACAAATAATTGACATGTATTTTATAATATATAATAAATAAGAAACAACAAAGTTATTTACTTGATTTTATAATTCTTATGTATAAGAGTGTTTAGATCAAGTAGTTAAATTTTAGCCCATGTCACATCGGATGTTTGGGCATCAATTTAAAAAACTAAACGTGAACTAATTATAAAAATAATTACAACATCGGAGAATAATTCATGAGACAAATTTATTAAGCCTAATTAATCCATGATTAGCAAATTTTTACTGTAGCATCACATTGTCAAATCATAGCGTAATTAGGCTTATTAGATTCGTCTCGCGAATAATTCAACGATTATGAATGAGTTTTTAAAATAGTTTGCATTTAATACTTTTAAACAATATATAAACATTTGATGTCACTGAGAGGCTATAAAATCTATTGTATCCGAACAACCTAAAGGGTGTTTGGTTTGAGTAACTAAATTTTAGTCTCTGTCACATCGAATGTTTAGCTACCATTTTAGAGTATTAAATGTAGACTGTTTACAAAACTTATTCATAATTGATGGATTATTTGCGATACGAATTTAATGGGTCTAATTACATCATGATTTGATAATGTGATTATACAATAAATATTTGCTAATCATTGATTAATTAGACTTAATAAATTCATCTCGTGAATTATCCTCCGATTTTACAATTATTTTTATAATTAATTTATTTTTAATCTTTCAATTTCATGTACAAATATCCGAGGTGACAGAGACTAAAATTGAATCCATGAACCAAACACCCCTAAGTTTGCTTGTACGGAGTACAAGAATCTGAGAATTAAACTCGCAAAAATAATAAAAATAGAAAGCGAAGCAGTGGGAGCCATTCCCGAGATGCGAGAGCCACCAGTCTCCACTCCAAATGTAATTAAGGCCCAATTAGCGCTCGCTTTCGTAATTAAGATGCCCAATTCCCAACCAATTTGCGTTAATTAATGGAATCCCAACTAATCTAATCCACCCGCCCGCCTACGCGCCGTTGCTGAGCTCGATACAGTGCAGTATTATACGCGGCGCTCATGGCCAAGCCCGAGCAGCAAGCTAGCCAAGCCGCTGCCGCTGCCGCTCCTGCTCGGCTCGGCCTCCTCCCCGACCTGGTTCTGCCATGGCGACGCCGCGCGCCTTCGCTGGCGCTGCGGTGGTGGCGGTTGTCGCGTGGGTGCTCTCTGCCGCCGGTGGGGTCGCGGCCGGGGACCCGCCGCTCTCGCCCAAGGGGCTCAACTACGAAGGTGCGTGGGTTTGGGGACCCTAGGCCCCTAGCTGGCTGGCTGGCTTGGGGTGATGTGGTGGGAGTAGGGTTTTGTTTGGAGGAGGGTTTTGTGATGGGGGAATGGTTTTGCAGTGGCGGCGCTGATGGCGGTGAAGAGCCGGATGCGGGACGAGAAGGGGGTGATGGTCGGGTGGGACATCAACTCCGTCGACCCCTGCACCTGGTCCATGGTCGCTTGCTCCCCCGACGGCTTCGTCGTCTCGCTGTGAGTTTCCTCCCTCCCCTCCTCTCTCTGATTCGTTCCACGCGATGGGTTGGATTACGAGGATGCTTTTGTTATTGCTGCTGCTGTTGCTGCTGGTGGTGATGGCGTTTTGTTTGGATGCCGGAGTTGCAGACAGATGGCGAACAACGGATTGGCGGGGACGCTGTCGCCGAGCATCGGGAACCTCAGCTACCTGCAGACAATGTAAGGGTTCTGGAACGAGATCGCCTTACCCATCGCAGCTTTTGTTCTTGTTCCATTAATGCTCCTCTAGTTATCGCGGCTTGTCTCTGAGAAGACTAGTACAAAAGGGTTTATGCTTGTGCATTTGGAAGTAGAAACCCTGTAGTGTGGTGGAGACCGTGGAGCAACCATTTTAAAGTTTGTTAAGTGTCAATTATCCCAACTGCTGTTTAGGTGATTGATTCCATTGGATACTGGTCGATTGGTAACAGACGTAGTTAGAGAACTGGAAGGCAGGGGATTTACAACATGGCTCTTGGCTTATTAGTTGAACTTAGGAAAATTACTGGTAGGGTCCGTGAACACCGAACACTTTTACTCTAAAGGGTCAGGACAAAAACAGGTGTGTAAAATGTCACTTGATAGATGGCAGAAGCCATGCCACACAGCCCCTTCTGAATAAAATTTCTTTCTCTATTTGACAAGACCTCTTCTTCTCCTGCCACTTCAGTCGTTCCTGTTGGTGGCTTCTTCAAATAAATTGGGATCTTTCTCTTCAGCCTCCAGAAATGCTTGCCAAGATCAAAGCCGAGCTCAATGAACCTTTCTCTTTAGAGCTCATTATGATCGGCTGCTAGTCCCTTTGGTTGCTCAGGAACAATCACATCTTCAATAGTCAACCAGCCACAATCTCTAGATGGAAGACAACCTTCCTTTTTCAGCTCTCCAACCAGACCCAAAGGTTTCTGGAAAAACTGCGCCAACCGCTGTTGGTCTGGCTCAACCATGTTGGTCTTTAAGTGTATTTGTTGTCTTTCTTGCCCGCCTTTTCTTTGTGGAGAACCCTAGGGCTTGTTCCCCCTACCCCTCTCCCTTCCTTTCCCCCTGCTTTTGTACTCCTTTTATGCATTTTTTTAATATAAAATATTGGTAGGAGCCTCTCCTGCTGATTTTAATTCAAAACGATGGGAGGACAGTGGCATCTCTATTTTTTTAAATACTTTCATGTGAGCAAATCATGCTTTTGTACAATTTAGGCATTGCCAAGGCTAGCACTGGAACACACCTGCACTTGTTGCTACATGAATGCCGTTTTCAGGACTCTCAAGTCCTGAATATAATAAACATGCAACGACTCAATTTTCGACTGTTAGATCTATATCTTACTATTAAAATGTGCTTCTAGTCCTAATGAACAATGCTGATATGACATGGGCAAGGAGATGAAGTCGACAGCATGGTTGTCACGGCGTCGCCTAGGCGCCGACTAGGCGTCCAGGCGGTCACCGCCGGACGCCATGGTCAATCGCCTCGCCTGGTGGAGTTAGGCGCCCGCCTGGAGCTTCTAGGCGTCGCCCATGGCGACTAGGCGGTCGCCAGGCGTGTCTGGGCGGGCGCCTAGGGGCAAGTTGTAGTGTTTAAGGCGTGGCCCAGACCTAGATTGGACTTTCGGATCTGCTTCTCCTTGCGCCGCCGGCTGCCCGGCCGCCACTGCTTCCCCTCCCCTTGCGAGTTGCGCCGCCGCCTGCCTCTGCCCCTTGCGCCGCCGGCCGCGGGCTCTGCTTCCCCTTGCGCCGCCGGCCGCCCGGCCACCTCTGCTTCCCCTCCGTTGTCTGCTTCTCCCTCCCCTGCTCCCTCGCCGCCGCCGCAGCAGCAAGCAGGCAGCAGCAGGCAGTCTGCTGACGAGAGGGGAGGAAACCGGAGGAGGAGGAGGCGGAGGCGGGGGGTGGCCAGGGTGCGTGTATGTTGCGAGCCCTTTTATAGCGGCCATTGCGTGAATCTTTTGGGCCGTGCGTGTAGGGTGCGGGGAGTTGGGCCTGATCTTCTGGGCCGTGCGTGAATCCTGTTATCCTGTATGCTATGCCAATTTTTGGTCGCCTAGGCGACGCCTAGGCGTCCAGTCGGTTCGATGGCGACTGGGTTCGCCGGGGCGCCGTGACAACCATGGTCCACAGTGTCAGATGCATAGGCAGCTTACCTTGATTATCCAACAGCACTTACCTTCTAGTTACCAATGTCATAGACCCGTACAAAGAGTTGAGAGCATTATAATTTATGCTCCTTTTTGTTCAATAATTATCTTTATAAACCTTGCAGCACCAGAAGTCGCCAAATTGTGAAATTATAAATAGATTTTGCACAATTTCATAGAAATGATTACAATTATATTCCAGTGAAAAAATTTGCAGGGGCAATTATTGTTTGTAGTACAGAAATAGTCTTGTAGGTACATGTCTCCTTAACTGAGTGTCTCAATAGAAGTGGCACTATAATCTTTAGTGTAGATTCATGTTTCGTTAGGTTAACTCTACAAACTAGAATGATTAACTGTGCTGCAGAAGTGGATCAAAGGTCATCAGTATATGATCATTATAGAATATTCATTTGACTCCTATATGAACATGGCATAAAAAATGTATAAAAATATGGTTTGGCCAACATTTGAATATTTGATTGTTTCGACCCATGTTTGTAAGGACATGAGCATATTGTCTTGCATGTATCAAACTTAATTTGATTGTGTGTACATACTGATTCCAATAGATCTTATTTAATCGATTTTCATCTATCTTCGTAAAAATGAAACTAAATGTCAATACATGATTGCTCAACCTTTTTTGACCTCTTCAGGTTACTACAGAATAACATGATATCGGGTGACATTCCTCAAGAGATAGGGAAGCTGACCAATCTGAAAGCTCTTGATCTTTCTGGTAACCAGTTTGTTGGTGAAATCCCAAGTTCTCTTGGGCTGCTGACTCAACTAAATTATCTGTGAGTTGATGCCAGAATATCTCTTCAAATTTTGTGCAACATATTTTATAACAACCATTGTTTGTTAATCCTTCAGGCGCCTTGATAGGAATAACTTATCTGGACAGATCCCTGAAGATGTTGCAAAGCTTCCAGGTCTCACATTCCTGTATGTCTCCTTTTTACCACTTTAAAATTCTCTTCTAATGTAAGTGATGTATATAAATGTAATTGTTGGTTTTAAATCTGACATGGGAAATATGTTTCAGTGACTTATCATCCAACAATTTGAGTGGCACAGTTCCAAAAATCTATTCACATGACTACAGGTAAATGGGTGAGAATGTGTACAATGATCTCCACTTATTTACCTCTATTTGCTCATCCAAAGTGTTTCAGTAGCTGCATAGTTTCTTTGTTTTCTCCATATGCTAAACTAAGCATTGTCACACAAAAATTTCTCATTGGTTTTAATACTGTCCTAAAAATTACTTGCCTCTGCTTTCCAGTCTTGCGGGAAACAGGTTCCTTTGCAATTCATCAATCCTGCATGGTTGCAAAGATATCACAGTATTAACTAATGGTAATTGTTTACATGATGTTATCTATTTGTATCTACATCTATTGTACCTAACTTGCCTTTCATTGCAGAAACAACAATGTCTAGTCCATCGAAAAAAACAAACAGCCATCATCAACTAGCACTGGCAATTTCGTTAAGCGTCGTCTGTGCCACAATATTTGCTCTGTTTGTCATCTGTTGGCTAAATTATTGCAGATGGCGCTTGCCTTTTGCTTCTGCCGGTAATTTTCAAAAGCCAAAATATCTATGCTTTTACTGCAGAGTGCAGAGTATATATCATCTGATAAGCATTCTTTCTTTGGTTGCTTCTAGACCAAGATCTTGAAATTGAATTGGGCCATCTAAAGCACTTCTCATTTCATGAGCTTCAAAGTGCAACCGACAATTTTAACTCAAAGGATATATTAGGTCAAGGCGGCTTTGGTATTGTTTATAAAGGCCGTCTGAGAAACGGTACTTTGGTGGCTGTAAAGAGATTAAAAGATCCTGACGTTACTGGTGAAGTTCAATTCCAGACAGAAGTTGAATTGATTGGTCTAGCTGTGCACAGGAACCTTTTGCGTTTATACGGATTCTGCATGACCTCAAACGAAAGGTTGCTTGTATATCCATATATGCCGAATGGCAGTGTTGCTGATCGCTTGAGAGGTAACTTCAATTGTCCAAAACATTTTATGTTTGTGATGTCTTGCTATAGCAGGTCCAATTTGCAATTGCAATTCTCTATCATGTCTTGCTTTGGATTAGTCAAGAGAATCTTTACCTATTCTACTATGACTGTTGTTGCTCCAAAGAGAGATCAACTAAATGTTTTTATCTGAAAGTGCAAGTATCTTCCTAAAATGATAATAAAAACTGTGACCTGGGTAAGTCATCTTCCTTATAAAAATGTGTTTTGTGATACCTGTGTTGGCTGATTTTGCATCAATCTTCTATTATTTCTCTTTTTCTATATTGATCTCTTACTAACGTAATGTTAATTGGTAGATTACCATCATGGAAAACCATCTCTTGATTGGAGTAAACGGATGAGGATTGCTGTTGGGGCAGCCAGGGGACTGTTGTATCTTCACGAACAATGCAATCCTAAAATCATTCACAGGGATGTTAAAGCGGCTAACATATTGCTTGATGAAAGTTTTGAAGCAATTGTTGGGGATTTCGGATTGGCAAAACTTCTTGACCGACAAGAATCACATGTAACTACTGCAGTTCGGGGCACTATTGGACATATTGCTCCAGAGTATTTATCAACAGGTCAGTCTTCAGAAAAGACCGATGTTTATGGGTTTGGTATTCTACTGTTGGAACTGATCACTGGACCCAAGACCTTGAGCAATGGACATGGCCAATCTCAGAAGGGGATGATTCTTGATTGGGTAACATCTTTGACTCATTCTTCATTGAATTCCCAATCTATTGTGCTCTATCATTTGATGGCCATGCCCAGTTATATATTTACCACATAATCTTAATTTTCTACAGGTTAGAGAACTCAAGGAAGAAAATAAAGTGGATAAACTGGTTGACAGGGACCTAAAAGATTCGTTTGATTTTGCTGAACTGGAGTGCTCTGTTGACGTAATTCTGCAATGCACTCAGACCAATCCCATTCTGCGTCCCAAGATGTCAGAAGTCCTTCACGCCATTGAAGCTAATGTCACACTGCCAGAGAACGGCCTAGAGCTGAATAGAGAAGCGCCTCTGTTTGGAGGCTCTTGTAGTTTCTCTGTAAGGCATGAGGATCCTCATGATTCATCATCGTTCATAATCGAGCCAATTGAGCTATCTGGTCCCAGATGATCACAATTGTAGAGCAGGGGGAAAAAACACAGAAACGATGACAATTGTACAAAATGTGTATAGTCTGGATGCACTGCACTTGGAACCTGCAAGGAGCTTGCTAGGATTGCAACGCCTTACTGACCATTTTGAGCTAAACAACTAGCAAGATCATTCTGGTCGTGTTAGCGCTTGCACCGCACAGTGCAAATCAGTATGCCATTCATCCTGCAATACTTTCTCTCCTACGTTGCATCTTCGATTTTTTTATATATTTGTTGGTTGGCAAGTCATCTGCAGAATTTTTTAAACAATATATTTTTAAAATTATAATTCTGGTATAGTGATTAAAAGAATTATAAAAATAAACCTCGTAGTCGACAAATGGTCTATCGACAACCTCTATGTCATATCTCACAGTCAAGCGATTCCTATGTCAGCACCCTATCTGTCCGCCTGATTTTAGAGGGGACGTCCTGCTTCAACTTTTTCTTTCCTGTGCATCTTTTCCTGTGGTGCGGGGCATACGGCGGGTGATACAGTAACAGAAGCTATCAGCACGTAACTAGTGCTGTCAACGAGCCGGCTCGGGCGAGCCACCACTGAAGCGAGTCGAACCAGGCTCGGCTCGGCCACTCGAGCGAGCATAAATCTAGGCTCGGCTCGGGCTCGCCCGAGCCTCAAGCTGGCTCGGCTCGGCTCGCAGGTGGCCGCGCGGCGCAGGGGCGCACCAGGGCGCATTGGCGCAGGCACTGGGCGCTGCCGCGCTGGTGGGGGGCGGCCGGGTGCGGGCGGGGCCGCCGGGGCGCGAGTGCGCGACCGCGCTGGTGGGGGGTGGTCGGGTGCGGGTGGGCCGGCGAGGCCGCCGGGGCGTGACCGCGCGACGGCGCGAGGCGCCGGTCCGAGCGCAGGCGGGCGGGTGGCGGCCGGCGGGCGGCGGGGCAGCGCGGCCTGACGGGCAACGGGGCGGCGCGGCCTGACGGCGAGTCGGCGACGGGCGAGACTGCGAGAGGCCAACAGTGCGTGCGGCGGACGTCCGGTCTGCGAGACTGCGGGATGCCGGGCTGTGCGCCTGTGCGTCCAAAATTTAGAGTTAGGTTATAGATGGACCATTGGGCCAAATGGGCTGCACGGACTGGCTGGTTGAGCCAACGAGCTGCTCGTGAGCCGGCTCGGCTCGGCTCGGCCATCAACCGAGCCTGACCCCTGAGCTCGAGTTCGACTCGGAGACTCAGCGAACCGAGCTAGGCTCGGCTCGGCTCGGCCGAGCCCGAGCTGGCTCGCGAGCCTCGAGCCAAACTGCCACCCCTACACGTAATATCACATGAACGTACCAATTGCCTTGGGAAACATAAACAATCAGGGTGCTACGGTACAGTAGCTGAAGTTACGAGCGATTTTCCTGTGGCCCGTGGGGCCCGCCCGCTTTTTCCTTGTCACCGAACAGCCGCCGTGGGGCCGCCAGCAGACCTGTCGACAGTTGAAGTGTCGACAAGAGAAATTTCCTGCCCTGTCGACAGTTGATGTGTCGACAAGATAAATTTCGTCTGTCGACATTTCAACATTCGACAGGTAGTTTTTTTTTTTAAAAAAAATGTGTTTTTTCTCGATTTTTAAGAGGATGTATGTGTGTTTTTATGGCTATATGTAAATTCAACTTCATTATCACCACTAATTTCTTTTAAATCAGTAAAACACTTATACATTATGAAAAGATGAGGTACAGGGTATGAAATAATCTCGATGGACAAGGCATATTTCATCAAGTCCGCGTGCTAAACGCATGTACACAGTAGAACTGCAGATTTTCTCATCTACGGGCATATTATTTGGGAGAATTTTCGGTTAGTGCTAAACGCATCTACACGATACAACTGCAGATTTTTCTCATCTAAGGCCAAAGGGCATGTTATTTGGGAGAGTTTTCATTAGATAAAACTATTCTAGAATCTAAAGTTTGGAAGCTTTCTAAACGATCTAGATTGTAAAGTTCAATAGCTACATGATCCAAAAATAAATTCAGAAACTAAAAAACAACTAGCTAGATACTTACTAATAAAATCTAAAGCTTCCCGACCAGTTTCTAAATTTTCACGGTCTCCGTGGGATAGATATGGGTTCATCTTTTATAAAGTAGTGTTTCATTCCATGAACTAAAGTTTAGTCCGTATCACATCATATATTTAGATGTCAATTTGAAAAACTAAACTTGAACTAATTATAAAAATAATTGTTGAATCGGAAAATTATTCACGAAACAAATTTATTAAGCCTAATTACTCCATAATTAGCAAATATTTACATGGTGAAATCATAACGTAATTAGGTTAATTAGATTCGTCTCGTGAATAATCTACCAATTATAAATATATTTTATAAATAATCTATATTTAATATTCCAAAATAATATCTAAACATTCGATACAACTAAATTTTAGACTAAGCAGCAAACACCCCCGAAGTAAGTCTACACGGCCACACAGGAGACAGGACATGTCGAATGCTCATTTCATTTGCATTTATTTTCTTCACTCTGTTTCATAGGTTGGCGCAGCGATCTGCCACGGGCTTCATTTGTCGCGATAAAACAACAGAATCAGCATCTAGCTCTCAAAAATGGATAGGTTTCTAGCTCTCCATACAGGTAAAATCCGACGTTGGAGAAACACCAGCATGTTTACTGGGTTATTTCTCTAGTACAATCATCTTTAAAGGTCACTAGACAAAAAAAAAGCCGCTTGCAAGCCTCATTTCATTGGCCGAAGAGGGAAGAGGAAGTAACTTCATTTCGTTTTGGTAACCTCGTGAATAGCATTAGCCAAATACGCCACATTTCCTGTTGTTACACCAGCCATGCTGAAAGAAATTGCACTTTAGTTAGACTTACTTTTAAGCCAAAGCATCAATGGCATGACAAATTAACTGCGAGTAGTGTGCTATTGTACCTTATACGCCCATTACGAGTCATGTAAATATGGTATTCGTTTGTTAAGCGATCGACTTGTTCAGGTGTCATCCCACTGTAGCAGAACATTCCAATCTGCAAAATATGATTAGAGTTTTTAATACTCACTATATAAGTAACATTACAAGGTTGCATGTGGAATCTCAATCTCTGTAGGTAACTGAGTGAACATAACATGCAGTGATATAAAAAGGTTGCATACATAGTGGAAAAGGAAACATAAAGGGCGAATGACTGAAGTTAGTGACTCTTACTAACGATATCAGTGCAATACAAAATGGATATATTTGCACCAGTATACTTGAAAGGAAAATCACTGAAGTTAGTGGCTTTTACTAGGCTTTGACTTTCAAAATCCAAATACATTTTCACTTGCCAAATCAACTATATCAACACACAATTTAATGGCTATTGTACAATTATCCCTTTTCAGTTGACTAATTGTTGGACCCAAGGAAAGCCAACTCTGCAAGGCCATGAGTCATAACTCAATATTTATGAGACAAGACCCATTTATTCCTAGTTTGCAATTATGCCAGAAACTCAAGCAACACTCCCAGCAATAGAGTACATAAGTACACCTGAATTGTATTCCTCAATAAACCAAGCTCCAATAAGCTTATGGTACAACACTATCTACATTGGGCATTTGGGCCTTGGAGATGCTGGCAAGTACTGTTTACTGGCACAATTTGCAATTTTGCATGTTGGTAAATTCGTATTCAGAAATGCTATGATATTCTCATAATGTGTTTACCTGATTGGTGATATGATCCCATGGCAAAGTTGAACCTAGCTGTTCGAGATTATCCTTGAGTGCCTTCCGCATTCCAATGATGCGATCAGCCATACCCTGAGACAACCCAATAGCAATATTAAGCTCCTTTCTGTGATTAACATATATTTACCTGTTTAAGAATGTTAGGTAGTAAAGACTTAAAAAGAGATAGGATCGACAGTTTACCTTGACCTCCTTTAACCATAAACTCTTTAATTCTGGGTCATTAAGGATTATAGAGACAACTAGTGCACCATGAACAGGTGGGTTGCTGTACATTGGCCTTGCAATCTGCTGCAGCTGGCTCTTAACAGCAACTGCTTGCATCTCATCCTCACATACAATACTGCAACAGCAATACCAAATTACCATTATAATCATTAGAATATGATCATTGTTTAAAGAAAGGATGGCACATTGGATTAATCTTTTCTTTACAAAATGAAACATTGAGCATTTCCCTAAGTGGAAATATTCAGTATTTTACAAGATGTCTCCATTTTTAGATTCCTTATTTCTTGACATATCAAATAACTAATGCTCTAAGCAACATTTCATTTTAAAGAGCATGCATGGCATTGGGCATACAATATAGCAGTAGTGTTTCTATGCTCTATAAAAAGAGGCCACATAAATGCAAAATCAGTAGTAGTCCACGTGCTGTAACTTTTGTGCTTCTTGATTATAGGCAGAGCATAGGAGCAGTGCATTACATGAAACTATGTATTTCAAGCATAACTGACACTACTCAAGCAAATACCTCAGGCACCCTGCTCTTTGTCCATACAGTCCCATGTTCTTGGCATATGATTGAGCGCATCCAATCTGATGCCCATCTTCAAGGAAGATACGGATTGCCTTGGCATCTCTCTCTGGATCACCGCTGGCAAATCCTTGGTATGCCATATCAAAGAATGGGAAGTGATTCTTTACCTGTCAAAATGCGAAAGTGAAAATATGGCATCTGTCACTGGTGAGAAAGCCAATACAGAATTACTAGTGAGTCATTTTAACTTCCCCACTTCCCCTACCTTGAATTGGTAGGATATCTCACGCCATTGTTCCTCTGTAGGATCAACTCCAGTAGGATTATGGGCACATGCATGAAGCAAAAAGAATGAACCATTTGGAGCATTCTGCAGATGACAGATACAAAAATAAATTACAATGAGCTGTAGGCAAACTATCAACATGTTAGAAGAACCTAAAATTAAACATTGAATCTTTCTGGGTTCCAAAATCCAATGGAATAGGTATATGTCAGGAGAACTAAGTGTAATACTTATTAATGAGAAAAACAAGCTAAGTTGGAAGTGACTCCACAGGTATCTTATTTTAAAACACCATCCATGATTATGGCATAAAAATCATGATACAGATACCAGAAACTATGCAATAATTCAAGAGTATTATATTTAAGATTCTAGCAATACTGGAGAAATGAATCACCTTAATATCATCCATCAGTCCTGCAAAATCCAGTCCTCTTGTCTCTGGATGGTAATACGTGAATGTCCTTTGGGGCACTTGAGCATCCCTCCAAATATTATGATGGCTGGAGAAGTTTCAAGCGTTGAGGTTAGCTACTGATGAAATTTATGATATTGCAGACTGAAGAATCCTGGATGGCTAACATATCATGTAGAGACAACAAAAGGTAATACATTTCTCAAACATATTACACTGAGATATACACAATCTCATTTGTTTTCATCCAAGTAAACAAAATAACAACTCATGTCTCAGCATGATCCCTACTCACTTGGACCATGTAGGTGTAGGAATGTAGATCTGTGAATCCGGCAAGAAACGCCTCTGGAAATCAGCAAAGAGACGGCATGCACCAGTGCCTGAAAGAGACTGCACTGCTGCAATCCTCTTATCTTTGATGAGGTCAGAATCCTCACCGTATGCCAGCTTGAGCGACTCATTAATCATCTTTATACTTCCTCCCATTGGAAGGTACTCCCTGTTTTGCAAATGTAACCAAATTATAACATCAGGCAAACCTCAATAGTCCAGCAATGAAACAGTGCAGTATCAACCTCAAGAAGGATTGAAGTGAGTATCATAATGTCGTTTACTTCCACTGCTGAACACCACAAAACAGTAAAAAAAGAAGCATCTGAAAACCATCTTACTATAGAATGCCTCCAGGATGTCTAAATTGTTACAGGATGAAAGATGAAATTATAACAAGTCATTTTGTATCAACGCATTCATGATTGATGAAAACAAATTACATCCCTAAACAACTTACAAGTGTTTGTTAGATCATTAAGAGCTTTCCAAAACCTGCGGTATCTGAATGCTTATATTTCAGATTCGAGCTAAAAATGGATCATGATTCTTCCATCTAATATCTCGCTAAGCAAATAGCTTAGATTCCCAAAACGTCTAAGCAAGCAAGCTCACTAGTAGAGACAGAGAGAGATCTCACATGTTGAGGGTGCCGGCGATCCGGCGCTCGGCCTCACGCACGCAGCCTAGCACGACGGGCTGGCCGTTGTCGTCCCGGTAGGCGCCCTGCAGTTTTCGCCCCAACCCCAAACACCCCACCCCCGCAGGGACCCTTTTCTCAGTACCTGGCGAGATCGATTGATTCGATTCGAAACCCCAAAATAGAAACAGAGGAACAGAGCACGTACGACGCCGACGTTGACTTTGTCGGGGGACGGGTCGGCGAGGAAGGCCTCGGTGACACCCAGGATGGGGTCCTTGGGCGCCGGCTCGACGTGGCCGAACAGCGACGCCATCGCCCTCGCGTGCGGCGCCAGGGTTACCCCGCCGCGCCGTCGGATCGCCGCCGCCGCGCGGGAGTACATCGCCATGGACAGCGAGCGAGGTGGCGGAGTGAGAGAGCGGAGGACGACGAGAACGAGGAGGAGGAAGAGGAGAAAGCTGTGGGCTCTGCTTTGCTTCGCTGCTCGCCGCGCCGGTGGTTTTTGTCAGAGGGGAATAAAAAAAAAAGTGGCTCGCTTTGTGAGACGCGGACGTCGGACGGCGTGGCCTCTTTTTTTTCCGTTTTAATTATACTTTAGGTTTTGGATTCATATACTTCTATATATGGAAATTTGGCTGTACACCACCAAACATTAAATTGGTTAGCTCACTGCAAATGGTTTTTTTTCTTAATACCATTATAATTTTGTAATTTCGTGGTTCTTTGCCAAGACACACTATACCGATTATTTTAATCATTTCTTAGATTTTTTGAGAGAGAATGTGTGTGAAATAACTTTTCTGCTCTTGTCTTCAACCTCCGGTTGATCACTAAATTTTGTCATAACACATCAATATGTCGTAACACGTGAAGACGACATCGAGCACAGAGGTGGCGATGTGTTACGACAAAATTTAGTGACCAACCAGATGTTAAAGACAAAGGGCAGAAAAATTATTTCACCCACTTTCTCTCTCCGAAAATGTAAGAAATCTATACTAATATATAATTGGCGAGTTCGTTTACTCATCTGGACAATCTGAGTCATCCATTGGTTACTCATACTCATTGAAACGATCACGACCGTTGATCACCTTCCCTCATCTCTCCCTAGATGTGTTCCCTTCCAATGTGTTCCCTTTCATGTGTTCCCTTCCATGCAGGGAAACCCCAACTAATCAGTCCGGATCCCATGCATTCCCTTCCATCCATCTCTTCCGTCAGCCCTCCCCCTCTGCTGACCGGCCGCCGCGGCGACGCCCACAGCCGATCGGCCGCCGTGGCGACGCCCACAGCTGAGCGGCCACCGCGCCGACGCCCATAGTAGAGCAAACGCATCCACGCATGTATGCCCAGTAAAACAAATATGAAAAAAGTAGCTATTCCGGGATTCACAGCTATTCAACACAGAGATTGAACACACGTGGTCACATTGGATCATCTCAGTCGATTCACCAGGTAAGGATCAACCAACCCAGCCGATTTATAGCAAAATTATTCAAAACATCAAAACAGGGATGCGTCCACACAGAGCGCCTTCACGCGATCCGCCCAGCGGTACCCACGTCGACGCCAACAGGGATGCGTCCAGGATCAAAACTCTGGTCACGCCTAGCTGCCTCTTCACATCCCACGATCATCGGTCAAGCTAACGCATTCACAGTCCACCGCCCTCGAAACACATCCAGGTATGCAAGTGCTTAATCAGAATATTTAACTCATACAACATGTGCATTTAACTCATACAACATGTGCAATTTCAATGGATTTGTCATCAAAACAACTTTGAGTGACTGAAATCTTATATACTCATACAACATGTGCAATTAACTCATTTCACTTCCACACAAGTGCTTAATTAGAATGACTTTGAGAAGTAAAAAAGGTTGTGTGTTAACCCATAAATGCAAAAGTCAGTTATTAACATCAAATAGAAGTACAAAATGTAAGCCTGCTTACTTGAGCAACTTTGAAAAGCTCTTCCAAACCTTCAAGGTTGATATGTGCATTATGCAGGAGGTCATATCTGCCATGCGATTCAGTAGTTAATGTCAAATAGGCTGCATTAAGATTTATGGTGCATTATAAGTGATTGCACCAGAAAGCCATACTGTGATCACTTCTCACGATGGGAACGAAAAAGGATGGTCGGATTGTATTGACAGATATTACAAACCATGTCAAAAAAGGTACCATTTATATTGCCTAACTACATTTCAAAACTTTTTCCCCTTATATACTCGTGTTTGCATAAAATGATTCAGTTTCGTTTAGTAATCCTCTCAAATGGTTTTTTATAGCTGAAATGAAATGAAATGAAATTTCAGTTTGTCTTATGCATTTTTGAAATAAAATGCAATTTCAGTTTGTCTTATGCATTTTTATGCCAAAAAATGTACATGGTTTACCTCAAAAAGATTATATAGTACTATTTTCAGTTTGTCATATGCATTTTTTTGCCAATCCATGTTTCTCAGAGTGAAAAAGAGAAGAACACAACTAAAACACCTTTACCATTAAATGCAACAGGATAAAGACCAATGCAAAATGACTTGCATGATACAATAAGCTTGACATGATACAAATGATGAGTGATTGTAAGTGAAGTAATGTTGAAAATTGAATTACTTATTGTTAATGATAATTTAATTTCAAGTTTAACACTAATGCATATAACAGTGTATATGAGCAAGGCACAAATTCACAAAACATTGTGTTTCACTAAAAATTGTAAATATCGACATTTGAATGTGGACTTATTGGGAACTTGGGATGACCTAGAAAACTAATAATTTTGTGTATGATATGCTAGCATCTGCATAACAATCTGACACGATAATTCTGACAACAAAAAAATGTTTCTAACACAAGTGCAACAGATTTGTAAAATGAAGAACATGTTTCAACTGACAACAAGAAAACATTGATGTCACAAGTGCAGTAGATTTGCAGCATTTAAATGACATCTATGCCATCTCCTTTAACATAAAGAAACATTCATATCAGTCAGATTCAAGCATAAACAATAAATTTAGGCATAAGAGTCATGCTCAAAATTCAAGCAGTTCCATTATCATGTTGAATATGGTAAAATGATTAAAATTATGCCAGAAGTGCATAATTTAAGGGAACATCAGATCTCAATTTCTAATCCTATCAGAGATTCTGATACGGGAGCCCTACCAAAATCCGAAAAACAAAATCTGGTTCCAACAGAAAATATAAAAACAGATCACATATATTCTTCAAATATACACTTCTAACTGAATTTAAGGATAGTACAAACAGACTCGTGAAGGAGCAGCAGGAGAAGTTCTTATCTTCTTCTAGCCGGATTGGATGAAGGGTGAGGACGCGGGCGCACGTCGAGGTGACCGTCGGTGAGGTCTGCATCTCCCTCTCTCGCCGGCAAGCCCTGCGTCTTCCTCTCCCGCCGGCGAGCCCTGCGTCTTCCTCTCCCGCCGGAGAGCCCTGCGCGCTCCCTCTCCCGCCGGAGAGCCCTGCGTGCTCCCTCTCCCACCGGCTAGGTCTGCGAGCTCCCTCTCCCCCCGGTGACGTCTGCGCGCTCCCTCTCCCGCCGGTGACATCTGCATGCTCCCTCTCCTGGCGAGCACGTGTGGAGCTGAGCGCCGGTGAGACCCTCTCCCGCCGACGACTAGGTGTGTACTGTGGAGTGTGGAGGGGTTTCAGTGCTGTGGAGGTCTGTGGAGGGCTGCGGAGGGGATAAGGTAGAGCGCAAATTTAGCAATTACCACCCTACGTTTTTGAGGTATTGCACAATAGTGTATATTATAAATTAATGTGTTTGTTCTTTGCATGTAGGTATAGCAGCAACACAAATCAGGGTAAAACTATAATTTCTCAAGGTGAACACATTATTTAGTACTTAGTAATAATGTCAAATGCCCCCATTATTTTAGTATATATCACTATTATTTTTAAACAGATTTTAAGTAA
This sequence comes from Zizania palustris, assembly GCA_019279435.1. NCBI lineage: Eukaryota > Viridiplantae > Streptophyta > Magnoliopsida > Poales > Poaceae > Zizania > Zizania palustris. The sequence goes on along the minus strand of JAAALK010000287.1, from coordinate 31,673,059 downwards.
CGGTATTCTTTGGTGCATTTTGTAATGTACAGATTATGGAACAAAATGACATGCTCGCTATGAATGTGATATCACGACACAATAAACCAAAGAAATCAAACACAATTCAAGTTGTGCCTAGAGGTAAGTGTTTTAATATTTATTTTATTGTATCTTCTTTTGTTTTGCTTTGATATAATTTATTTATTTAAAACATATTTGTTGTAGACTATATGTGTACCAAAGAATATGAAAAGATTAATGAATATTTGAAATCATTGCCGAGAAAAAAAGTTTTGGTAGATATCAACAGCGCGTGGTTAAATAGAAATGATATGGAGTGTATTTTTTGTGATGACATGCAAATGAATGGAGAAGTAAGTATATGTATGAAGTATATATATAATTTAGGATGTTGTTTGTCTACTAATTGTATTCTTTTCTTACAAATAGGTCCTGAGTGCTTATATGTATGAGGAGCATTTACTTCATAGAGAAGATGGAAAGGTTTTTTTGGAGAACACGTATATTTCGAGCCTGCTTAAGCGTGATGGTGACCCTGACGTGGTCTTAAATTATAAGGATGATGATGATCTCGGTAAAAGAGTGGAGACATATTTGCAAGCTGATATGGTAAACCTATACCTCAGTTCATCTATACTGAAATAAAATCTATCATTGTATAATGTTAATGTATAAATGTTAATGTTTATTACAGGTCTTCATTCCGATTAACATACAAAATTTTCACTGGTACCTGGCAGTGATTAATGCAAATAAAAGTGAGGTACATATTCTTGATTCAATGGGACTAGAAATAAGAGACCGTAGAGATCTCGAAACTACAGTAAGTAATTATTATTTATTATAGATTTTTTCTTACTATGGTATTTTTGTTATTATATTATTGTTATTAATTAATATTGTAATGCTATACATTTATCAAAATAGTTGAAAGGGCTAGAGAGACAGATCAAGTTTGTAGCAGAACATAAATTTTTTAATCAAGATAAGTGGCCAAACCACGATGTTGCATCATGGCCGGTTGTAGAGAAGATCACGGAGCAAATGCAAACAGATGGGTACAGTTTACGTGGCTTATAACTTACAAAATTGTTTGATTTTATTTCTACATATGTTGTACTAACTAATCATTTTTATTTTAATTGGTATATATAGAGTATCATGTTGTCTGTAGATGATAAACTACATGGAATATTGGACTGGATCTTGCTTATCCGATAATGTAACCCAGGTAAATTAAGAAATATCATATTTCATGGTATGCATATTTATAAACTTGCATTATGAATGTTTCTTTAGATATTACACTATTTTGTAGGACAATATAATAAATTTTAGATTTAAGCTGCCCTCTATCCTATGGGAGTCCAAATTAAATACATATAAAGGACAATAACAAACAGAATCTAAAATTGAAGATATAGAGGGTCCAAGTGATGTTGAGATTATTGAAACTCCGTTTAAGTCAGCTAAACTGTCATATGTATCAAATACAAAGAAAGAACAACAAGATCCTGAACAGAAAAATGAAGATACAGAGGGTCCAGCTAAAGTTGATCCTAAAGTTGATATTATTGAAGAACAGAAGAATGAAGATACAAAGGGTACAACTAAAGTTGATCCTAAAGTTGATATTATTGAAACTTCGTTTAAGGTACCTAAACTATCATACGCATCAAATGAGTTTAAATTGGATGTATCTTCATGTGTTTTTTCCAAGAAAAGAAGAATAATTTCGTCAGCCACCGAAGAATTGGTGCGTGCATTACGCACGTACATCATGTCGATAGACAACAAATACTTACAGTAAGTACTTTTTATTTAGTACAATGATATGTTAGTTTAACTTTATCACATATGAGTCTGCTTTAATGAAAGATATGTTAATCATTTAATAGGAAAGAATGGATTCGAAGCAGTAAGCCTTATCCAATTTCTATAAGTATCCAAAAAATCATGGACATATTAGACACAAATAAGCCGATGGATATTGATTATTTTAATCTGGCTGTTCGGATGTTTGCATGTGATGAGGCCTTGTTGTGGTGTGAAGACAAATACCACTACATGGATCTACAATTTATTGTAAGTCATATAATAATTATTTTATATAATAATATAATATCACAATTATTGTGTTCATATTCGTAATAACAATATTTTTTGATCAAAAACAGACCATATCCGATTTTATGCGAGACCCTCTCCGTAAACCCAAACTAGATGTTACTCGGTTGGCAAAATTGTTTGAATGTTGGCCTGATATGGAGTACAATATTTCAGATTGCAGCGATGTAAGTTATTATCCTTTGTTACATACATTATAATCTTCATATTGTAGTTGTATTTATTGCCCTTATATGAAAGGCTATATGAAAGGCAGAAAGTATAAAATAGTGTGTATAAATTATACGTACTCTTGTTTCTCCTTTTATTTTCTACAAAATCATATTTATAATGTGTACTCCCAAGTTTAATTTCCTAATTCAATGTTATTTCGTGGTTATTAATTTATAGTAGCGTACGAAATTTGTTATTGTTGAGTTTGTCATTTTGTAACTATATATCAATGATTATTTTTTACAGATTCTAATACCTTACTCTTTCATGGAACGTCACAAACTATTCATCTTTAAAATGAAGGCTAGAAAGGTCATTATAATGGATCCATTGCCTGTACCTACAAGGGTTAAGGTTTTTCATCCAACCGTGCATTATACCTACACACTGCTGAATATTGCTAATAATATGAAACTTGCCATGAATTTAGCCAATCCTGAATGGAACGACGACGTATATAAATGGCATCGCGTATTACCAACATGGGTCCCGAAAACATTTGACTGGTAATTGCCTCCAAATATAAATATCTAATTAATTTAATTATTTCTTATGTTCAATAACATGTAATATTAATATGTCTTTTGCAGTAATTTAACAGGATATCTGGTTATCAATTATATGCGTGCATGGAATGTCATAAGATTACCATTAATTAGCACAGTGAGTGTCCACATCTTTATATTTGTCTCATAATATTCTATATTACTGTTTTTTTTGATAATTATATGTCAAATGCATTTATAGGATAAGAATGTCTTGAGAACAAAGTTTCTTGTAGAAATACTGAAGTACGCTGAGAATGAATGCAAAGAGAACATTCCTGAAGTAATTCAAGAAATTCTAAAGCGTGTTGAAATATTTCAATTTGTATAGCACTTGAGTGCTTTTAAAGGGATTTACACATTTGTTTCATCTTTAAGTGAAATATATATGCATGTCACTCTCTATCCTCTCTGAACAACCTTTGCATTGTCAATAATTGGAGCTCCCAATCTACTTCAGAGAGTCCAAATCATTCAGGCTATGATCACGCTCCAAAACGGGATCAGAGTTGTTCTGATCAAGCGCTTTTTTTGAATTGGACCAAACAATTATGTAGCAGTTTCTTGCTTATGCTAATTATTTAGCTTTATTTATGGGCTCGTGCTACAGCTTAGCTAGCTCCAAATCTATACATATGCTAATTATTTACCTTTATTTATGGGCTATGTCTAAAGATCATCAGTTCTATTATACTCTAACTAAATATAACTTGATATTTATTAATTACTACTTCTGAAAACTATGAAATCATAAAAAAATCTAAAATTGACAATTATTTTTTGTCATTTACCATTGCGTAGCACTATTTAATTGTCTAACAAATATTTTTTTGTCATTTACCGTTGCGTAGCACGGGCCCACTACTAGTAATTAAAATAATTGGTGTGGTGTGTCTGGACAAAAAAACCACAAAATTATAATGGTACTGGGCAAAGAAGCCCGTTTGCAGTGTGAGCCGGTCAATTTGATGTTTTTCGCGGTGATCTACGGAAATTTCCCTTTTATATATATTCAATTTCAAACTCATTAATTATAGATATAATATAATTACATTTAATATAACCAAATATAAAATATACATACTAATTAATTATTGATTTTTATGTCGAGAAATGAAAAAAATAACTCTAAATAATATTAGTACTATTAATAGTCAAATTAATAGTTATTAAAATGTGAAGAATTTGATTCATTTCTTTGGATAAAACTACTACTCATGTCTTTCCATCCATTCTCAGTTTAAGGGGGTTTTATGTTCTGATAAGTATTTGTGAGTTTATTCATTCTAATTCAAGTTTGCTCTATATTGTATTCTATTAATATATTAGTACTATTCTATCAATTCCCCAAAGAAATACACTAACAAATATATCTGACGATGAAGTACTGCAATATATCTATTACAAAGTGTTTGTGTGATTTCCAATGACTATACACACACTGGCAAGATGCATGTTTTACTATGAACAATATGGAGCATGGACAACATAATGTGACACAAGGATGAAGAAAACCAGCCAAGTGGAAATGCAGTCCTTGGAATATACACTGCAAACCACAGAATTTTATACATCAAACTGCATCTAAACTATCAACTGTCTGAAACCAATCCATCATTCCTTGTGCCAACAACCAGAGGAGGGATGCTCTGCTCACTCCAGAACAGCTGATCAGGATCCACCTCACCCTTCACAATTGCCAGCCTCCTGAAGTACTTCTTCCCCCACAGCTTGGCCTCCTCATAGCTTGTGTTGCCCTCCACATTCTGCCCCAGGTCCAGGTCCCTGAAGTTGATGTATGCAGCTCTGGGGTTCTTGCTGACATAGGGTGTCATTGCATCATGCACACCTCTAACCCAGCCCAGATGATCATCTTCATAGGACACATTCTTGTCACCTCCCCATTTGACAAAGTACTGCATGTTGTACAAGTATCCTCTCCGGTGAGCATACGGCGTGTCGGATTCCGGTATCTCGCTCATCCTGCCGCCTTGCGGGTCGATGTCGATGGAGCCACCGTTGTCTTGGACGATCTTGGTGAGCAATTCTTTCAGGCCGGCTTCTGGAATTGGTGAGGTAAGGTAATCGAACTTGATCTTGTAGTAGTCCTTGGGCTGCAGCGTCCTGTCAAGAAGCACTTCGGCTGGTTGATCGTTGGTGTAGCCGTAGAAGTAGAGCATGGATTGGAGCCAACTCATCTCTCTGCAGTCGGTTGGATTGATGGCGAGTTCAGGCAAATGGTGGTGAATTGGGGTGATCAGGTTGCTGCAATTGCCAAGAAACAGTGACTTGAACACCACCAATGGCCGCCGGCGTGAGTCGATGGTCTTGGGCTCCATGGTCGCCTTCACGAACAAGTCGTCCGGGAGAGCGTGTGCCACGGTTTGCCATTTGGTGAGGAGGCGGAGCAGTGATTGTTCGCCGTCGCCTCCTCGCCGGAGAAGAAGCCGGTGGACCGTGAAGACGGAGACGACGGTCGGAACGGGGACGAGGGTTACGGTCCAAGATATGACGATGCCGAAGCTTCCGCCGCCGCCGCCCCGGATCGCCCAGAAGAGGCCCTCCCCCATGGTCGTCCTGTCTAGGAGCCTACCATCGGCGTCCACCAATTCGGCGTCGATTACGTTGTCGGCGGCGAGGCCGTACCTGCGCATCATCGGGCCGAACCCGCCGCCGCTGAGATGCCCGCCGACGCAGACCGTGGGGCAGATACCGGCGGGGAACCCGAGTTGCCCGCCGCTCCCTTTTGCTACCGCGTAGTAGAGCTCCCCGAGCGTGGCCCCAGGCTGGGCGCGCGCCACGCGTCGCGCCGCGTCGACCCGCACATCCCGTAGCGCGGCGACGTCGACCACGGCGAACCGGCGCCCCCCGTCGTCGCCGGACCGGAGCGAGCGGTACGAGAGGCCCTCGTAGTCATGCCCGCCGCCACGCGCCCGGACCGTAACCCCTAGCGCCCTGCAGCAGGCGACGCACGCCCGCACCTCCTCTACGGTCGCCGGCGTGAGCAGCAGCGTCGGCCGTGACGTCCCCGGCGAGGCGAAGCGGCGGTTCTGGATGGTGGAGTTGAGCAGCGACGGGTAGCAGCCGTCCCCCGGCGCGTGCACGAGCCGCGTCAGGTCGGCGGTCGCCGGCGACCGGCGCGCGACGCACCTGACGAAACTATCGCGTAGGCCGTCTCCCCCTCCGTGCTCCTGCCAGGAACACGAGCCCGGCGAGGTGAGCAGCGAGAGGTGGAGTAGTAGTAGTGAGAGGCGCCTGCGCCTTGTTTCCATCGTCTTCTTCGTATCACAGCCACTTACCAGTGACCTTTCGCTTTGGCGGGACATTGGTGGTGATAAGGGATCATTACTCGCAGGTCAGTTCCATTTTACTTGTTATCGTATTTGCTATTCTCTAAAATATTGTATGGTTTAAAAAATATCTTCATTATATTTGTTATCTGACTTATTATTATTTTAGAAGACTTCTTATTCTTTTCTCTATACTTGCTACATCTAGCAAGCCAACCAAATTTGGTATTTCATTGAGTGTTGAGCTTATTTAATTATTTTCATTTTTTTGCACGTATATAAATTGATAGGAAGTCACGTTTAACAAATACATTGGAGTGAATAGAAAAATAGTAAATCAATTTAAATAGAAAGACATACTATTATAATGAATAACAAATCAAAACTAACAAGTACAATGGAGATGTCTTAGAGTATCTCCATTATACTTGTTATTTTCGATTTGCTATTCATAACTTTAGTAAGTTTACCTATTTAAATTAACTTGCTGTTTTGCTATTGCTATTCTGCTATTCACTCCAATATACTTGCTAAATATGATTTTCTATCGATTTATATAAATACAAAAAATGAAAACAATTAAACAAATTCCATACTTAAATCAAGTAGTAAGTACAACGAAAGATGTTTTTTTAGACCATATTTGTTGTTATTTTAGAGAATATGCAGATGCTATATAGTGATGAAAACAGCGTGGGGGCAGCTGGAATTGGAAGTGTCTTTGTCGGATGCGTCGCGTTTCCAACTGATTTTGACAGCCCAACAAGAACAGAAACTTTAATCAAGTAAAACTTATTTAACGAAACTAATTTAATATTATAATTATTTATTTTTTTATGGATTTAGTTAAAGTAGTGACATTTGACTTTAAAAAGTTAAATAACTTATAATATGAAATTATAGAAGTTTATGGGCGACCTGCATGGAAGGAGGAAGAGGGGTCACAGCCTCACATCACAGGTGCCGGGAAGCAGCAGGTGGATGAGGCAGCGTTCCAAGCTCAGCAAAACAGTCGTCCGATCCACCATTGATAAGTACTTGCTGATCAACAATTGCTTGATCAAAAAACAAGGAAAAACAACATAAGCCAAGAATTTCTGAGAATACATGAGCGACATGAGCGGGCTTCGAGAGCGAGAGGGAGTCTGGGGCGCCGGCGTCCATGGCGTCTGTTTCCATCTCTAGAGGTCCTTGGTACGTCCTTCTGCTGGTTCTCTTCTGCTTTCGTTTGTCATGGGCGGCCCCTTGTTTCCTCTCCTGGAGCTTCAAAGCAATGAGGAGCTGGCTCAGTTGGTTGCTCGTTGGGACTTTTCGCCGGGTTTGCGTTTCCAATTCTGGATGCGGTGTTCTTTGGGTTCGCCAGTTCATCATCCCTCTTCTTCCCACAAGGGCTCTTTTCTGTTGCTAGTAGCCTTCAGTCGGTTCACTTTCAGGCTCTCCGAAAGTTCGGTTAGCTTAGCCCTGCATGCTTGTCTGGGGGGACTCCGGCAGGTTTTCACGTTAAACATGTGCATGGGCGAGTGTACAGGTTCTCGGTAGCTTCTAAAGCTGTTGGCCTTTCGGTTTACAACCGTAAGAGCTTCTCTTCCGCCAACTTCAACGTCAATTTTCACCTTTGGAGGGACGAAGGTCCTAACTGGAAAGCAGAGTATCGCTCTTGGCTAAGAGAAGAGGAAAGTTCCTGGTCAGTTCAGCACTCTCGACGCCTTGCTAGCAGGCGAAGATTCAATTTACCAGCGGCTAGGTTGTACCTGCCGGATAGATCGAAGAGGAAGCTTGTCTCTTTTGCCTCCAGAAGTTCAATACAGTGTTTCTCACAGTCGCAGCCGGCTTGCATGGTCTCGAGTTTCTCCAAGGTTGGCCTAGGTTCAAATGGCTTGTGTCCAGTTTTAGCGGGAAAGGGACAGTCGGTCCCATTGGGCTTTTGGGTGGGGCAAATGAGGGTTCCCGTGGCTAGATCGTTGAGTGCGTTGGTTCGTCAGAGCGAACAATTTCCTTCATTGCAGATAGCAGGCAGTGCACCGACGAAATCTTTGCAGCGTCTGGTTTCAGATCGGGAGGGCTGCATTGTCAAATCAGGCCTGAACTTCGTTGGCTCTAGAGCATCAAGTCCAAGCCGTAGGCCTCTGAGAGGTGGTGCTGCAGAGGGCACATTAATTCCGGTCGCTAGGGCTTTCAACACTCTAAAGAATACAATTTCTAATCCGGCCTGCAAATCCATGCAACAAGCAACATGCATTACTGTCGGTCACCTCATTTCACGTCCGCAGGGAGCTAAGTTCTCTAGAGGCTCAGCTACTAAGCCTCCTAGAGCAAGCTTTCGTCCGAAGCAATTGAAGAGTAGTTTGGTTACTCCGTTTTGCTGCTCTTTAACGGGGCACGCTTGCTCCCGCTGCATTTTCTGGAAGCTGCCGTGCAGTCGGTGGGTTCCCAAGCTCTCGCTCTCCCTGCCGTCCTCCTCAAACTCTCAAGTTCTCGACCCTGTTCCTTTCTCGGCTGGGCCATCTTCGCAAGCTCTTTTTGGCTCTTCGGGTGCTGTTCTAGCTCCGGAAATGGCCAACTTTCCGGTTGATCCTATCTTCTTCGTCCCAAGAGGAGGAGTCCTTGCGGATGGAGGTGGGGAGCTGAGGAAAAGGCGTTCGGTGGTCACGCTGACGGGGCAACAGATCAAGAGGAATGAGGATCTGGCCATTGCCATGTGTGATGGCCACCTAGGCCTTCAAGAAAGGCAAGAGTTGCTTCAAATGATAAATCATCATATCACCAACATTCTGCATCTTCAAGTCCAGAGGTATTGTGTTTATCCCATTGGGGTGGGGATTTTCAAGCTTGGTGGCATTTTCTATAGGGATAGTTTGGTGTCAGCTGGGCCATATTGGATTGGAGACAGACTTGTGTCGTTTGTGAAGCATGATGAAGCCCTAAACTATAGAAACTCACCTGCAACCAGAACAGCTTGGATCATGTTTCTTGCTTTTCCCCTGGACTTCAAAGAGTTTAGCTTCCTAGAACAAATTGTGTCTTCTTTTGGTAAATTACTTTACTGGTATGCAGAGGATACCAGTTTGTCTAGGGTGTTGCTCAAGGTGCTAGTCGACAGTACTATTGATGTTCCTAGAAGCATTACAATTAAGTTGTGTCACTCTATGGATGGAGAGGGCAGATCATGGACGTTCCCTTGCTACATTCTTAACAATGAGTTAGCAGATGGTTTCCCTGGAGATGAGGATGACCTCCCTCCAAATGGGGGTAACCCGCACCCTTTCAATGGAGAGGTGTTTCAAGGTGAACCAGCTTGGGTCCAGCAGTGGGTGAATGAGCAAATGTGGCAAGGAGGAATGGGGCTATTTCCTCAACAGGACCAAGTTCTCCCTCAGCAAGACTTGAATGAAGTACCCTTTGGTGGGAACCAGGGGTGGGATCCCTGGCCAGAAGAACAAGCTATTCAGCCCCATGCAGAACAACAACAAGAAGAAATCAGTATTCAAATCTCAGGGCTTTCTAATGCTATAGCAAGCAGCTCAAGTATTATGTCAGGGACCAGTATCAACAACGTGGTCAGGCTGAACTCAGGGTCTGGCTCGGGAGGCTGCCAAGTGGAGCAGCCAAGGGTGGCCCCTTTGGTTAACTTTCGCCGGCCAGAAATCACCCTGGTGTACAAGCGCAGACAAAGGGGTCCGGCTGCATCAGAAAACTCCTCACCAGCAAATTCTAACCCGGTAAGAGCTAATGTTCCAATCTTTGATGCTGGTTTACGGCGTAGTGCAAGAATTAGAGCAAAAAAATTGGGATTCAGATCAATACCTATAGATCACCACAAAAATCATACTTCTGTGCAGGAAGGCTCAAGGAGGTTAGACAAAGGAAAAGCTGTTTGTCTCCCAGGGCAGCCTTCGCTGCAGGAACTAGCCCAAGCAACTACAGCGGGTAGGTTGCATGAAACACTAAATTTTGAACAAATTAAATATATGGCAGTTCACTTATGTGGGTTCCTTGAACAACAAGTGGCAGGACTTGATGAACAGGCAGCATCACTTAGAGGTGTGCTGCGCATCACACCAAGGGGAGAACAAGACAATACACATGCAACGGAGTAAGGGATCAGGGATCGGGGTGCATGGGGTCGGGTCTGGTCTGCTTCGTTGGTCACGGATCGGTGTGCTTGGGATCGGTTCTAGTCTGCTTAGTTGTTTTAGTAGGAAGCGGCCAGTCAGGTTGGCTTTTGGTTCAAGAAATGGGCCTAATGCCCAGGTAACAGTTCGAGCGTCTCCAACGCTTTGTCTTATTACTGCTGCCACAATGCTACTTTATTGTAAAACTAAGTACTTTTATTCCACTAGCTTGGCTAGGGAAATGGTTTATGCTATCATTGTGCCATGTCTGCAAAACTAAAATGGAAGGTGTTAAATTGGAACATTAGAGGTTTGCATGCGCCGGCAAAAAAATTGGCAGTTAGATCAATGCTTTCGGACAAATCCTTTGTCATATATTGTCTTCAGGAGACCAAATTGGAGCACATTGACCATTCCATAGCTAGAAGAATTGCACCTAAAAGATTCGACAATTTTGCTTTTGTGCCCTCGGTAGGGGCTTCAGGAGGGATCTTGGTTGGATGGAATAGTACTCGCTTGACAGGGAAAGTTTTAACAAGTAATGAATTTCAAATTACTATTGAATTCTGCTCAGTTCTGGACAACGTTCCTTGGCGTTTGACCACTATATACGGCCCATGTAGGGAACCGCAAAGATCTTTATTCCTAACCTGGTTGTCTACTTTGGACATTAATTCCAGTTTGGGGTGGATGTTTGTGGGTGATTTCAATCTGTACAGATTCCAACATAATAGAAATAAACCAGGGGGCCAGAATTCCCTTGCAGAAAAGTTCAATGGTTGGATTTCCAATTTTGGCTTACTAGAAATCCCTCTGTCAGACAGAAGTTTTACTTGGAGTAATATGCAAAGTGATCCTCTTCTGGTCCAATTGGATTGGTGCTTAACTTCATCAAACTGGGTGAATTACTTCCCGTTAACAACTTTTAAGGCTTTAGACAAATTCACATCAGATCACACGCCTTGCCTCATTCAATTAGGCACTAAGTTTGACAGACAGGTCATTTTCAGATTTGAAAACTATTGGTTAGACATGCCAGGCTTCAGAGAGTTGGTTGTAGACTGTTGGTCAAATAATAAGAGAAGAGCAAGAACCATATTTAATTGTCAAAAAGACAAAGGTGCTGAAATTAGCTATGCTTAAATGGAAAAGGAAATGTGGAAATTTAGAGGCATCTCTCAAAGCATGTCACATAGTTCTTGGAGCACTGGACTCTTTTGAGGAATTTAGGGCACTCTCCATCCTAGAGAGTCTTTTCAGGGGTCTATTGAAAGATAGAATTGCTTCTCTTCTGGATCTTAAAAACATCTATTGGAAACAGAGATACACAGAGCGATGGACATGCCTGGGGGATGAAAACACCAAGTTTTTTCATGCAGCGGCAACTGACAGGCGTCGTCGCAATAGTATTACCAATATCATCAGTTCAGAAGGCCGAGTTTTAACAACTCAAAAAGAAATTGAGTTAGAAGCCCTTCAGGTCTTCAAGCTTAGATTGGGGGTCTCATGTCCTCTGCAGAGTAGCATGGATTGCCCCATTACTTTTAATTCTTTTCAAGGAATTGACAGCATTTCGCTTCCTTTTGGAAAACATGAAATAGATGAAGTTATTGCAAAATTTCCAGCTCATAAAGCCCCAGGGCCTGATGGCTTTAATGGACTATTTTACAAATGTTTTTGGGAGGTTCTGAAGTTGAATTTTTACAATCTTCTCAAGGCTTTCTACGATGGAAATATTGACCTTACGACAATAAATGATTCTTACATCATTCTTATTCCAAAGAAGGAGGCACCTCTGACTTTTTCAGATTATAGGCCAATCTCGTTGGTAAATTTTGGCATTAAACTCATTACTAAGATCCTGGCGAACCGTCTACAACCTTTTTTGAAAAAAGGGATTCATGCACACCAATATGGTTTTATCAAAGGAAGGTCAATTCAGGATTGCCTGCTTGGAATTTTGATTTTGTTCATCAATGCACCAAATCAAGGGCCCCAACGGTATTATTCAAACTGGACTTTGAGAAAGCCTTTGATCTTGTAGAACACTCTGCCATTATCATGATGCTAACAAAACTGGGCTTCCCTCGAAGATGGATAAAATGGATACAGTTGATTTTGGAATCAGGGTCTTCGTCTGTAATCATAAATGGAGTCGTAGGAAGGAAATTTACTTGCAAGCGAGGAGTTAGACAGGGAGATCCTTTATCTCCTATTCTATTTGTTTTAATTGCAGAGCTCCTTCAATACATCGTTAACACTGCATATACAAAGGGTTTACTCAAAGCTCCAGCATGTCACAAACAAAATGATTTCCCGGTGGTTCAGTATGCAGATGACACTATGATATACGTGGAAGCTACCCAGCGAAACATCTTTTGCCTAAAAGGCCTGCTAAATGTTTATGCCCTCTTTACGGGTCTGAGGATTAACTTATCCAAGTCAATCATGATCCCAATAAATGTTGACCCTTGCGACGCTGAGTTGTTTGCAGGTATTTTTGGATGCCCGATAGGACAATTCCCTATTAATTATCTTGGCGTTCCTTTAGGTCCTGCAATTCCAAGGTTCAAGGACTACCGACCACTGCTTACAAAAATTGAAAAGAGATTAGGGGCAACAGCTTACTGGTTATCATTGGCGGGAAGACTTCAAATCATAAATTCGGTCTTATCCTCTATGCCATCCTTCGTAATGGCTATGTTTAATCTACCTAAGAAGGTGATTCAGAAGATCGACAAATGCCGGAGGAGGTGTTTGTGGAATGGCAACGATTCCAGAGAAACAATTCGTGCATTAATCAAATGGGATAAGGTTTGCAAACCAAAATTGAAAGGTGGACTAGGGGTGATTAATATACAAGGACAGAACAATGCTCTGCTGTTCAAACACATACACAAATTCTACGGCAGATTAGACATTCCATGGGTGCATTTGGTCTGGGACACTTACTACAACAAAGGCGATGTACCACATATTGGATCACTTCGAGGGTCAAGCTTGTGGAAAGGTATTCTAAAGCTAAGACCACTGTTCTTAGGCATGGCAAGACCAATTATTGGGGACGGAATCTCAGTGTCGTTTTGGTTTGACCGCTGGCTACCTCAAACCTTACAATCGTCAGCTCCAAGACTGCTAACCTTTGCAAAAAACAAAAATAAGTCGGTGCATCATTTCTTACAAGAGCAAGACATGTCAAAACTATTCATCCTACCGCTATCCCAGGAGGCGATGATGGAGCTAATGCAAATTATGCAACAGATGGTTGGACTCAATATGCAACCTGGAGTAATGGACAGATGGAGTTATATTTGGGGTAACTCAGTATACGCAGTGCAGAAATTTACTCCAACACATACACCAACTTGATGGTCTCACCAATTTTCAAATCATTGTGGAAAAGTAAATGCCAAATGAAACTAAAAGTCTTCTTTGGCTGCTGATGCATGATCGCCTAAACACTAAAGACATGCTGAAAAGAAGAAAGATCTTAGCTTCTGATACTGAGGATTATTGCGTTCTATGTGACGATTATACACCAGAAACTTCCCTGCACTTATTTATCAGTTGTCATTTCAGCGTAGCCTGCTGGACAAGATTAGGGATCCTTTGGCCACATTGCAATACAATTTTAGAAGGAGTTGAAGAAATCAGGTCAAGATTGCGAATGGATTTTTTAATGGAAATTATCATTACAGGAACTTGGTCCATCTGGTTGCACAGAAACAACTGCGTCTTCCGGCAAGAAAGACCATCGCTCAGTGGCTGGCTCTCTCAGTTTGTTCAGGCTATAAAGGGGCAGAGTCTGAGATGTAATCCCTCGGTTAGAGAATCGTTGCTACTTTGGATAGCAAATTTGTATTAGCAAATAGTGTTGGGTCCTCTTAGAAGTTAGGAGTTCATTTGTAGGTGTCCAAGAACAGCTGTAAATTCGCTTATTCGATAATATATATAACTATAGTAGGAGCCTCTCCTACTGGTTATTCTCAAAAAAAAACAATTGCTTGATCCACATGAAGATCAAAACTTGCAGTAATAAGCAGGCAATCAGAGGCAGCTACACATGCTTCCATGTAAAAAGTATGACATTTGGCAAGCTGGTGTAAGATCAGGTCATGCTCTTGGCTCTCAGGTAATTGGCAAAACATCTGGCCGGAGAATTCATCTAGTGGCATAGACACGAAAGGTACAAATGTTTTTAAGAAGCATTCGCCTGGGCCTTGTTGAGAATGACTCCTTCATACTTGACCTGGAACCACTTCATGGCATCCTCCTTAGTCACCCTGTGCTGAATCCCAACGCGAGATTTGCACCTCCGACGACGGGCCACACGGTAGCCAGCACGCTCAAGCACAACATAGAAGTCCATTCCATAGATACCTGTTGAGGGGTCATACCTGCAGTTGTATATACAAGAGACAGTTAAGTCTAAGTGCTTCTGCTAAGAGTATCGAACATTCGAACTCCCTATGACCGACTGACCGTATTGGTATATTCTCTACATCATCAGCCATGCATATATCATAAAGAGCAAACTACACATACAAACTCTTACATAACTGGTGGACGGTTCAGATCAAAGGTTTGCTTAGATCATTTGTTAATTGTTAGCATGAAACTTGCTAATTTGGGAGGTATTTCTGGGATACAAATAACTAATATTTCCAGTCAGCAAACAGTAGGTGATACATACTTGAAGTTGATGGATTGAGGAGGGAATTGAGACCACAAAAGGCGGTACTATTACATGATTTTTGTTCATAAGTTTAAGAATGGATCAAAATTCATCAGTAATAGCTGCCCTGATGTTGTTGTAGGCATGTGAACTGCTCGAGAAATAAAGAAAGAAATTTCAGGACTGGAATTATACTCAGTGACAATAATTTCCTAGTGATTCATAAGAAGATCTGACAGTACAATTGCATCTGACAGTACAATTGCTAACTAGGTGATGTTTATAACTTACGAAAAAAAGAACACTTCAGTGCTGTTTTGTAATTCGTTGGTTTGCTTCAAATTTGAGAGCTCAATGCTTCATACAACACCACTTAAAGTCTTAAACATCAACACAAAATAAATATATTCAATGTGTCAATTTCAAACAAATACTGGAATCACTGTAATACCCACACATTTCAATCATGTAAGCAGAGCACTAACATAAACAGTCAAACACAATGCAAAGGAGAAAGGCGGCCTTACTTGATGCCAAGATCAATGTGCTCCTGGATACCGAAGCCGAAGCAGCCGGTCTCGCTGAAGTTCCTCCTGAGCAGCTCGTACTCCTTGACCTTAAGCCCGCTCTCGAGCAGCTGCATCGCCTTCTCGCCCCTCACCGTCACGTAGCACGCGATCTTCTCGTTACGCCTGATGCCGAACGAACGCACGGTGTACCTCGCTGCAACAGCGCAACTTTGTCAACACATGTGAAGTAGCTATCGGCCGCCATTAGAGCACGCAGCAAAGCGAGAGCACGGTGTTTCACTAACGTACCCTTGGAGAAGACCGGCGTCTGGCCGCTGAGCTGTTCCAGCACCTGCAGGAGCCGGAGAGGGAGATAGCTGAAATGGAAGTTGGGACGGAGAGGGGGAGTGGACAAGCGGGTTCAGTTCAGCTGACCTTGGAGGCGCGGGTGAGTCGGTCGCCGCTCTCGCCGACGGAGATGTTGAGGACGAGCTTCTGCACCTTGATCTCCCGCATTGGGTTCGACTGCTTCTTCTCAGACGCCTGCATCCCGGACGATGGAGGTATTAGCTACAAAAGATGTACGGATGGGGAGGTGTTAGGGTTGCGAGTGAGGAGGAGGTGATGAGGCGACCATGTAGGAGATGGCCGGATCGTTGTCGGCGGCGGCAGGGGTCGAGAGAGAGGAAGAGGGTAGCGGCGCCCGGTGAATGAGAGCAACCCTAGACGTGGAGCGAGGCTGCGACCAAGTGCTCGTTTTTCTTGGTGGGCCTATTTGCAAAATGGGCCTAAGCTTTACTCAATGGGCCCAGTCGGTCGAAATTTTCAATAATTCAGGTAGTGTTTGGTTAGCTGAATGAAATTAGTCTTTGGTCCTGTTTGGGGAATCTTCTGGTTGGCTAGATCATCGACCATTAGCCATGGTGTGGCGCGGCATTGGCCAAGGTGTGGTGCCTGGTTCGGCGTATGATAGGCCGAACGAGGCTGACGTGGCCTAGTTCGGTTGATCATCGATCTAACCAGACTGACGTGGCCTTGGTTCGATTAACCATCGACTGAACCAAGGTTGATGTGGTCTGGTTCGGTCGATGGTTGGCCGACGGGTATCTAGTTTTATAACATTTTGAATTGGGTATATAAAGTTAAATTTTTTAAAAAAATATTATTAAAAAAATCTCACACAGTACTACAATCCGGCGCCCACTTGATACATGTTCCACCGACACCATGCGATGCGATGCGATTGGATTCACCATGCAAATGCAAGAGTGCAAGACCCATGCATCAGAAAGGCACGCGTGCATGCAGCTCTCTCACTGGCTTGCGATGATCAGGGCATGCCGCATGCAGACTCGGGTCAAGTGATCAACAGTCTAAATCCAAGATTACAATCTGACTGCTACCGCCAATAGTTGCAATTCCAAGCTAGCGCGCGCGAGAGAGAAAGGAGTTTCCCATCATCTGGAATGATCCTGGTCTGGGTAGCATATTATGCATGCCATGGCACATCCAGATTTCGCCTTTGTTGATCATCCTGTTCGTATTCCAGATTTCGCCTTTGTTGATCGGCAACGTATCCTATGCTCAAAGAGGTATTGTACTCAAATGCACACATTAAATCTAGGCCAAGGATTTTCCATCCAACGGTATCCAGCTATTTGCGTTTACACCCTCTCACCTCCTCTTTTCCGGTGCAAAAAAAATCATTGGATAAGAGGAGTTGAGAGGGTGTAAACGCAAATAGTTGGATACCGTTGGATGGAAAATCTTTGGCCCAAATTTAATGTGTGCATTTGAGCACAATACCTCTTTGAGCATAGGATACGTTGCCTTGTTGATCATCCTGTTCGTATTCCAGATTTCGCCTTTGTTGATCATCATGTTCGTATTCCAGATTTCCAGTCCGTTGTGGCATGTGTATAAGTATAGCTAGAATCGAAATGCGGAGATATGGCAACACAGCAAGGAGAAGAAGAAACGAAGAAAGAAAGAGCTAACACCCATGGCATGCACGAAGGGCATGAGCTACTTGCAGAAGAAGGTTGGTGTACGTGCAGTCATCATGCTGCGTGTGTGTGTTAGTTTGCGTAACGGGGGTGAGAATCACAATGCGGTTCTCCTCTAGCATGCCTGGCGTGGAAGTCTAGAGTAGCCGGCCGGCGGTCGTCGCTCGGTCGATCGACGGCGGCGAGACGTTCTGGCCAGTGACGAATCTAGGATAAAAATGAAGGGTGGGCTAGACTTTAAAATTTAAGTATCAATTCATACAATTTAAATAAAACATTATTCTTATAGAAGTCAAATAGATAGTGCATACATAGTTAAATTGAAACAAATGTTAACAAAATACATACTACTAAATCGCTGCAATTCTTTTATAGGGCAAAGATACTTTGCGGTTTTTCAATGCTTGGAATCGCTTCATGATAGCATCATCATCAATAGTTTTGAATATCTCTCGCTCAGTATAGCATACCATCAAATCATTAAACCAACTGTTTGATATCTTATTACACAAATCTGTCTTGATAATGCTCATTGCTGAAAATATACGCTCAACAGATGATGTAGCAACAGGAAGAATCAATGCTAGTTCGATGAGACGATACACTAATGGAAATGTTCTATGTTTTTTGAGTTTGACCATCAATTGAGCAAGGCTTGAAATATCACTGCATTCCTTAAATTCCTCACATCTCCTAACATTGAGAATGAAGGTTTGAAGTTGACTTCTTAGCAATAATTGGTCAGATATTGTGAATCTTCCGCATAAATCTCAGCAAGTCGAACAAGCTTATTAACATAAAAATTAGAGAAGGAGTTTCTTGGATCAAGACAAGACATACATACCACTAGTTCAGATGAGACCTCGTTGAAGCGATGATTCATTTCATGTAAAGTTGCATCAATAGCGACATTGAAAATGTTTACTTTGTTGTAATGATATTGAGTCACTTTATGTTTTCTCCGAACAGATTGACCCATAACTCTAGTGAGATCATCCAAGTTTGGCACATCAATATCATGTGCCTCACAAAAGCATTTAACTTGATTGAATAAAGGATCCCATCCATTGTCCCTCATATCTTGCAAGCGCTCTTTCACATCCAAGATCAAACACATCGCTTCAACAATATCTTGATCCTTCCTTTGCAAATCTTTTGATAGCTCATTTGTAATGCTGAGTAAAGATATTAAAAAGTGCATTTCCAGCCCCTTTGTCAAATGCCTCCTTCACGTCATCTTTTTTATCTTTATACCAATCAATCATTTCTCTAAAGTTACCCTTATTTATAGAAGTAGATGATTCATCATGTCCACGGAAAGGCTTCCCATTGTGATATGAGATATCTCGCACAATGCAAAGATGCAGTCAATCGTATTTTGTATAAAATTTCAAACTTCTTAGAGTAAGTATGAAATTTCCTACAAACACTTGCTCGTTGATTCTTGAAGTCTTCACATTCACCCATTGCAATGTTGTGAAAACTATTTGGACCACCAACATGTTTATTAAAACTATCCATTGCTGTTTTCCAACGAGTAAACCCTTCTTTGGAAAATACATCATTTCCAAATGTATTGGCTTGTGCTGATTTTTTGAAAAGAAAACAGTAGAAACAAAATGCAACATCCTTTGTCACACTATATTCCAACCAATCAAATTTATCGAACCAATTCCGTTGAAAGAACCTCCAAACCTTACCATCTAATGTTTTTGAAAAAACATGTCCAAGTGCTCTATTTGAACCATTCAACAAATACGCCATTCTCACTTCATCTCTAATATCAGGATCATAATCATCTATTGGTACTCGTTTTGCTGGATCGACAAAAAATTCATTAGGATTAAATTCTGCTCGACGCTTCTTTGATCTATTTGTGCTCTCATCAGTTGGAGTGGTATCACTTGAATGGCTTGTAAAATAATTAAGCAATGTTGTTTTCTTCTCCATTACAAATCTATCAAAAAATCAAACTAAACATAATGATACAATGATACTCTAATACATATAAATTTTAACAAAAAGTTTAGTGTGCTACTGTGCTAGATATACCTGAGTTAGAGTGGCTGCTTGGGGGCTGGCCGGCTGGGTGCGTGCGGGGCTGCGGGCGTGGCCGGCGACCGCTGGCTGGCTACTGCAGCATGTCCGTGTTGGACCGGAAACGACGACCAGAGGGGGGGTGAATGGGAGCTTTTAAAATTTCAGGCTAAAAATAGCCTTCGGTTTTAATTCAGTCTACTGCGGAACAGGCTTCGAACACAACCTTCGAAGTACAGGTTCGGAGGTATTTGATGGCTCCGAACACAGGCTTCGCAAGGAGTAAAAGTCCGAAGTCAAGCAGACTTCGCTCCACCCACAACCCCGAAAACAACTCTACTAAGTCAGTGCAGGCTCCGCACACAGGGTGCTTTGAGCAGACTTCGCACTTCACCTTTCGCAAGAGTGGACTAGCCTCTGAGGACTTCGACCAAATACTTAGCGACAACAACTGGTGCTGGGCTTCGTACTACGAAGGTCTAAACGCACACTATGCGGACTTCGCTAAGGGCTTCGACACGAGAAGCAAAACGGGCTTCGATCAGGGCTTCGCTAGTAAGCAACGAGGTCTGGCCTCCTGTTACACAGAGCGAACGCACACTGAAAAACACACTTCGCACAAAACACACTTCGCCTAGACAGGCTTCGGTGCACTACTACTAGCGAGGTATGCAAACAAGCTCAAGCAGAAACTCAACACAGAAGTAGGGCTTCGCTGCTTGAACAAGGAACACAAAAAATAAACTCACAGGATGAATACAAAGTGAGGTGGCTAGTACAGGAGCTCAACAGTGAATGCTCAAAGTGTTAAATGTTTCCTACCCAGCCCCCATATTTATAGCCACTATTCACCCAAGTGAATTGACTACTTTACCCCTAGGGTTTACATTGGTTTTGTCTCTACAAGACAGAGGGGTACAAAAGGTAGTCAATTTTATTCTGGTGGCTTCTCTGTCAGCTTTGCAGACGGGACAGCGTCAGCTTTTTGCAGAGCAGACAATGTCAGCCTTTGCAGTCTTTGACCTCTTCGAAGCCCCCCTTCGCACGCGAGGGGTGCGGTAGCTTCGGTGAGAAGCCTTGAGCCTAACGGCCTTTGCTTCACCGAAGTCAGCCTCCGATATAGTGACAGTTTTGAGCCGAAGCCGTCAAAGCCCTTGGGCCTTCACACCAACACCTTCGGAGTGGATCACCACGGCCTCGCAGCTTCTCCCAGCTCGAACTCCGTCAGTCCGTGTACCGAAGCCATGCCTGGCCGAAGTACCACAAGTCATCCTCACTCCGGAGCCAGCCTTGCTCCGAAACCTGCTTCACTCCGAAGCCCCACCTCCGGAGTACCACCATTCGAAGTCCCTCCTTCGTCCAAGGCCTCCGCATGAAGCATTCCATGAGCACTTCGTCGCAGTGCCTCTCCCCGAGCACACTCCTCGACAAGCCTCACCTGGACCATGTCTTCGATGCACCTCGACTTCTGAGACCTTTGTTGGGTACCTTCGAGTGTCTCCATCCGGAGCACACTTCGAACACCTTGCCTCTGCTGAGGACTTGATCTACCAAACTCCGAAGTCACTCCATCCGGAGTACCCTTCGAAGTGCCTCGCCTCCGAGGACTTGTCTCGGAGTACCTTCACCCGGAGCAACGCTCCGCACTTACTGCCTTCTCCTGGTGCACCTCGACCCGAGGTCCGACCTAGACCCCTTCGCAGCCACCGTGACCGAGCTCCCTGCTCCACTGGCATCAAGCCTCCCGCTTGACCCAGGTTCACCTGCCGCGAACCGTCCGTCACCTCCGAAGTCCCCTACACACCACAAACAAACAGACAAGTGTATCCAGTACCCCGGAGACCTCTCCGGGTTAGCAACCTTCGGTACACACTCCGATGTACCGCCCAAAGTACCGATACCTTCGGTACAAACTCAGTCATCGTGTACTGTCGGACCCCTCCGACAGGCACACTCCGCTGCAACAGCTGCAGCAACCAGACCCACCGAACCCTTCGGTGAAACTGCCTCCGAAGTCCCCTTCGGAGAACCAACCTCCGAACCCCTTCGGAGGTACCCCTTCGAAACAGAGGGTAAAAGCCTATCAATCACTCATCACAGACTTCGAAACCAACCCTTAGTTTCTCAGCCCGGCTGCCTGCGTGCGGGGCTGCGGGCTGCGACTGCCGTCGGTGCCGGCGTGCTGCGCGGTGGCCGGTGGGCAGTTGTGGACAGGCTGGCGGCTGCGGCCTGCGCCCTTCGGTGCTGCACTGCTGCGCCCGAGCTCCTCTACCAACTACCGGACTGTCGTCGTCCGCCCGTTCGCTTGCTGTAGTGCCGCACTGCCGCCCGCCACCCGGCCACCACTTCATCCTCCACTCCTCTGATTTGCCGCGCTTGTGTTGTGTGCCCTAATAGCTAACTGTGTTGGGCTCCTGACTAGCTAAACATATTGGGCCAAATGGGCCAAACGCCCAAACACCATTCGAGCCCGTTAAAACGCAGCAGCCTTCTTCTTCCTCCCGACGCCCACCGCTCTGGAAGTTCGCCGGATCGCCGCCGATTGCAAATCGGAAAAATATGATATATATCTAATTTTTTTTTGCAAAAATCGAAGAGTAGGCTAGAGCTTGATGAAACCTACTCCTTAGATCCGCCCCTGGTTCCGGCGGTTCCGCCCCGTGGCAAAGGAGAATTGCCCTGCCTGCCATTCAGAACCCTCCGGTGTCCCGAAAGTTAAACTTCATTTGACTGCTTGTTGATTTGCATTTCGAAGTGGTCCATCCAAAATATTCAGTATAAATTTAGTGAGATAAATGTGCCGTTAGCCTTCGTACTTGCTGAGTTGCATGTGCGTGTGAAAAGTGTAGTGCGCGTGTAATGGAGATGCAATACAATAATTTTTCAGAAAGTCATGCATCCTAATATTACTCTCGCTCAAACACGCTCAATTAAAATTTTGATGTGATCTGATGCTATACATCATGATGTTCACATATTCAATGAAATGATAAATTATCAAATTCTTGTGTCCGTGCAAATGTTGCAAATGTTATGTTAAAAATCAAAAGATTATTGAATATTATGAAACCACACAACATATACAAACCTGAAACATAATGAGATAAATCAAGATTCACGCTAAAAAATTTCATTGTCAAGTTACTATATTATTAATTTTATAGCCAATATATTTAAAAATAATAACATATCAAATAACATCATAACTATTGAATATATTTGATTTAATCTTTTATGTTGGAACTTTTCAATAAGTAGTTGGGCTTGATTAAACAATCTGGGCCTAATGAATTGTTAAATTGCACTTAAATTAGGGTCTTTTAGCCTTTTAGGGTTGGACCTTTCTTTCCCACGTGGTACAAGATCAGCCATCCAACCATCCATCCACTTTTCTGGTGCACATCGCTTCCCCCGATTCTGATTCCCGCAATGGCTAGGGCGGCGGCGGCGGCGGCGGCGGCGGCGGCGCTGCAGCTGCCACCGGTGGCGCCTAGAGCCGGATCGAACCCCAGCACCACTACTATTGCATCTCTCAGCGACGACATCGTCCTGGAGATCTTCCTCCGCCTCCCGTCCCTTCCGTCCCTCGTCCGCGCCACGATGACCTGCCGGCCGTGGCTCCGCGCTGTCGTCTCATCGCCGGAGTTCCGCCGCCGATTCCGCGCCCTCCACCCGAATCCGATCCTCGGCTACTTCCTCGACAGCGACGGCTCGGACTTTCCCGTCACCCCGATCTTCGTCAAGTCCAGCCCCCCCGAAGCCGACTTCACCGACGGCTTTCGTTTTGGTGACTTCTTCCTCCACTCCCTTATGCAGGAAGGAGACCCCCCCGGGTGGCATGTCTGCGATTGCCGCGGCGGCTACCTCCTCCTGCTGAATTCGCCCTGCAGGAAGCTCGCTGCCCTAAACCCCTTGATCTGGGACGTGGCGTTCTTCCCGCTGCCGCCCGGTGACATCGAGCTGGAGTTTGTCGGTTTCCATCTGCTATCCTCTGACGAGGATCCCTGGTCGTTCAGGGTGGTCTGTGTGTGCAGGGATGAGTTCAGGGTTCGTGCTGCGGTCTTCTCGTCCAAGACCTGGGATTGGATCATCCATCCATGGGTCGAGTTCGACAGAGACAGCATGCCAATGCTCAAGGCCAGCGTGCTGGTGAATGGCTCCATTTACTGGCCTCACGAGGGCGGAGGTGGCATGATGACGCTGAACGCTGCGACCTTGGTCTTCTCCAGTGTGGGCTTGCCATGTGAATTTATGATACAGGGGTGCAGTTTCAGTGCTGGTGAGACTAAGGATGGAGGGCTTTGCCTTGTCTATGCAATTGACATCTTCCTTACTGTATGGATCCCTAGAGTGGATAACGATGGGATTGAGAGGTGGATGCCACTCATGGTAGTCACTTTGGCCCCATATATGAGGTCTATTATTGGGGACTGGCAGGCCAATTACAGCGGCCTGAGAGTCGTGGGAGTTAGGTCTGGATATGTGTTCCTGCAAACAGTGACCATCCCTGATAGCCAAGCCCCCTGCTGGTTCTTCTCCGTTTCCCTGGAGACCATGAGGCTTGAGAATCTGTTTCCGGTGAAGCCTAGTAGCTATTTCTATCCGTATATCATGGCCTGGCCTCCTTCTTTGGTTCGTGAATTATGATGTACTGATGGTGGGAACGTTAGACATGAAGTTGAAGGCTCAGTGACAATTCTTGGGGGTATGTGTTATCCATTATCCAATATTTCGGAGATTCAAAAAACAATATCTAGTCTGCATTGGAAGTTGGTTTTGATACACTGAAATAATTGGCACTATGTTGGACAAGTGACTGTTTGAACTCTGTAGAAGAATGGATGCCGGTTGGTTCCGTACTTTCTTTGCATTACCTGTTATGCTGCATATTGCTTCCTTTGCATTACCTGTCGTGCTGCATATTGCTTCCTTTGCATTACCTGTTTGGCTGTTTCCATTGGCATTTTTCTTTTACTGAGAGGAAAATAAACCAGGGTTCTAGTTCTTACAGTTCTGTCATGGGAAATTAGTCATAATAAAACCTGAACAAAATAAAAATTCAAAATTACACCAATGCTATTAACAAGAATACTTTAGTTCATATTACTTGATATATTTACGAATTCTTAATAACAATTTGGTTGTGTCCCATTATTCATTAATCATTACAGAGACATCTGGATTTCTAGATTGCTCTGTTCAATCTTTCTTGCTTCTTGTTGTATCCACAGCCAAATAGTATTGTTTGGGTTTAAGTGCTTAACTAAATTTTTGTGGTATATTTTCCATCTTGTTTTTTGTGGTTCAGTGCCTCAGTTATACCTTGCAAGTTGCAATACTATTGTTTCATTTCACAATGTTAGCAGTCATTGCCTTCATGTACTGTTATTCAAGTTTTATGTTTCCCACAAACTTTATGTGCAAGCATGTATAGTTTGGAATCAAATAGATTTTCTGTGATCAATATGTGCTGAGATTTAGGTATATAGGCACAACCGTCCTATTTCAAAAGGTTTGTTCAGATTGAGCATGACCCCAGGTGTTGTCGATTCATGGATTTTGTAATGTAGATTGCAGTCTTGCATAGTAGTTCTGCGAATTTTTTCCTGAAATAATATTTTTTAAAAGAAAATTTCAAATATGTATGGTGATTTTGAAGAATTGCAAAAATGGGTACTAGTCGGTACTTGAAATGCTGATTGGTGCCACGTCACCTTCAGTCGGCACTTGATGCCGACTGGATGCTGCCCCTCTATCAGATTCTGCCACGTTAGCTCCAGTCGGCACTTCAAGTACTGACTGGAGCTGACGTGGCATCTAGTTGCGGTACCTACTTCTGCAATTTTTCAAAATCGTCATACAAATTTGAAATTTTCTTTTTTTAAAATATTATTTTTTAAAAAAATTCTTCTGCCAATTGTCTAATGTGCCATTATGTATCAATGATCAAAGTAGCTAAAACATTCCTGATGACTTTTCTGTACAGTTTCAAATTTCAATACCCAGTTATTCCCAGGCGTTAAGACGTACTGCCATAAGGTTTTACCCACAAGCCAAGGCACACCCTACTTAGCCGAAACCGTTCGGTGCGAACGACATGCCACAATTAGGGTTCCTGATCCAACCGCCGTGCGCCGTCCACCATCCATCTGCAGCTTGTCGAGTTGCAGCGCTCCTGCGCCACACGCTTGCGTTCCCATGCCGCATGTCACGCTTTGGCGCCCTTTGCCGTTCTTTGGAGGAGAGAGCGGCGAGCAGAGAACGCCTGTCGTAGCCAGAGGGGAAGAAAGGAGAGGGGAAGAGAACACCTGTGAGGAGGTTGGAAGCCTGGAACTTAGAGGAAAACTGAAGAAAGCCTATCTCGGGTCTGCGGGAAAAGAGAAGAAAATGACTTCTTGGAACAGGAAAGACACCTAGGGACCAGTGTTTGATTCTTAGATTAGGAAAGAAGCTCGGGACCGGTGTTTGACACTATGAACCAACCAAATAAATGGCTCTGAACTAGGAACTTGGAACTGAGAAGACGCCTGACAGTCTGGGAACCTGAATAAAGAAAGGAAATGGGACACAGGACCTAGGTGGCTCTAGGCACTATGCGGCAGGTCACCGCCTAACTAGCGTCTAGCGCCTACTCGAACACTGCGTAATGTAGAGGTCACCTTTGTTTTTAGCATAATCTAATTTATCGACAAGGAGATTTTATTGACTCCAATCACTACCAAGATATATTCCAAGATATACTCCCCATTTGGAATAATTTTTATGGCACTTATGCAAGCCCTTGATTGCTTGATGTTTCTTTGCATATAAAAATGTTGTTGCCATGATAAGTAATGTTTATATTTTTCATTACTATTAGTTATTCCCAGTGTTTAATTAGTAAGGCTGTAAGGCTATAGTGAAGTAATGCTATTACATCCATGACTGCTACAGTAGGTAATTGTTGAATATGGCAACAACAATTGTTGGTAATTGTTCACCTTTATGGAAGTGTTGTCTGTGACGCAACATTTCTGTGCTTGTTCGATTTGTATTCCCAACACAAACATCCCAAAGCTGTCAAATACTCAAATCTTTCAAATAACCACCTCACTAAACCTCTAAGCTTATTTTCAGAGAAAGATATGGCCTATGGGAGGGTCCTACCTTTACATGAAATTAAAGAAGGTTTAAACTGTACATATGTAGTTACAAAATAAAATAAAAATAACTACCACAACCACTGGGATATATCAAATGGGATTTCTTTAAAAATCTTAACTGTCCGCAAATCTAAATGAGGAGTATTCACCATCTAGACTTATTTCGATGAACCTCGTCAAATATGCATATATTCCTCAATATCGATTAATTGATCTGCTAGAGCATTTTCTGGGCTATGCTGTTAGCCCGTGACAGCTGGATAATCACTATTTAGTATTTACATCAATGCTACAAAGTGTCAGCGTCTTGCCCGATCTCATGTTAAATGTTGTACCACCATTACATTAAAATTTTATTGTCAAATGGCTTATTAAAAGAGTCTAATAGAATTCTATGATATGACAATTTAGCTACCAAAATTATAATTTTCCGTAACAACTGAGAATTAGATTAGTGAAGTTTTTAATATTTAGGGTAAGAGTATAAAGCCCTTCTCTAACTTAAGTAGGGTTGGCAGAAAACCTGGATTGTTCACATTTAGTTGATCATTCCTTTTTTGGACTCTGTTGATCCTGCAGCTTGGATAGGAATATTAATTAGAACATGCCAAATATCTCACGTGTTTATTTTGGAATTGCAGATGTGTTGATTGTGGAATCAAACAAATTTTAAACTGAACAGTGGCAGGTTAGATGGTGGACAGGCTGATCTTTGATGTGGCATGCTATGATGAAGTAGATCATCACCATTCAACAATATGGAAGAGGTTGAAATCAATGCTACCATCTTTGTTTTTACTGTAAAAGGTAACCAAATACAACTGTAGCAGCAACATGGCTGCATGTCAGCAACTTGGTCTGACAATCCCGAATTCAAATCCTCAGGTACATCCCTATGTGAGTACTTTCTATCTGCTTATTATATCCATCTACTGCTGTTACTTTTTTAGTTTTTATTATTAAATATTGTGATTCCTTTCTGAATGATCAATTGAGATTTATGATGTGTTTTTTTAACCAGGGACATATCAACCCAGAGTTGTTGCTAGATGTTTCATTTTGAGTAGTCGCTTACTCACTTAAATCATGGTTTAATTAAAAATAGTATAACATGGACTACACACTCAGCAGAACTTACGTGGTACCTATTTCTTGCTAACACCTAATATCCCAGGTTTACACATTTTGAGAAGGTTCTCAGGAGGTTTGAAAAACATGTACTTGCGAGGCGTGCTGTGAAACTTAGTCAGGGTTCAAAAACATCAGGGTGGCAATTTTTATTCTTTATATATAGTGTTGGTGACTTGGTGGAAGTAATTGGATGCTTGTCCCCTTCTGATCTTATCATGCACCGTCTTACTTTTAGCCAATGATCTTCATGTTGTTATTATGATGATATAAATGCATTGGACTGAACCTGTTTTTGTGGCACAAGTAAATCCCCCCTTTTCCCTTATTTGCAGAACAATAACCGGTCATTATTTTACAGGTGAGCATCTTTGTGCTATGCTATGGGAGCTGAAAGCGTGTATGGAGCTTGTTTCCAATCCGAACAGTTTTAGAACACCTTATAATGACATGTGAGTAATTTTCCCTATTATTTACTGTGCTGGGCAGGTATTTGCAGAGGAAGACCTGGACATGTTTGTTGAAGCAACCAATGTACTCTGATGAAGGATGCTGAAGCAACACATAGGATGCGCTCATGCCAGGATAATGGAACCCTTAGCTGCTAACAATGAACTGATCCATCTGCGAATTGTGGTCGTCTGATTCTCTGATGTCCTCATTTCATGCTATCTGCGATTTTTTTGGTTCGTGTGAGCGTGCGTGTTAGAGGACTTGCAAGGGGTAACTGTCTTGGTAAGAGTTTCGTAGGTGACTGGGTGTTCGATTCTGCTGATATAATTTCTCTTCAAGAATCTATTTATAAATAGATCACATTAAATGTGTGTTTGACTGACATGTGGATTTTAAAAAAGTTGCTATAAGACTAGATGCAGATTTATATTTTGGTTGTTCGCGATGTTTAGTTACATTATTAATTTATAATTTTACAAATCATTCTAATCATGAAATTTTGTAATGATTATATTAAAATTATATATTTTCAAATTACACTAAAATGATATATTTTACTAAAATTTTACTTTTTTAAAATTTACATGAACTGATATGTTTTAATAGCATGGTAGATAATATTCATTATGAATTGAGAAGCTCTTAAATTTGGGTTATACCAGCTTTCAAATTTGTACTATGAGAATCTGTATTTTTTGTAAAACTGGTGATTGAAAGAGCTGTTTGGATGTTTAGATTCTAACTTTTGATCGCCAGGAAGTTTATTGAAAAATCTGAAAATCTCCTTGACCCGGTGACATGGTGATAAATATTCTGCACCCCATGACATGGTGACCACAGTGCTATGGATCTTGAATATAGTCGAAACTGAATCTGTGATGCCATGAGTTTTACATTCAAACGGGCTGGTGTGTGATTTAAATGATGAGGTCCAAACTCCAAAGGCATCCTTATATCAAAGATGGCTTCATCAAACATTCAAATTAATTATATCGCATACCTTGCTGGGCAGTTCACTCAAGACCTCTATAAAAAGCAGTTGAAATTTGGATTTAACTTCTCGTCATTGCCAATATGTACATTCAGATCTCTTGATATCACAAAGTGAACATTGGGCTTTCATCTGAACTGTTAAAGATCTGTATAAATGACATGCAGGGAGCATTCGCTGTTCAAGCATCATTTGAAAACACACCCAATTTCAGGGGACAGACTGACTAGAATAAAAATGGAAATTTGACATAATTCAAGTTGTCCTTCCGATCATCCATTGCAAGAAATGGCTGTGGGCATTCTATCCATTGTTTCATCGAAATCTTTGGCTCCCTCAATCAAGATGTAGATTGTAGAGTCATTATCGTTTTTGAATTCTCACAGGTAATCACAGAAATACGTACACAAGTGAAATTAACATTCCTACAAGCGGCTCAATTGCTCGAACACGTAAGCATAAAATGCCTCTATAACTTCAAAGAATGACAATGTTCATGAATTTCCTCTTTGCAAAAGCCAACCACCACTTGTTTGGAGTCCCATTAGCTCTGTATGCACAGTTAAGCAACCTTCCACTTGTTTCCTCCCTTATCTGCTTCAAATAATTCCTCAATAGTTCTGCATCCAACAAAGTAATTGAGACCAGAATCCATGAGTGAAGAAACAGTTTTCTGTTATATTTAGTCCCTATTTGATCAGTTCACAGTAAACATACAGTACTACTTAGTTGGTCCTCTCTAAAAATATATGCACATCCTAGTTGGTTCAGAGGCCATGTTTGATTAATGGAATCTTCCATTATCTAAAAAAAATATGCACATAGCTGCATAGAAATATAATAGTAGTGGATGAAGTAGTATACCTGCTTCCTCCTGAGATTGGGGAAGAGTGAAAAGACCAGGGAAAGGAAACCCTGGCTCCCCAGGCACAGGAACTTTCTCCAAACCCAGATTTATAATCGCCTTCGTCCCAACAGCCAATGTGCGGCAACCTTCTAGCCTTTTCAAGGCAATATTGATGTAAGATGTCAGATAGATCAGCAACTTGTCTGCTGGGCTTTTCACATGGAAGTTTTTGAAGAAGACATTTGCTCGAAAGAATGTAATTGCTTCATCAACTATGTCAGCCTTATCTGCAATAGCATCCATATAAACTCAGCAGTTTGATATGGTCCTGCAGGAGAGGATCTGTGGAAGTATATCACAATGTATTTCTTCATGGTTTCAGCGTACCTTGATCGAATGCTGGGGCTGGACCCTTTATATGAGTTTTTAGTGGAAGCAAAGGACAACCACAAGCTTTGGTAATCCCATTGTCATCAACAAAGCTAGAGTGATAAACCTGCCCATAAGTACAAAATGCAGAGTGCTCAGGCATAAAACTTAATTACAAGCAAGAGAGATCTAACAAAACGAGGTGGAAAATCAGGAAAGGAAAAAGTGAAAGCCAAACTAAATTCCTCTCAGGATCATGTATTCCACGCACTCACGCAGACCGTAAAAGCAAAGCATTACAAGAATCTCATGTTGTCAGCTTGACTAGCTAATGGAACAGGCACCGCAGCATCTTTCACGAACTCCATTCAGCAGCACTGCGATCTACCAGCATGGATACTAAAGAAGGCTGTGATCCTTTAATCCAAATAATCTACATTAACATAGCCCCAAATTATAGCAATTTCAAAGATTCCAATAGTGGACTATTAGCATACATAGTTCAAATGGAGGATGGACAAGGCTCGGACCATGAACCTAGCAACGCACCTATATAGCAATATGCAGAATCTTCAAACTAAATCTGATTTAGCTGCACGCCCCACACCCAATCCGCTGATCGGGCACACGCCAGCAGAACAATCCCTAACCTTAGCATGCATCGACAATTTGTGAATTTGACATCGAGACTAATAAACAGCAGTTAGCTCTCAATCAAACATCCTTAAAGGAAAAATATGCACAGCGGGGAAGAGGGGAAAATAATCCCCCAAATAGGCATTGCCGAGCCGAGCGGAGCGGAGCTGATCGGATTGAAGGGACGGGGAACCGAAGCGCCGCCGAGCCGATACCAGATCAAGAAATCAAAACAGCGCAGGGTGAATTCTTGCCGTGTCGCGTACCATTTTAGCAAACAGGAAGGGGGATCCGGCGGCGCTGACGGCCGCGACACGAGAAGCCTCCGCCGCCGATGCGGTCAGCCGCGGCGCCGGCGGCCTGAGAGGAGGGAGAGAGGCGAGCGAGACCGAACGGAGGAGAGGAACCCTGGTCGCGGCCCGCGACGCGTCAGGAGGAGGAATGGGCAAAACTGAAAAAACTTCGCGGGTATTTTACATATAGACCATTACAAATACCAGATTTCATCTTCCTCTTATTTTCCAAAAAAAGTTGAATTATATGAAATTACAGGGTGGTATTCGTAAGATGCACAAAGCCCCTAACCCTACACTTGAAGGCTTGAACCCTCCCCTTACATCCTCGCCGCCGCCGCCTCCTCGCAATCCCGGCATGCTCCTCCCTTCCTCCTCTCCTCCCCGCCACCACGCACGCCGCCCGATTTGCTAGGGTTCCCGCTTGCCGGTCGTCCGTTCCTCCTCGCCTCGTTTAGGGTTCGGGCCTCGCGTGGAGGAGCCCGCGACCTCGCTGTAGTCTGACCTTGCCTCCCTGTCGGTGGCGCCATGGTGAGGCTCAACGCCGACCTGATATGGAAGAGCCCCCATTTCTTCAACGCCGTCAAGGAGCGCGAGCTCGACCTCCGAGGTTGCCCACTTCCTCTGCTTACTAGATC
Source organism: Zizania palustris (assembly GCA_019279435.1). NCBI lineage: Eukaryota > Viridiplantae > Streptophyta > Magnoliopsida > Poales > Poaceae > Zizania > Zizania palustris. Next base: position 31,641,045 of record JAAALK010000287.1, on the reverse strand, counting down.
TAGGGTTACGGTTTTTTTCCCTCACCGGAGGAGTTTAATGGTTTGTTGAGTCTTCAGGTAACAAGATCGCTGTCATCGAGAATCTCGGTGCCACGGAGGTGAGCTCCACCAGCTTCACCCTTAGCTTTCATACGTCAGCTGCACCATTGTTTCATTTTAATTTTTCTTGTTTGAAGTAGTAAGGCATGGTACTTTATTTGTGTAACATGTTATTGTACTTAGATTCTTGCTCTTGGATGCAACATATTGGTCTATGACTACGAGAGAATGTTAGATGTAGGTGTGTCCTATGTAGCAATGTGAGAAATGTAGTTCACACTACTAATTAAGTCTCCGCATCCACTTTGTGTTAATAATACTGAATGATGTATTGAAGCACTTTGTATAATAATTTACAAGAGGTGGGGGCATGAAATTTCGTTTGTAGATGTTGTAGCTATTTGGCCTAGTACCTATCTTCATTGTCTGCATTTTGTTGAGGTTATGTGTATTTATGTTCTTTAGAGGCTTGAGAAAATAAGAGTCTGACACAATTCTTTATTTCTTGTTGTGATGGATCTATCATATAGTTCACTTTTTCTCTCCAAAAAGAACTGATAAGTTAGTTCATTTGAGGTGTGTAATGTGTTTGTGTAATTTCTAAATGTTAGTATGTTACCGGGCCGGCCTACTTTCTGTTGTGAGTGACACACATCTTGGTTTCTTTCGATGTGTCAATCATTTGATATTTAATTTGATGCTTTAACTTGATTTGAACAATAACTAGTATGATCATTTTTTTTCTTACTTGAGTAGCACAGTTTTTGTTTCAATGGTTGTTTCTCCAGTGTGTTTAACAGTTTCTTTATTATTTTGCTTTCTGACAGGACCAATTTGACACAATTGACTTGTCAGACAATGAGATTGTCAAGCTTGAGAACTTCCCTTACATGAATCGTCTTGGCACTCTTTTAATTAACAACAACAGAGTCACTCGTATTAATCCCAATCTTGGTGGTAAGAGAACATATTTTATCTTGTTAGCGTGTTTATGTTTTATTATTTTCCTAGTTTTGCTCCATAACTTGTTTCTTCATTCTTCTTGGGCTGCTTCCATGTCATGTAGAATTTTTGCCAAAGCTGCATACATTGGTGCTTACGAACAATCGTCTTACAAATCTTGCGGAGATTGATCCCCTCGTGTCTCTTCCCAAACTGCAATTTCTTAGCTTACTCGATAATACTGTAACCAAGCAGCCAGACTACCGGTTGTATGTGATCCATAAATTGAAGCATTTGAGGCTGCTGGATTTCAAGAAAGTAAAACAACAGGTTAGCAATCATGAGGTTCTTTAGCATATGAATATGTTATGCTTCTGAAATTTATTAATTATTTGGTCTGGTTTGTGTTCTTCAGGACAATCTGTCAACACTTCTATTTTGAATGATTTTTTATAGTTATTTTTGATAGTACTTTCTTCCGTTTGATAATTAGTGGTAATTTATAGCACCAAACACCATTGACCATTCTTTTTTTTTGTTTTGTATATAACACTGTTTAGCGTTTATGTGCAATGGTACTTCTGCTGTAAACTTTGCTTTTATCTATTTATGGAAATTTACTGTTTATCATTTGAATGCTCAATGGAACCAGAAATCTTGTTTTATTTTGCATGTATCAACAGTGGCGGATCCAGGAAAAAAATTAGGGGGGCTAACTGAAATATATATCAGCCATAAATAATATGTATATATAGATGTATATAAATTATTCACAGTTTTAAATGAATATTAAATATAAAATCATAACTATAACAAAAATATTAAAATTATATAAGGATTTATAAAGAAATATACAAGAAATATACCAAAAACATAAAAAATACAAAAAATATACATGAAACGGCCAGTGGTAGGGGGGCGGGGGGTGCCCCCCTGGATCCGCCTATGTGTATCAACATATACTTGTTAATATTTCCTGTTTCACTTATGTAACCTATGTTTAATTCAAATTCAAAGGAATCTATGATTAAACAGTGTTGCAAGCTTGTGTGGTTTATATTATGGTACTGTCATGGGACTACCTATGACAGGTACATACATTTTGTTACATAGGCTTTTTGAAAGATGCAGATCTATATGGAAACTACGTTACTGCTTGATTAGTTGATTTATTCCCCACAGGTTGTTCATTCATTTCCTTTGGAATGACTACCAAAATGATTTTGGAATGGACCGCAGAGCTGCTGGCAGCAAAATGGCAAAAGAGCGACTCTTTAACTTTGGTTTTGATAAATTAGATACGTAAATGCCACAGAATGCCTTTTGGTTGACATGGTTTCTTTTTTTTTCATATTATCTAGTGTGCATGCTTTCTGTCATTTTCTGAAACTATGCATGAGCTCATTTGTTTTTGTAGGAGAGAATTGCAGCAGCGCAGAAGTTTCACTCAAAGGAGGCAGAGGAAGAGGCAAAGAAGGTACCTGCCAAAACTTTTACTCCAGGACATGTGGTGGATGCCCAAGATACCACAAAGGAGCAGGGTCCAAAAGTAGTTGCTCCAACACCTGAACAAATCACAGCAATCAAGGTATACTATTGCAAGTTGAGGAGATCCACTATTACTTAGCTACTGCATTTGTAATAAAAATGTTGATTGTAGCTATACCACTATTACATATGCTCTTGGTTTTTAACTTCAATATTTCTCAATGTATGTTTATTTGTTTTACCATAATGTTCATCTTAGCTTCTGTGTCACTTAGCATTCTTAGTTATATCTATGGCTTGCTGTAGATGCCAACATTGTCCATTTATGGGTGGTATGATACATCTATGTATGATACATCTAGCTGTGAAATTCAGGGTTTAACAATGTTCCATTTTGTAGGCTGCTATTGTGAATTCTCAGACACTTGAGGAAGTTGCAAGGCTTGAAAAGGTAACTTGGCCTGTCATTTTGTTCTTGTGCTTATAGCTAATTACATACTCACGTTTTCTTCATCATTGTGATGATTAGGCATTGAGCACTGGCCAAATTCCTGCTGAATTTGCGATTCCCAAGCCAGACGCTAATATGGCTGAAGCTGGGGAGGAAGCTGACAAGATGGATACAGATGGTCAGAATGGGGCTGATGAGCAGAAGCAAAATGAAGCAAGCACCCCAATTGAAGAGGTAATGATAACTTTTGTTGTCTAGTTTTGCCTTATTTCATATGCTGCCATGTTTCTAATTGCTTCTCCTTACAATTTGTGTTTTCTTTCTGTATCGTCATAGGATTGAAGGCATTTAGACAAAGTCGTATCATCTGGCAGGAGTGCAGGACGGTTCGTTTTAGGTTGCCAGCATTTGTGGGGGCTTAACCACGCCGCAATGCCTCATCTCGTCGAATGCTCTCACTGATCGCGACCATAGTATCAGTATTGCTCTATCTTATGGATGCTAACAACAATTTTCAGAAGATGGAACTATCTGCTTTGTTTAGATGCTAGCATATTGGTGACTGCTAGATGCTAGATTTTTCTGATGATGTAGCATGTACACAGTACACTCTACATATCCTGTTGGCAAAACCTTTGTTCATGTAGTGCATGCGGAACGTGGCAGACACCTTTCTTGCACGGTCATGTCGTACATGCTTAATCTTTTGTTTTCTTGAAAAAAATGCTGGAGATGTAACTGTTAAGCCAGAGATGAGTCTCTTTATCCGTTTGCATGCGTGAAACATTTGTAACCAAGATCTGCTTAGAACATGATATCATCTCTTCAGGTGCACCCTATCAAGTACTTACGTCTCCTACATCACTGCTCGTGATTACACTTAGCTAACATAGGTATGGATTATTTGTCACGTTTTTGGAAAGTACACTTTCTCCCAAGTTTTCTACATCAGTGTTGTTTAGAAACTTTTTATGCCATTTGTTAACTTTATAATATACATAATTAATTAATTAATTCATGTTCTTGAGTTGTTGACTTGATGTAGGCATTTTAACTATAGATTAATATGACTACACGACGCCTAATTTATTTACATCAGTTTATTTGGTTGGGTGCTACGTCTAGTCGGCATAGTCGATCTGAACCCTTACCTACTGACGGTTCACCTGTTCATGTCTTCAGGGTGCCCAGAGAACACCATCATATTATTCTCATGCAATGTACAGTGCTTTCCTTGTACTCTTTCTGACTTAATCTAATCAACCCCAGCTCTATAAACTTGAATCCATAATCCATAAATTTAGGTATTCTAAAAAAAATCAGCTGCAACATTTTATATGTAAAATCCTTCCTTAAATCACCTCTCATTCCTCTCGCAAACAAGAACTCTCTTTCTAATTCTCTTTAGAATATAGAAATTGGAATTACGGCGATACTAATACGGTGGACTGATTGATTTTTAGAGATCTTAAACTTGTTTTTATATAAGATTTTAGAAAAAAAAACTATAACTCTCGTAAGGTACTCTCATACTAAAAATACTAATATACCTCGTGGCAGCATCTCCACGAGAGGAGCTCGTCTTGTTGCATTGCATCTTATGGTCCCAATATATGCACGGGTGTTCACCGTCCATCCATCGGCCCGCTGTTGCAAAGCAGATCAGATTCAGAGATCTCACTCCTTCCCTTCCTCTCACAGCGATGCATCACATGAAGGACGGTGTGGAAATTGGAAAAGGAAGCATACAAGGAAAAAAGGTTCATTATGGCTGCCTCTCTCAACACTCGTAAAGAGATCATCTGCCTGCCTGCCTGCCTAGTCTAAAAGATAGTGTCATCTTTTAATTAATACCCTCTCCGATCCGATTGATAGGGTCTTTTTGAAGCTGTGTACATATACAAAACATGTTAAGAGATGGCCTAACCCAATGCACTAATCATGCATGCACATCACATAACAGTGTGTCACACACCCTGCTAGCTGCTCCAAATCATCACAGAAGAAAAAAAGAGGGATCCAGACTTGAGAAAGCCAGCAAGAGATTCTTTCTGCTCTCTCCCTCTCAGCCCCACAAGTGAGCACACACAAACAACACACACACATCTTGATCTTGGCAGCTTGCCCTGAAGCCAAGCAAACACAACAGCTCACCAGCTGCCCAATGCCAATGTCTCACTCACTCACTCACTCACTCACTCACTCACTCCCTCCCTCCCTCACTCCCTCACTCCCTCACTGTCACACGCACATATACCAATTAATCTAGCCAGACATACAGAAGCATCTATCATAGAGCTGACACCATCCTAAAATTTCTTACCGGTCACAGAAATTAAACTAAATTCTCTAAAATTTCTTTAGAAACACTTCGTTCCAAAGAAGCCCTTAGTGAAATATTGTTATATAAGGAAATTTTTACGGTACACCCAAATATTTATGGACCGTTAATTGTATTTCATTCAATGGTTCAGATTTGATTAGGGCGACCTATTACCTTCTAAGAGGTAATAGGTTCCATCTTTTTCCATTTAAAATCATGTGTGCATTAAAAAAATGATATATTTTAATTTTTTAGTTTACCTTACATTTAAAATCATGTGTTGATATGTTTTCATTTATACTTTCCATTTTTTTTCAAGCAATCAGAGGATACGTAATATGCAATATCATGCACATTCCTTGTTCACATAATCAAGATACGCTATTTTTTTGGCAATTTTCTCCGGGTGCTTCCCCGTATTTTTATGTGATGTGCACTTTTATTTGTATTTTAAATGTCATTAAATCTTATTTTATTTTCATCTTACTATACATGATTTTTAGGTATTTGAAATATTATTTATTACGATTATATCGTTCTGATAATAATTTATTTTTTGGTTTGAATATGTGATTTGTCTATATGAAATTCATGAAATTTCAAAGTTTTTCTTATAATGTGCATAGGTGTTTCATAAGATTCAAAAATCAATTAATGGGTGGGCCCACGTAGCTAGCATTCAGATTGTATTTTGGACAATAATTTTTTTCAAGCTGGTGGCCCATATCCACTTAATGGTAACTAGTGCAATATATAAAAGGCACACAATTTTCATTGTAGTTACAAGGCATGCGCAATGCAGCCCCCCAATTTCCACCGGCTATAACCAGTAAAAATATTTAAAAAATAATTTTATTTGTATTAATTCAATAAAATCAAGGGTTAAGATTTAACTTACCTCTTACCTCCTAAATAGGATAGTGGAGCACCATAAAGGCCCCCTTATATAAACAAGTTTGATAAGAGTAAGATTAAATAGTAAGATGAGTTTCTAATTGACTGCATTCATATTTTTGAAGCTCTAACTATTATTTACATATATCATATAGTAGATTTGTTTTTTGTTTAAAAAAAATGAAGGTACAAATGTAGCCCTTGATATCTATCCATATCCTTCCATCCATCTTCTTCCTTGCTTCCGTCGCATGCATTCTGTCTGTCCTGATCAGGACATGCTGCCATGCCGACGTGCCACTCATCGCCGTCGTCACTCCTGGACCTCATGAGCCTTCCCCCGTCTCCTCGGCCGGGTGCTCCATCGCCCTCATGTCCGTCGTCGTCGTCGTCGGCTGAGGGCGGCGGCGGCGGCGGCGGCGGCGGCGTGGTGCAAGTGGTGCCACGGGACGTCTCCGAGGAGCTTCTTGGCAAGTTCCAGGACACCAGCGAGTTCGGCTTCGAGTACGAGAAGAGCAGCCTCTGGTCGCCGCTGGTGGTGCGTCCCGAGGTCCTCGCGCTCGCCGGCGGCCGCCGGAAGCGACGTCGCCGGAGCTGGAGGAGCAAGGTATGTAGTTGTACCGTACTACCGCTTGTGCTCTGAGCTATGTGACTTCTTTTTTGCAGCGAGTTGCTGCTCTTGCATTGCATGCTTCGGTTCACCTAGCTGAGCTAACATCCCCCCTCTGATGCAGATGTTTTGCTGCTGGTGACATGCAGCAGCATGGGTGCTTTAAACAGTAGTCAGTACACTGATAGATCCGTCTGCAGTTTAGGGATTTTATCATGTAATTATGGTAATATTGATCGGGTAATTGGATTTTACTAATCTCATTTCACCTTGTTGCCCCTCTTTTTTATTTTTGGCTTTGTATGCAGTAATGTAGAGTGTTCACCGATCTTTGCTTTGGAAAAAAAACCTGTTAAGTGTGCAAAAATATATGAATACTTGTTTTTAGCTAATTTTTAGTTTTTACTCATATGGATGAACTCTGCTTTCATGTTCATAATTTCTTCATAATTATATTTGCTTTGGTAAAAAAACATGTTAAGTCTTGAGGGCATTCATCTCTCCCCATTTCTCAATTTTGTGTTTTACAATACAATATGGTGTGTAGCTGCTATCTGGGAACAATCTTTAATCTCTGCCGGTTCGAGTATTCGGATTAATTCCTGTAGTTGCTCCATCAATGTGCTCATCTTCTTCAAAATTGTAAAACTCATATCAACAAGAACAAACCACAAAAGACATGTTTTTTTTAAAAAAAAATTGCCCACATAATACACATAATCTGCTCATTTTACAGAACAGAACAGAATTCAGTGAAAAGGAAAAAACTACTTCATTGACTTGTGCTATCAAAAGAACGACTTTTTCTTCACAAAGTACTTCCTGTTTGGTATTTTGATTACTATGCCTGCAAACAGATTGCTACAATTGGTTTATAAATCAAGCTTGCAACTTTATGTAATTATGTTCATGTTCAAGATGCACTAGCTACTAGTTCTTGGACAAATTTGTTGAAGCACCTATCATGAAGTTGATTCGTGAAATTCGACATTACAATGTCATGTATCTTCCTCCACGTTGATAAGACATTTAGTGGAGAATTAACATGTCAGGATTTGTCCAAGCAGACGGCTTCTGCATCCAGCTTATTCTTCAGACTCCAGCAGGTGCTCCTTCTAGTGCCTCTTTGCCTGTGATGCCATCTTTGAGCTCTTTGAAATATACTTCATAGTCTTTCTCAGGAGGAGGATTTGAAGGATCAACCACAAATGGTTCACTGAATGGAACAGTGCTCTTGACCTAACCATAAATAAGTACATCCGTTAGCTTCAAATGAAATAACGTGTAATATAATTCCCTTCTACAGTTTTGCAGTCCCAAGTAATATGTTTCACAAATGAGTTACAGAGTTTTAACCTCAAAAGTCTTGTCTACGGCATTTGGGCTTGCAAGAGCTGCAATACAAATGAGGGCTACTTCTTCCCTTGATATTTTCCCCTGAAAATTCACAGTAATTTTATGAAACCGATGCTTTGTTTGGTTTTATGGAGGAAGAAGAGTCGCATGGCATCTCATGATAGCAACGGGCCAATGCTGCCCTTACGTACTGTGATATTATCTCCTTGGTCAAATATGAGGTCAGCTCCAGATGGTTCTTCGGTCAGAGCGCATGGCCGCACAATAGTATAGGGAATACCACTTTCCCGAATCAAATCCTCACCCTGAAAGGATAAATGTTAAGCTCTCACAGTTTCATAAATGATATGAAGCTACAAGCACAACAGTGCTATGTAGTTAAAAGAGAGAATATACCATCTCTTGTTCCTTATATAAGTTGTTTTTGGAATTGTGGATAATAATTAAGAAATCAACTCAAATGATTTTGTTGTCACTTATTTATTTTGCTTAAAACTGTTACTTTCGAGATAGATTAGAATCTGCCAATGATGTTCACATACAAGGTTCAACACACATATACAACAGAGTGATGACGATCGGACCAATCCAATTGGCTAGAAGGCACAACAGGATGATTGGATCGGTCTGATCATCAATACAACACAAAAGGAACACAAACACTATAAAAATAACAGACATATATATCAATCTTAACAAAAACAATGTGAGTTGTTAATTTGTAAGAGAGAATTTACTTGAAAAGGACAAACATGAAAGAAAAGATGAAAAAGTGCCTTGAAGTACTAAAATGACTTATATTTGAGAAAAAGTTAAGAAAACTACAATGATTTATATAAGGAATCGACATAAGTAGCTTTTTAAGAATAAGAATAAAAATAAGAAAAGGTGCATGCCTTTAACTTATAAGTTAGAATGGAGCCCAGCTCTTTGTTCAAGCGGACAGCAGGAGGCTGTTTACTTAAATCTAGCCCTGGTCTCTCAGGTCTTGTTACTCCTGCAGAACTAACATGGACAAACCTGCAAGTAGAACACAAGTAATTCTAACTAGTCTTGATGAGTTCCAAAGAATTAAAAGATTACAGTGCTTCTCTATTCTGATGATATCATACTACGCAAAATAGTACAAAGAACAAACCTTGGAGTGATTGGCTCGTCTATGTATGCTCTAATACTTGAAAAAGGAAGCTCAAATGGACCTTCTATAAATGTTGGGTTGAGCTTTCCGTCATACTCAAACTTGCTAAACATGAGCTACAGAATTATCACAACAATCTTAGGTTCGGTGATTCCTCACAATTTATATAGCACGTGAACAAAACGTACCTGTAGAGAAGTAATGTTGCTTGCATCAAAGGGTGGAGCATCAAGCATAGTCCGGGCACGGAATACAGGGTTCAGTGAAGAGAAAGGTATTGCAACCTGATCCATGAATTAAAAGCAGAGCCGTAAGTCACTGGAATAAAGGGACATATCTGCACCACAATACAACATACATTTTGCCATTCTCCATTGGTGGTATCAAAGCTTGCAATGTAGCCAACAGTATCCCATTCAAAGCTAGTGCGCACGATAAGTTTGTACCGATTCCCATCACCCTTAACACGTAGTTCAATTCCATCATATGCTGACAAATCCTCAGGCACTGTAAAATTCTGCAACCAGAGTAACCTATTACAATGTTAACAATCAAAATGAACAAAATTTAGGACAAGGAAACAGAATATGCATCAATGCACACACAATAGGAACAAATTATTTATTTGTGGGAAAATACATGCAGATTACCTTTGTCCTAATACTAGTGAAGCCACCGTTGTTTGAAGTAGAGACAATACCTAGAAGATATTGATAAGCTATTTAGACTAGAGTTTTTTCAAAGAATTGCAACATCACATATACATGGGATCATGAAAAATTGACAAAATGCCTTTGAACAATCCGGTTGGTCCGCCAGTTTCACTTCCTGTTGGTTGGATTTGAAATGTGCTTTCACTAACACCTCCCATCACAACATCATCAAGTGCCCCCCAAACAAGCTTTCCAGATAAGTTGCCTACATTAAAAGTTTAAAATGACTAACATGTTGTTATAAGGAAAATAAACTCATATAATGAAAGCAAACCAGCATACCCATGTAGGAATGGGAACAATTTACAATCTTAAAATGGACAAAGAAATTTACACACAATTCAGTTGCAAACAACTCACTTATTTGTCATTTTGAAAAAAAAATCACTGTTTTTTTACTGAAATACAGCAGGAGAGCTCCAGCTGTGTAATTATATTAAATAAAATAAATATGTAAAGTGCATTTATAACAGATGTTAGACGAAATTTTTTGGGTTCTATGGAGGCATAGAGGATCCATAATGTATGAGTTGGATGTAGATTTAAATTTTCGAATGTAATGCAAGATTTACCTGTGCCCCCAAATAGCAGTTTCCCTTCAGTCAGGCCAACACTGTTCTTTACAGCATTAATTAAGTTTTGCATGCCAATGTATTCTACCATTTCAGGTGACGGTCCCTTGATCTGATAGGCATACCAAATAATATAGTGAACTATCTCTTGAATGAGGAAAAGTGAAAATAATGAAAGATTTCCATGCTATATATTGGGCTACGAGGATGTCATTCATCCAGTGTTACTTATTATACAAGAGAAGATGTATTGATGCAGCTACCTCAGGTTCAAAAAACTTGATGCCCTGCATGAATATGAGATACAATGTAACGTTGTAGGGTGAACAGTAGAGTATGTGAATATTCATAACATATGATAGGGCATGTGGAGTACTTGTTTATACTTCTGCCGGTCTGGTGTATCACCTTCCTTTGGCCCTACTATGACCGAAACTGCATGACCACATTCTTAATCCCTTTGAAGTAGCTAGGATCAAGTGTATTTTCCTTTGTGACATCTCCTATGATCTGAAACAAAATGGATCAGATAATATTTCCTTATTTAAAGGTATGTATTGGACTATTGATGAAACTATCAAGTATCAATAAGGAGATATGAAGATTCGCTCTATGCCAGTTCATCACTGCATATACATGGTCACTTCAAACAAAATGTCATGAATATGAACATAAATTTTCATCATCATATAAGACTAAAATTATGTAGTTTCATTTGCAAGTTGCAACTATCAGGGTTGCAAAAATGTAACAGCGAGGTTTATGTTACTCAACCATATTGCTGTAAAGCATTGGATAATGTATAAAGGACTGCTAATCCCCAGTAGCCGTCATAGTTGCAGTTTTAGCTTGCTTGCTCTGAAATATACCTAGTTGATTAAAACTAAACCACACAGCATAACATGAACCAAAGTTCATATAAAATAAGTGGCTTACCAAGTCCACATCAGGCCCCAACATGCTCCTTGCTTTCTCTTCATTTCTAGCCTGAATTGACTTATGATATCAATATTAAAAGCTCCAACAAAAGAGGAAGAAATGGGACTGTTCACGTAAGAAATGAAAAAAAAGTAGATATCAATGACAAGTAGTATACCAATACTCGAACAGGTAGTCCCTTCTTCCTTAGGATATCAACCACTCTTCGTCCAACACCACCAGTGGCTCCAGTGACCAGCACTACATCAGAAGTTTGCATTTTCTTGGGTGCCTTCACTAGGAGCAGAGTCTGTGATACTGTTAATAATGGACTCTACAATCTATAAATTGAACAAAAAAAATATGAGCACATGTCCAAGTAGAAAATAACTGTAACAAGACGAGAGGAAAGAAATCCCAATTCAGTGATGAAACCTTCAGAGGATTCGGAGGCCCGTTAAAGAAAAACAGGGTCTGGACAAATCTGCCGATGTCCCAAGATTGCTGGCCGGCAAAAGCTATTACCTCTCTCCTGGACAACCGCGACGATGCACGCCTTGCTGGGCTGTATATGATCGGAGAAAACTGTCTTGAACCGAGGAAGATGGCCCTGTGATTCCTTCTTGTCAAACAGCTAGCAGCAAATCCACCCTGAAACAAACATCATAAACTTGTTGCAAAGATTTCAGAATTCATAAAGAGTATTATAATGGTATTGGAATGCAGCTAAACATCCAAGGAACGATCAACAAGAAATTGGCTGTCTCTTCTTAGTCAACCCTCTCCACTTACCATTTTTTCCCTCTCTTCCACTTTAAGAGAATCAAAGATTTCAGGAAGTGTATACTACGTATATAAATTAAACATAGCAAAAGATGTTTGAATTCAGCTAAACATCTAGTAGTAACGATCAGCAAATCAGAAAAATGGAGCAAAAAATTAGGTCCCACCGAGATTTGAACTCGGGTTACTGGATTCAGAGTCCAATGTCCTAACCGCTAGACCATGGGACCTGTGGTGTCAGTTAGGTCCGGATATATCTTCAAATATGTGATCCTCTCCAGAGCGTCCTCCAAATCCCTAGCGATTTCGCGTCGACTCTTCCAGAATCGACAAGCACGCGCGGGTCAGATGCGTTCGCGGATTCTTCACGGCGGCGCTCATGAAGCCGCGGAGGAGAGATCAGTCTCGCGCTAAGCCGCGGACAGTGATAATGGCGGGCGCGAAAAAAAAAAGCTAGGGTAAGGGAGACGCGTGCCGGTTTATGGAGGATTTCACGCGGTGGATCGAGAGGACGGCCGCCATACGAGGCGGCGGCGGCGCTGGCAAGGAGACGTGTGCTCGTACGTACTCACCCCGGGTGTTGGCGAGAACCGGAGAGGAAGACGGGGCGGCGCAGCTGCTCATCTTCTCCCCTCTCCTCCTCCCTTCCTTAACCGCTCGACGGCTGCTCGCCTCGTTGTCCTCGCGTCGCGTGTCGCGCTGCGGCGACGGGGCGGCGGGTGTTCGACGGCCGCTGGAGAGTGGAGTGGAGGAGGGAGGAGGAGACCACTACGTCCACACAAACTCTTTGAGGCCTCGCGCGTCCACGTGGAGGGCGCGGAACAGGCCACCGGCGCTTCTAGATTCATGCACGAGGCACGCTTAGATTTTTTTTTACTTCCCCTCCCTCCTTTCCCGCTTCCTCGGCGCCGGCGCCGCGCGCCGCGCCACCGATGGCCACGACCGCGCGGCGTATTGGCGGCTCCCTTGGGTGGGTGCGTGAGAGTTCACGCGCGGCGTCGACGCCTCGGACACGCATTGGCTGGTATCACTCATCCTCTCCGTCGGCGGCGGGCACCGATGTGGTCGGCCCGCAGCCTGTTCGACGAAATGAGCGGCCGAGGCATGCCACGGTGCGACTCTCGCGCACGCGTCCTTGTCTTTGGGAAATCAAGAGGTGATAAGTAAATCTTTATATTTCATCCACACATGGAGATGTTACACAAGTTATAAGGGACACATTACATGAGATAGCACACAGTAAATCGCAATTGAATTGCAACGAGTACTTAAAGAATTTCATCGTGCTGATACTGGCACTGGGGACAGAGCGGATGAATCGTCAAAAATATCATCTTTACTAGTTGTGTCATAGCCTGCGGATGTTTTGGTGTCGATTGTGCCTTCCAAGACCTTCACAACGGTTGACATGAGTGGTCGTTTACTGTAGTCACGCTGCAAGCACCACACTGCAAGGATTTTGGAGATTGTTTTGGGGAGGGAACATCAATCATACAATGATGTGTGCTGGTGTATCAGGTTAACAATTGGACAAATGGATGAGTAGAGAGTTAGTGGTGTTCAAGTCCCATTACGAAATACAATTTGCGCAGGAAACAATTTTGCTGTGGCAGATTTGGCAGTTGATATCCACTGCTACTTTGACGGTGTGGTTTTGTGCTACGTGCAGCAGTCAATCATGTAGCTCTCATTGTCTCGTCTTGCTAAAAAGCTAGCACTTTAGCAGTGTATTATAACCCAGGTAACTGCAAACCAAGCTGCCATTTCAGCTGAATACTTACTGTTCAAATGATGGCCTTACTATGCAGAAAACTGGGTTACAGGAATCATCAGATATTTGGTTGGTTAGCATAGGCTTATGCTTATCCCGATTGTTGGAGGGTATCATGTAGAGCACTAGTTGTTAAAGGCCAAAAGTAGTAGTCGTGCAGAGCACTCAGGCGTGCAGGTTCAATTTTCCAGCCGACATAAGCAACAGATGAAGTTTTACAAGCAAGGTTGATCTTCCGTTGACATATTTGATAATCGGATATTGGAATTTGCAAATATATTGAACCTAGTATTTATTTTAACAAGAAACTAGGTCGGTGGTGACCTACACAAGCAAGCTATTTGGTCATCATTCTTTTTTCTCCAATCTAACGTCTAGAGTTTATTTTAACTGAAACTTGATGAACTTTGGATTTAATTAGGTCTGGAATTGGAAAAAAGGACCTGTTTCGTACACCTTTGACTTGGAAGCTTATACTGCCGTGCAATAACTAGCTTCCTTCGATCGACCTGGGATACCGGTTAGACTTTTTTCTCTATATTAGTTTTTTGTTTTTGTTTTCGCAGTGTGGCTGGTTGGCATCATGACTGTTTCTAAATCGTACAATCAAGAACGCCCATGGCAATGTGACGCACCTGCTGAAGACGTCGACAGAGAGCACCACAGCCTTTGAGTTCGAAACGTACGAGTAACCACGCATCTGATGTTACCAGGTAATTGGCATCTCGATAGTTCTCTGCCTGATATTAATTAACACCTCACAGATTTTTCTAGGGTTAACGTTACAGCTAAACTAATTGTTAATTTGAGTAATAATTAGAGCTAATATTAGTTAGCTAATAGTTCTTTTGGTATTGTGCCCTCTTGGAGGCCTTGTCTTATAGGTCTTGTTGTTAAAAAATAGTTAGTTGGACTTAAAATTAGTCATACATAGGTCATACATGGGCTGATAGAGTTGGGAGTTATTTTACCCTGCTACAATACTTGGGCTACAGTCTTCATGCTATATGACGCAAGAGTGATAGAATCTAAACATTGCTATGAGCTCATGCTAATCTAGTTTTGTGGACTGATGAACTACAATTAGTCATACGAGCTAACGAATAGCTAATATATTAGCTCGTCTATTTATAGAACTAATTTTTAGCAGCTAATTGTTAGTCTTGTACTCTTGTGTATCTAAACAACCTTTAGCATGTTACTGCCGTAAAACTGTTTGGAACGAGGGTGTGAAACGCACCTGA